>VZRN01002335.1:161757-269706 GCA_013397935.1 Dasyornis broadbenti
CACTCAGTTCAGTCTCAGGGTGCAAGTCAAGGCCTGTTTCTCCACTAGGACTCCCTCTGGACCACGGCCACTTTCAGGGTATCCACTCGCTTCGGCATGGGCGAGTGGATCTCAGCATTTCCTGTGGGCCCCAATGGGCTGCAGGGGCACCCCCTGCTTCACCATGGGTCTCACCACGGCCTGCAGAGGCTGCAGAGCTCCGGCGCCTGGAGCTCCCCCTCCTTCTCCACTGACCTTGGTCTCTCCATGTTGTTTTCCCTCGCATACTCCCACCTCCTCCTTCTCCTCCTCTGGCTAAAAGGAAGTGCGTGCACCCATTGTTTCGATTTCTTCTTAAATATGTTTTTCACAGAGGCGTAATCAACATCTGTAATTGGCCCAGGCTTGGCCAGCAGCATGTCCATCATCTCAGAGCTGGACATGGTGAAGACTTCGAGAAGCTTCACCGAGGAGCCATCTTTGTGGCCCCCCCCAAAATTGAAAAACCTGGGCCAAGCTAAACCACGACATTAATCTATCTATTAATGGTAGAGCTTATCTGAAAACTTGCATGTTTTTATAAATATTTTAATGATAAAACTTAATTGCTTGTCTTCATAAATTAAACAGAGGCATCACTGAATTGTATAATGTGCAGTATAATTGCATAATGTTACTGCTTATGTTGAAGAACTCTGTAAGTATTTTGTCCTATTTGCTTATTTTGTATGCTGTTAGCATAGCTTGTGTCTCACATTCATATATTAATTGGGTTTGTCAGTCATGTTGGCAGCTACTTATTTTTCAGCTAACTTACTATATATATTTTAATAATAATTTTTAAACTTTTTATCTTGGAGATGAGATTGTTAAAATAAAAATTCTCAAAGCATAGAAACACCAGAACAGTAATGACTAGCAAGACTGGTAAGTGCTGGATTTCTTCTTAGGACAAGGAAAGTTAGAATGGAATTGATGAAACAGTACATTGTTTTAAGAGGTAATTGCAGTGATGCTGAGCTGGCAAATACAATCACCATTTCAGTATAAAGCATTAACTGAAGTGAAGGATGAGGCTCTGGGAGAGAGAATGCATCTAACTGAGGAAATGATGAGTAGACGATAGCCAGGCTTTCCTGACCCTTGAGGGAAACAGTTCTAGCTATGCAGGCTACCTGAATGACTTTAGTGAATGTTGAGCTTGTTTCAGGAGACATCAAAATGACACATTTGGTAGGAGGTTGGCTTGAAGAGAAGGGTTACATTTTTTTGACCTCACAAAAGAGAACCATCAGCTGCTGGGCTTTCCTTAAGTACCAGGCAACTATTTTAGCAAAAATTTTAAGTTGTCACTTATAATGACTGATGATTAGTGGAATGTGAGAGAGAAAGGTTCATGTAGTAATCAGCTTAAGAAACTTTTCTGATAGATCTACAAGAGGTTCCCAGAAGTTTTTGTGACATTGTGATAGATACCGCGCCTTTTCAAGAGCTGTACTAATAATGCTTGTAAAAAGGGGAAGTTTAGAAATTTGAATCCAGGTTTTCAACACATACTGTCACACCAGCATGACTATGTGCTGGAGGATGCATAGCATGATATGCCTTTATAAAGTTATCCAGCACTTCCTGCTCTGCTTTACCTTTCAGAGATACTTGTGGTCTGTACTGGACATAAGAGCTTGGCATTGGGGTGGTTTGTAGGCATTTCAGAATTCCATTTTTGCGAAGCTGTGCTTTAACAGCACAGTGGAATAAAGGGTCTTCTGTAGTACTTCCTTCCCTTTGCCTTCTAACAAAGGCTACACACTTGGGATACATGGATGAAACACCAAAAACATCTAGGTAGATTTTTCCTGGCAGAAAGGGTTTCTAATCTTGCATGCAAATGTTTCAGCTTGATTAGATAATGATAAACCCTTCCTTCACATGGGATCTCTAGTTTCATAACTGCTGATAGAAAAAATAACACTGAGTGAAGAAGAAAAGGCTTAAAAACAGTAAAACGATGACCTGAAGAACTGGATCTGTACTTGTTTCTGCCATAGAAGTCTTTTGCCAGGCTTGGCATGCTGTGGCCACGATAAAAAATTTAGTATGAAAGGTGCCCCTTTTTCTTCTGGCTGTGTGAGAGATAATCTGCTCTTCAAAAGTCCTGGCTTCTTGCAGCTACTGCAGATGGCAACTATATTTAAGAAGTTTAAGATGGCACATGCTTGAAAAAATGTTTTTCACTGTCTTAAATTGAACATCCAGAATTATTGCATGCTTCTGGGGTGTTTGTTTGTTTGTTTTAGTTATTTTGTTTTGTTTGGGGTTTTTTTCTCAGTTATAGACCACAATTACTCTACCAGTTTTCCCCTGTTTCCTTGTGTGAGGATAACAAGATGATGAATTCCACAAGGAGGGCAAGTACTTGGTTTGGTTCAGATTTCACTCTGTCTGCCCCAGATAAGCAGTGGGATAGCAGGTTGAACAAATGAACTATGATTATTTCGTTCTGAGTACTGCAGAATTTTTGTGGAAGGAAATGTATTGTAACAGATCCAGATTTTTCTGCTGATTCCCAGACTGGCTCAAACAAAGCTGTGTGGATGATCTTCCCTCTGCCCTCTTCTATCACATTCACTCTTAATGCATTTCTGCTGTCAGGATTTTTATCATATTTATTCATTGTCATCAGGCTCACAAAACCTGATTTTGTGTGTTTGCAGCTATGTCTAATTTTCTAGTTTCTAAGTTTCTCTTCAGCAAAAATAATCAAAGCAAGAAAGCATATGGGTTAAATGCATTACTGTTCTCAGAACTGTCAGAACAGTAACACCAGCAAAGACTTTGTTTCAGAGAGAAAACTAGGTCAGTTTTGAAGGTTTGCTTGCCTAACAGTCAACAGGTTCCTTCTGTGAGATGAAATGCTACCTTGCACATGTGGCTTTTTAAGCAGCTCAGCTGTGAAATTTCTGATGGTATAAAATATGTTATTTAATTATGGGGAGAAAGGATAAATGTATCTGTCGGAGGCAGTAGGGCAAGGAATGTGTGTTTGTTTTGTATAAGTGTTCTACTTAAAAATTGGATTGAAAGATTCTTAGTGCAACTTTTCTTGTTTTCTACAAATTTAATGGAAACAGGCACATATTTTGGTATTGTTTTTGTATAAAAGCTTAGTTACAGTAAGAGGGAAGCAAGAGATTCTGAAGCATATAGTTGAGTTGTTTTTTCTGAGAAC
This sequence comes from Dasyornis broadbenti, assembly GCA_013397935.1. Classification (NCBI taxonomy): domain Eukaryota; kingdom Metazoa; phylum Chordata; class Aves; order Passeriformes; family Dasyornithidae; genus Dasyornis; species Dasyornis broadbenti. The sequence continues at coordinate 164,966 of VZRN01002335.1, forward strand.
TCAGAAGCAGCCTTTGAAACAGCTTGTTTGATTTTTTTTTTAATTAGGAAACGTGAAAATAAAGATCATTGCAACCTCTTCAGTAAAGGAAAACAGAACAGAAAATTATTAGAGTGACAACATGAATGTCTGAAAAGTGCTATGAATATGAATTTTCTGTCCCAACTTGTTGTGCAATGGAAGGTGCCCATTTGAGTTTTTTAAAGTCTAAAAATGTCTTAATAGGTGTTTATGTGTCCAAATGTGATAGTATTTCTTCTTTGTGTGAGATACCCTATTTCCTAATATATAATCCAAATCTAATGAAAATAACCAAGGCACTTTTGGAGCATTTTTTTGCTTTTGTGGTCACTTAACAGGCAGACCAGAAACATTGCTGTGGGTCAGATTTTCAATTCTGTAATTTTTCAGACTTTGATACCAGTAAGTCATTAAAAAATTCAGTTTCATAGACTGGACATCTGGCATAACCCCTTTTTTCCTGGCTTTGTGCCTAATCTCACAACTGCAGTGCGGTTTAATTCTTGCCCTGTTGTCTGTTCCCACCTCCCTGATGCTTCAAAAAGACAGATGTCTTTGTTAAAATCCCTTATTCATAGACTTTAAAGGTGAGTGTTGAGATCTCCATTTCATACTTCTCTTTGACTTCCTTTCCTCCTCTATCCCATGCAAAAGTACTTTGGTAGGTGTTGCTTAAATTTGTTACCTGGACTCTCAGTATCATATGGTTACTATACTCAACTTAGTATTGAAGTCAGCTTGTGTGCCAAAGTCAAATAACAAAGTACAGTGGGAAAAGTGCTTCTGTGCCAAAGTGCACCATTCACTTAGTTTTTTGCTTTAAATAGTTCCTCTTTTGCCTCAATGTTTACTTAGGGACACTATTCAGAGTGCGGTGGTGGGATCAAACTCGATTTCTGAGAAATCTCATCCTTTGAAATTTCAGTTCAGAAAAAATTTTTCTAGCATGCAGGGTTTGGAAATATATTTGGTGGAAAATACTCAGGCCTCAGATGTGCCAGTTTGTTGAGGGAATATTTGTTTCTTGGCCTGTTAGTTTTCTGACTTGCTTCTAACCAAAAGGCTGGTAATTAAGCCACCTCACATGCACTCATCCTCTCTCCTAGATTCCAAACAGGTGTCTTACTCTTGTAATTTCCTTTTTGTTTCTGTTTTGTGTTTTCTCTTAAGGTATGTAGAAGTTCATTGTTGGATCTGTCTGTTTCTCCTCCCACAGCTGAAGAATTTTGTGGTCTGGATCTTTCCTATACGTGAGGATAAATGTGTATCTGTGCTCATCATTACTCTTTAACTGGAAGCAAAGCTAAACCCAGGTGGAATACTTGATAATCCTGTCCCATTCCAGCAGACCTGGAGTTCATTTGGAGGAGCTATAGAGGGGATGGGGTTTTGTGATTTTGGGAAGCTGAAGAACAAGAGATTGGAAAGTGGGATGATGGCACTTGCAGTGGTAAAGGTTATGGATGCATAAATTACCATCAACTCCGGCTGTTAGACGGAAAGAACACAGGCAGGAATTGCTTCCCCTATATTAATTCCCACAGCTATCTGGAGCCAACATTGGCCTTGCTCTGTGTGCCTGGGCAGCAGCTTATTGCTGCTGTTCGTATCCTGGAATTAGCTTTCCCCCAGCTATTGTGTCTGGTAAAAAACACAGACAAGATGGATGGACACAGTCTGCAATAAAATACATTTGCATAGTGTAGTGAATGCTAATCTTTCCAGATATGAAAACACCTGTCTTGAACACCTTTGCGTTCTTTCTTTCACCCACTGATGGAGTACACATTTTTGTTCAAGTTATTTGACAAAATGGTGGTAAAATTACATCAAAATGGATGAGCATTTATTCCAGACAGGCAGGAGACACTTCCCAATATGGGTAATTAGTCCAGTTATTTGCTATGCTAAATTGAAAACTTCGCATGATGTTAGTAGTTGCAGAGAGGGACTTCTTAAAATGTAGCTTATGCTGCAGCCCCATTATTTCTGAAACACCATTAGAGAGGAAAACTCATTGTTCTTATCATCTGTTTTCTGCCTCTGTCACTCTTGCAAGTTATTGGAATACAGAAAGAAACCTTTCATTTGCTAATGTTTTCTTATTTCTTGAACAGCGAGAAGTAATGTAGTTGGCTTTCCTTCACTCTCTGTTACCTTTCCTTCAGTTTTACCTTCCCAAAATAACAGAACTATGCATGCTTCTGAGTGGAAGGAATAAATAATACATTGGTGCAGCTCGTCCTGCAGTGATGGATGGAGAAAAAGAAGTTACTAGAGATACGTTTACAGGTCCATGGTTTAAACACTGCTTGTAACTATGTGCTTAAATGCATACTAGCAGGAGCTGCACAGTGATTTGTGTTTTAAAACCAGAAATATACCCAGTGGAGTGGTCAGTATGTTCCTGTTTGAGTCAGGAAGGGACTGAACAGAATTTAAGACTGCCTGGAGGTCCACTGTGTTTGTGTCATCAGAAATAGGACTGAAACCACCAAATTTCAAATACCCTATTTCACCACACACAGGACTAGAGATGATTTGTACTAATGACCCATTGTGCTACTTGGACTCAAGGGGAGCATCATTTCCATGGCGGGGGAAATGAATCTTCATATCCCTTATGTGAAGAGGTTGAAGCAGAAGGTTCAAAACCATGATGACCTCTGTCTCCATGTGAAAGGGAAGTGCTGGCCCTACTTGCTGGCAAGTCTCCACAGACAGGAGATTGAGATATTGAGAGGGATTGCAGGTATAATCAAGCCTAAAAATTTCCCTTTGTTGTTTACTGCTGAACTGGTAAATTCAGACAATGGCTGAATGGCTTTAAAAATCTGTGAATTTGTCAGTGAGTAAAGCAATTTTTTTGAGCAGCCTTTAAAAAATCGTGTTACTGGCACAACTAAGCTAAGGTGAAATGTCAACAAATTCTTGTAAATGAGAAACTACGCTCTATGGTGCCATTAAATGTTCGCTGGCATGGTATCAAGAGAATAGATAGAAGTAAGTGTCAAAGTATTGTGCTTCCAGGAAAAACAAGACTTGAGTCATACTTGTTTACAGAAGAAGATAAAATGTAGTAATAATAATAATAATACCAGGAAGCAAGCACACCTGCTACATACATTAAATAAAGCTGCAAGATTTCTGAGAAAAGTACAGGTATCCACATTCATTTGGTAGTAAATGTTTGCTTGAAAACAGTGGATTTAAAATTATAACTGGCATGAAAGGTGTACAGAAGTGAGATATGCTGTCTGGGAAACAGCACTGGGGTGCTGCTGATTGAGAAATGTACATGGAATCAGAGAATTTAGCAGGGCAGGGAGAAGCAGCTCTGCAGGCTGCAACATGGAGGGATTTATCCCCATTCAAAAAGTTCATATCATAATTCCAGATGTTGTAGATGTTCATTCCCTTCCCTATTATTCTCTGTCATTCCTCTCACACGCATGCTCTTTGAAGAAGAGCCAGGGTGATAATAGCGATTAAATCCAAGGAAAAACACCCAAGTATATTTTGTCATGTTTCTTACAAGATGTAGTACCTTTACCAATACTAAAAATATGCAAAATCACTTCCATTTTGGTAAATCTAAATCTGAGGTAAACACACTTCTTTTTCTATTGTTCCTTTTTCTTGAAGCATGGAATAAAACGTAATTCTGTGAAATATGACCTTTGTGACTGAGTCTTGCAGAATAGCTAACAGAAATAGGGTTTTTCTAGGAGCAATCGAAATTGCAGAAAGAATATTCTAGTAATATGGTAGTATATTTTTGTGCAAGTTTTTTAGAATATTTTCAGGAGCCTGATCCTGTAAACTGATGTAGTCTCCCACCACTTGTGGCTTTTTTTTGCATTCTCAGATGTCCAGTTTTTCAGCTAGCAGCAAGTCATAACGAGGAGGCAGGTGTGGGCTACCCTTTAAGTTTCTGTTAAGTTACTGGAGAGGGAACCAGGGCCCACTGTAATGGCAGGCACAGCCAGCTAGTGCACACAGAAAGCTGTCCTCTTTCATCCCCCCATGGTGCTTTTCACCATCATGCCCCCTAAAAATAATAATAATTAAAAAAAAAAAAAATCCAAATCAAACAACGATAAAAAAAGCTTGGCCTTCATGATGAGAATTTCATAGCAAAATGCTGTGGACTGACATAACTGAGTTGATTGCTTTTGTGTAGCTAAAAAAAAGATGGATATTGGATGCACATATGCAAATTATTTTTGAAATGCCTGTCATGTGACTAATTGACTTCCATTTGTTTCATTAAATTGTTCTTCCTGTCCTTTTTTAACATTATGAGCTTGCCAGTATCTGAAAGTGATCATTCACGAAAAAGAATGAGGAAAAGTAGTTGCAATTTTTAAAAAACATTTTGTGTTTGTAGTTTAGGTGAGAGAAAGACAGAGCATCTTTCTTTAATGTTGATAGGCATATAGTAGCTGATGCTCTTGATCAAAATTTGCATGTCTTACACTTGCATGCCTCATTTAAATGTCCATAGTGAGCCACGACTGGAAACCCCTTAACCTGGAGATCACCTGCAGATACTGGGCTTGACAAATCCACCTCATTCTTGCAGCTCAAAGGTGATGATTATGTATAGTGTTCATTTCATGCTTGTAAAAAGGAAAAATCCTGTAAAAAAAAATTAAGACAGAAGATATACATTGTTCAGAAAATAGTTACTTAAAGCGAAGTTGGAAATTTCAGACATAATGAAATTAGTTTTTTGGGGAAAACAGTACAGTGGAGATGGTGAAAATTCCAAGCCAGTTTTTAGAAATCAAGAAAAATTAAGATAAGAACCAGGTGGGTTTGAGCCGCTTTTTAACTTTTTCTCCTGTGTAAATGGAACCAAGTAATCTTTTGTGCAGACTCTTCTGCCAGGTGTCTTTAACCACATCTGTTCATATAACCTACCTGGGTTTCCCCCAGTGGTAAGCTTCAGTACTATTTTAAGTCTTTCTTATGTTTCTGGAGGCCAGATATTTTGGGGAGAAGGGAACAGAGAAATCATTCTTGTTTGTATAAAGGCTTAACTTGCTCCTGGTAGAGTCAAGTTTGTGGCATACAAACATTTTATCAACATGTTTTAACTTCTTAATGCCTTCTTAAAAAGGAATCATATTGTCTTCCTTTTGGCTAAGTTCACTTTCAAAGGTATAGTAGGCAACATCATATAAAATGAAATATTGAAGGCTGGATCTCCAAAATGAGTTGAAGAAGTTATTAACTTCACCTAGAAGGCTGTTCAAGCATAAGTGGTGCTATGAAATAGATTCACACCCACTTGTGCATGAAGGTGAGAGTCACTGCATGTTTAAGTATTTAAAGATAATTTATTCATTAGTAGTAAGTTTCAAGTAGAAGATCAGAAACAAACCTGAAACCTTGCCACAGCTGGGCACTGATCTTAGGAAGTATTTCAAAGGCAACAATAGCAATAGCGAAACGTATGTTTTTTGCCCTGTTTTCTGTATCACTCACAACTAAGAATGATCCCAGAAGATTCTTGACATATTAATCCACAAAATGCATTTGATAGTCAACTTCAGTATTTTCTCCTGTTGTCCTGTAGAAGTGTTCTTTCCATTCACATAGCACTTATAACAGCAGACGGAAAAACTCTGAAGTCAGTGTAGGTAATTCGAGGTCAGTTCAACACTCGAAAGTGCTCTATGAAAGACACACAGGTAGTCCACAGGGACCCTCTAGATAAGCTGTCTCCTGCGTGAAGAGGACAAGTTCCTGAGGAACTTTGTTGCTTCTTTCACATCAACTGAGTGCATTTTGTGCAAATTTCATCTTCTTTCAAAATAAAAACTGTTTGGTTGATGATATCATGAAGTGAGTTTGTTTACAGTATTATTCAGCTGTCAAAATATGGTGTGCCAATGTTGACTTTTTTTTCAGACATTTCTTTAGCATTTGTTACTGTTTGGGACATTCCAGAGATCCTGATTCGTTCTTTTCTATTTAAAGGGAAGGGAGGGAGATTGAGAAACAAGAACTGTTTTCCTGTAGAGTTTTTGAATAAAAGGTTCTCTAATGTTACCTTGAAGTAATGTTGTTACTGACACATCATGATAATTTTCTTCATTTAGCGATGATAAGGCAGTGGAAGAACAAGCAGAGGAAGATGACGAGCTAACTGTTGTGGAAGATGAAGATGCTGATGACGATGATGATGATGGTGATGAAATTGAAGAAGAGACAGAAGAAGAGTATGAGGAGGCAACTGAAAGAACTACCAGTATTGCAACCACTACCACCACAACTACAGAGTCTGTGGAAGAGGTTGTCAGAGGTAAATTCATGGGTATCGGGCTTGGGGCTGAAAAACTAATCCTGCTGCTTTGCATATTTGCCCTTTACAACAACAAAAAATATGTTCCAAACAGCAAAATACCCAAAGTGGCAGTATTGTTGTGCTTTAGCTCCTGTAATTTGCATGTTTATTCCCCTCACCTTTCCCTTTCCCATTACAAATATTCTTTGGACTTAATTTTGCCACAACCCTTTGGGTTTTCTGATCTCCAGCCCTCCTGGCGCACAGGTTGTGCAGGGTCTGTCTGTCCTTAAAATGTGTTTGTTGTGTGTGGTGTAGATGGGAGCAGAAGGGTTGTTTTTATTTTAAAGTAACATTAAATAAAATTCAACTGCCATATGTAGCAAATAGGACAGGAAAATATATGTAGTTTATCATGCATATGTGTTGCAGAAGGATAGGAAGTATCACTTCCAAGTAGGAGGTAAACATGAGCTAGTCTGGTCTCTCATATTAACAGAAGTGATGAGTCATTTTGTGTGATTCTGTTAGATATCTGTTTGCTATGTTTCCCCATGAATTAGTAATTCAGTAAAATTTTAGATGAATTTGAAATAACTATGCAGAAAAATGAACCTAACCTAATGAGTTTTATTGGATGGGGAAGAAGGAAATAGGAAAAAATAGAATACATGGACTGAGAAAGAATTCCTCATTTCTAAAACTTAATTTTCATTATGTATTTTACTTATTAACAGGACTGCATTTTAAACTTTGAATTTTACCCTAGTTCATGGGCAGCATAGCAACACAGTATTTTTAAATGCCACATTTGTCCTACAAAGCATATTGGAATTAATTTTCTTTGTTTTTCTATTTTAATAATACAGTTTAGTGTGGTGTAAATCTCGGTAAGACAGATCCTAATTTTTCTACAGTGGTTACATCTTTGCTGATAAGTGCTGGAGACGGTGGCAGGAAATGAGATTAAAGACTACAGTTGAAAAGAAAGGAGTTGTAACATGCAGGAAGCAGAGGGGAAATGGTAGAAATTGGGGCAGTTGTGAAATGAGGCAGAAAACATCTGGTCTGGCTCCTTTCCACAATGCTACCCTATCCCCTGCCTCTGGGGTTTCTTGGGACTCCAATGCCAATGGAGTCCCACATTTTGCATGTGGCAGTGTCTCTTTCTCTTGAGCCTTGGTTCCGGTGTTTGTCACAGCAGAGGCTGCTGGCTACATTTTATCACACCAGGTACAGAAGGATGCCCAGGGGATGCTTTGGGAAAAACAGAGTTACTTGGTTATATTTTTCTGTTCAGTCTACATGGAGCACTAAAGCTTTGCAAAAATCACTTGCAAATGTTTCTTTCTAAGACTAGCAACGCAGTCTCATGCGTTTCTGTCTTGTATAACTGTTGAGTGTTTTGCTGAGTTGTTGGAGAGCCTTTCGAGTGAGGAGGGGATGGGAGGAGTTTGTTTAAATCTTTAAACCTATTAAACATATTACCATATGTGAGCTTTTACCACCTGGGGATAAAATACCCTGTTCTTGCTCGTAAATGAATATTGAGAGGGGGAAAAAAAAAGGGAACAGTACACTTGACTTTAATGGGATTTTGGATGAGTGGAAATGAGGACAAATTCAGTAGAACATGTATCTTTACTGGGGGTGATGTTTCAAAGAGGTTAAGATGTTTAGCTTTCAGGAAAGTAGTGTACAATAACCTGAATATAAAACATAACAAAAGATGAGGTAAACTATTGAAGTGACCTTTTAGAAGCCCTTTAGAAATGTATAAGTTGCTGGTCATGAAATTGGTAGCATATTGTTTTTCCCAAGTCTAAAATTTCCCACTTTGGGTGACTGTGAGGGAAATATGCATTGGCGCAAGTGAAGTGAGGACAATCTGTTACCAATACAAATTTCCAGCACAGTTCTGCCACAAGCCTTTGGGGCTTCCTGATCGTCAGCCTTCCTGGACCACAGCTGGTGTAGAGACTGTCCTGGAGAGTGTGTAAGTGGTATCTGACAGAGCTGTGCTATGCAAAGTGCTTGCTTATTTATTAACATTGATGTGTCCAAATGACATAACCCTGATCCTTGCTTTTGCTTCCCTTGCCACACACAAGAGAAAGCTTCCTACAGGGTCCCTGTCCTCTGGCTGCAGGCAGCAGATCCAACATAGGAACTTGTGTGGTGAGCGTCTTGCTGATGCAAACAGAAAAATTTGTCACTGTAAATGAAAGAGCAGAGGGACTTTGTTGAGAACGTATATATTAAGCAGTGGTCTTTACTATGGAGACACCTTGAAAGCCTCTCTAGAAGGACTGAAGTGTCAGAGCTTCATTCATGTGGAGTGAGCTCTGTTCTAGGCTGCCTTGCCCAAGCATGAATCATAAAACATGTCCTAGGATGCTCTTCACAGCCCTTTACAGCTAGTTTTATGAAGCTGTAACTAATGTTATGTCTTTAGCATTAAAAAACACAGAGAGTATGTTTATCCAATTTGAGAGGAGTTGCTTTTCAATTGTGAAATCAACATGGAGCAACTGTTACAAAACCATAACTTGGGATTTAATTGTGGGCTGATACTGAGCCCTTTCTCTGCCAGATCAGTGGAATGGCTGTTATCAGCCATAAGTAATTCAAAAACATAAATGCAGTGTTATACTTTAAAGATACTTGAGCTATTATAGAATTAGTTTTTCATGCAGTTTTGTTTCTGTGAATATTTTAATGAATCATGACCAAAATAGTAATAGTAGAACCACTTGCAAACTTATTTTCAGTGAAAAGGAAATTAGTCTTGCCTAGAGAATTAGAGAGGTCCATTGGCAGGAGGATAGTGTTTTCATTCATTTTCTGCAGCAACCACATTTCTGTGTATTTCTTAAAAAATGTTAATGAACTTGTCATAGCTCAGCATTTGCCAATATTCAGTTTCCTACCTTTTATGAGAGATCATCTTTACTCTCAATTCATATGGAGTATAGCAGCAGGTCCAGTTTAAACTTTTAGATATGCTCTTGCTGGACTTCAGATGTTGAATCCAGACGATTGTGGGTCTCAGATGACAGGAATTCAGACAGTGAAATTAATGTCAAATCTACATTTTTTGTCTTTGATCATGGGGTGATATTAGCATTGAATTTGTGCTGAAGAAAATATGGCTCGTTTATGAAGCCCTGCTCTTGATTTTTGTCTCTATGTGGAGCAAGGGAAGTTACTCTGCTGGCCAGGATTTAGGCAAGAGAGTGGTTTAATTTCTTCTATAATTGCCACGGTGTCATGGGTCATTGCAGAGCTGCTCCTGAGGATCCAGGTTCCTGGTGATTTTTCCAGTGTGTGATGGAGGCAAGCAGTCATATTGCTTCCCCCATCATGTGCAGTTGTTTGTGATTTTGTTTCTGCTATCCTTCAGCACAGGACAGCAGAAGGACACAGGAGATGACAAGAAAAATCAGTCACTCTTGGCTTAGTGCTTCCCATCAACATCACAGTCAATCAGACCTCATTAGAGGACAGCAGCGGTCTCAGCACAGCAGCCTGGCACAAAACACTTGGCAGCTTCTCTGCGCACCTGCCAGCAGATCAGCAGCATGAGCCTCACCTGCCTCCTCCAGCAGTGTAATATTGCCCTTTATCAGTTGGTTTTGCTTTCTCTAATTGAGATGGATTTCTTTAGGCAGTTAGGGAAGAATCTAAGCAGTGCTGCTTCACGTGACATTTTAACTGTTTTCAGTCTGGAGCTGCAAATAAGAGACCATATACTGGTTTCCTAGCAAGAGAAAAGTAGCCTGATCTTTGTATGGTAGGTCTTAGTGTCATTGATCCATCATGAGTGGTTTTTTTCTGAAGATTTTTATCTGAAAAACTTAAAATCTATTCAGTGATACCTACCACATATTCTAAAGCAAGGGAGATTAACCATAATTGCCAGGCATATCAACTGGGAGTTTTGGGACAATATTAGTAGTGTATGCTACACTAACTGGGGTTTTTTTCCCACGCTCCATAGCTTTATCCCACTTTCATAGAATCATAGAATGGCCTGGGTTGGAAAGAACCTTGAATATTACCCAGTTCCAAACCCCTGCCATGGACAGAGACACTTTACTGTAGACCAGGTTACTCCAAGCCCTGTCCATCCTGGCCTTGAACTCCTCCAGGGATGGGGAGTCCACATTTTACCAGGGCAACTTTTCTTCTTTGAAAAGTTATCATTGTATTGTAGTAGTAGTTCCTTGTTCTTCTTCCTTGTCTTCAAGACTATGCAATATGCTTTTGTTGGAGAGGGATGATGTGTGATTGCATTTCATATCAAGAAAACATGGTTTGCTGGTATATAAATACTACACATTAGGATAAATCCACTGGGTTTCTTTTGCTATGACATATTCATTAAGAATGATCATCTACTCTGATTTATGAACCAGAGCTGATAAAATTAACCTAATGGATTTGCATTTACAGCTTTTAATCAGACAGTATAATTAAAAGCACAACTATTCCACCATAATATAATACTTTGTTATATGTTGCAATTGGAGGAAATATTTTTAAAGTTCTGGTAATCTTGTTGATGTAGACATAATGTACTATTACATTTTTGGGTTGAGAGCAAAAGTACTGAAATACTAAACACAGCAATAGTGTTATTTTATGTAAAGTTGGAAGGTGGAGAGTAGTTTCATTTGAAATATATCCTGCTAGCAAAAATACTAAGATTTTGTTTCCCTAGAGAAAATGTAATTTTATTATATTGAAGCAGTAATTAATTACATATTTTGTTTTGCTGTATAAGAAGACTGGAATGCACTTTGGGGCTAATCCTCAATACTCACTGTCATGCCACATTAGCATGTTAGCAGAATTGTGATGTTATATGGAAATACTACCTTTTTTTAAAACACATAAATTCATGAAACTATGTTAACCTAGATTTAAAATCAATCTGGGTTTTTTGTTTGCATTCTGGCCATCAGTGGTAACTCCATGGCACCTTAGTTCCAAATGTAGGTATGTTGTGCACAAGGAATAGGAAATGTGTTTTCACATACTTACTCTGCTTCAGAATTCTAAGGCTTTGCATTCTAGCCAAGTATACCATTAAATTTCTTTTGTATTCTAAAATGCCCTTGCAGTAGCTAAAGAATAAACATTATAGAGAGAAATTGAATCTTGATTACACAGGATGGAAATTACAATTTTAGGGTATTTAACAGTTCTAGAAGAGCTGTCCTCAGTATTGCATTGAGAAGTCATCATTTTGCTTTTTTAACTTTTCTCTGTAAAAAAGTATTTTAGCAATTGTGTAGCTTGTGCACCAACTTTAGTCCTAGAGTATGTGCCAGCTTCACAGCTGTCTTCTCTTAATTCCAAAAGCCTCTTCTGAAATTAGCTCTTGCCTTTGAATACTCAAACTAAAATTTGGTTGCCTCTTCTAACTATATATTCAGAATGAGTAAGTTTTGTTTCAGTGAAAATATCTTTAAATATTCCCTTTTGATTAATTCATTGAGTAAAAACAGTTGTGCCTTTTTAGAACACAAAGAGTGTAACTAAAAGAAAAACATTGCATTTGCTCTTGCCTAATTTTTCTCAGCTAGTTTAAAAATAAAGACTAATATAGATGCATGCATATTAATATCCTCAAACTATAGCTGAAGTCCTGAAGGCATGGAAGACAAAATTATTCCAGTTGTGATATTTTATATACAAGTGCATGAAGAAGGGGAGCATATACCTCATGATATATATTTGAGAGATTTATTCCTTTGGCCTCTCTTGCATTTATCAATTATTTACTCTGTTCTTTAGTGAGATATAAATGGTAAAATAAAAGATTTGATACCATATTCTTAAGCATCTGAGTGTTTTAGGTCATCATTTAAGAGATGTTCAGGTCCTGTGTGATTGTGACACAGTTTGAATGGACAGCAAACACAAACCAGTGCTAGTGGGCTGCATATCATAGGGGTTTCAGGCCCCCAGTATGATTTAGTTGTGTGTACTTGATGATATCAGCTTCAAACTTGCAGGGCTGGTAGTACAGAAAAGCTTATCAATACAATATATTTTCCATTACCAGGGCTATGTTTTCGAAGACCTTGCAATATTTATAAGCCAGCACAATGGTCCCTTAATGCTTTAAGGTAAATAGGTTTCTCAGAGACTTAAACTAGACATGGGAAACCAACTTCCAAGACAGGTTGGAATTAGTAATCTAACTCCTCCTGTTGGTCCTTTTTTTCTTAGATCGCTTCAATTTTAGTTTCTAATTGAAGGTTTGGGCCTGACTGCCAGCATTAAATGAGTTTAGTTCTCATGACCATGTAAATAAATTCAAATCCTGAAAAAATACTGAGTGAATTTGATATTTACAGTGACAGAAATATGTGAATGTAGCTTTTTCACTGTTAGAAGTTTACATTTTATTTCCAATTCCTCAATTGAAAATGTTGTTGTTAAGAATTTAAGTCACATACAGGGAAAAATAAGCATGGAGTTGAGATTTTGAAATAAAGCAATTATAATTTCACTTTGATGTGAAATCGGTTTTCTTCAAGTAACAGGAATAAAATGGTAATGAAAAATTTAAACTGGCATTCAGAACCATGTTTTATATTTCCCTCTGTAAACATTGATCATCAGAAGTATCTAAAATGTTTGCACATAAATTCTAATGAGCTCTACTTACAGCATTTTAGTAAATGAGTGCTTATGGAAGTGCTCTGTATAAAGCCAGTATAAATCAGTGTCCACATACTTGAAGACTGTATTTCCTAGGGTGCTGAAGTCTGTGCTTTTCAAAGAAAAAATAACACAGTCAGTGCCGATGTTTAATATAACGTATTAGTTTTCAGTATTCAACTACTTAATTTAAAAGCAAATCAGCAAGCTTTGCCAGAGCACTGTCCTTCAGGGAGTGGTGCTTGCTTGCTTAGATACAACTGGGTTTGCCCTGACATGCTGGAATAAGTACAAGAAGTTTGGAATGGGGAAAGTTGAACTACACTTTCCTGGTTATCTAAAAAGTAATTTGCCATGTCTAAGGTTTTGGAGAACAGAGATATTTGGGACCTGTGGTTTAAGACACAGGGTGAGAGAAATTTGACTATTGGAGTAGGATGGTTTGAAAACTTTGAAGTGTCTAAAAGCAACTGTTCATGAACCTGGGTTGTGGCAAAGGCTTGTCCTCTTTGATTTTATCCAATTTCTTGAAGCTAAAGGCAAAAGTTTATCTTTGGAGGGGGAAGAGTGAGCAAGTTCCTTAAACAAAGCAAAGCTCACTGTTGAGCTGTACTGGATACAAATTTTTGGTGGTATCAAGTAAAATTGAGTTTCACGTTGGCAAAACATACCTCATCTTTTGCCTCAGTTTTCAGCAACAAAATTCAAATATGAAGCAAAGACAGCTTTTAATTTTTTGATGAATCATTTAGCAGCGCATGCTGCCTGCCTGCCCCTAATACCTGTTAAAATACTGGTAGTTCACCCCTTTTACGCATTAACTGCTGCACTTGGCAGCAGCAGAAGGAAGGGGAAGCGGTGTTTGGATTAATAGCTCAAGAAAACCTCTTGAATTTCCCATCTCAGCATTTCATTTCCCTATCTTCTCAGCTGAGGTGGTGCAACTACCAAATGCAGTGGCTTTTTCTTGTAAGGACGAGTGATGGATGGGGATATGGAGAGGCATGGGAGGAACATCTGGCCCACAAACAGGAGTGATGGGACCATTGCCCAGGCATTGAAACTGATTTAAAAATGTACCTTCACCCCAAAGCAGGGGTGAAGGAATGCTACTCTGAGCCCTCCACAGAGAATGGCAGATAGGGATGGTGACACCGAGAAACGATTGAATGACAGCAGTGACAAGTTTCCTAGACTGGACTGGCACCATGCTTCCATCAAAAAGAGTCATGAAACAGTAAAGCAGACCGCTTCCGTGTCTCTTGCTTACTCTCCTCTCCTAGGTCGTAAACATTAGAAGACAATAGAGCACGTCTCTCTGTGGTTACCTAAATACCATGTAGATCTCACAAGGAGCACTAAGGTTGGCGGTGCAGGCTGGAGGAAAGGATGTCCCTCCCCTGGTGGGAAGTGACAGGTCAGGCAGGAGGCCTGTCCACAGCCACAACACTGGGCTGCAAAGCTTCAGGCTTGCTCTTTTTAGTATGTTACTCTGTGGTTTCCCGAATGCTTGTTCAAGTGCATCTTCATGTGTATGACTGACCTACTTCACCAAAGGGCCAATTCCAGTGTCCAGTCTGATGGACAATTACCTTTGCTTTTGCACATTCAAATCTCTGTTGCTATTTCTGTGTGAGAGGTACTTACAGGAAATTTCAGATTAAATCTGTAAACAGTTTCCATCTTGATTACACTTAACGGTGCAAAATCAGTCTTTATAGCAAGACAAATATTTTGAGGGAAACATAGAAGGCACTTACTGTGTGGCTAGAGGTTGGCCCATAATCATCATTAAATAATAAAGACTGAATTATTGAGACCTTTGTATTTTCAGTAATGGCATTTCCTGTAAGTAAAAATTCTTCTGGTTGTATCTGTCCATTTAATATCAGAAGTCACTATTAATTTTTAATTGACATATGACAGTTCTTCCATGGCTGTGCAAAGGTAGTATTTTGCCAAGATTTGACTGTATAATTGGGTGGCATGGCTGGATTTGATTTTAAAATAAGTCAGGAGAAATACTTGTATACTAAATATTGGTCTATAATTAATCATATGGTAATATACAATTAATTGTAATTAATGTACTGTGCAATTACTGATACTTATTTTGTTTTTTCTTCAAGTAAAAAACTCAATATTCCTATACCCCCTAATTTCTTGGTACAGAAGTGCAGCATTTTTAGCATATCCTTGATGGTTGTGTACTCTTGAATTTGTTTCTCTCAGACTAAATGTGTGCTAAAATTGATTCTTGACGTTATTTATAGTTAGAATACATGAATAAGTTAAACACATGTAAAATTGTACCTATATTGTATATAAGGAAATGTAGATTGTATTGCCAGTGACAACTGGACATAAAAACCTATTTTTAAATAGTGGTGCTTCTGAGGGTAGTGAATTGATGGATCAGTACAAATACTGAAAAGCAGGATTCTTTGTAGCCAGCATCTGAGAGGTGATGAGCATGCAGGGGATTTCCAGTGCTAATACAATGATATTTCTTCGTACCTTTCAACCCTTAGGAATCTGCTTTCTGCAAAATTCAAATTTATGCAGGGAATTTAGAAGCCTCTGGTTGAATGTGGCAGTTTGTTTGCCAGGTAGTGCGTGGGATGAAAGTAAATGAGGAGTTTATGAGGTTTAATATTATGTATATTTGAAATTACTTGTGCAGCACATTGAAAGATAAAACTGTTTTTGTCTGTTTGGAACATTATTGGTAAAGGGCTATGTGTTTACTTGTGTAATTGGCTGAACTCCAAATTGCAGGCAGAATTTGCTTTGTCTTCCTTTAATTTGTGTGGTTTGGTTCTTCCCTCAGGTTTCCATGTATTGCAGGATGTAGGCAGAGACTGTGGCAGCTCACAGTGAACGCAAGCACAAACCATTTAAATTTTTTTCCTGTGTGTATATTCACTGGGGATGAGATTTCCTCCCATGGATGATTTTATATATGTGAGCCCTTGAACTGTGCATTAAAACCCTGTGCTGGGTGGCTTGCAAAAGGGAGTTTCTTCATCACTGGCTGCATTTAAATAGGTGTCTGAAGAGAATTTGTTTTCCACTGTAATGCATAAATAATTGTTTGTTTGTTTTCTTTTATATAATTTGGTCAGGGAGGGTATATAGAGCTAAAAAAGAACAAGAGAAAATGTTTATTCTTCTGCTTTCAGATGTTTCCTTTCAGGTACCAAGTAAGCTGCCTGGGCAGGAATCCACCCAGGGCTGTAAGAAAACCCCCCAGTCAGTTAGTGGTTGTACTTCTCTGGCCTGCAAGCAGATGAAATTCCACATTTGTTGCAGGGCAACACCTTTCAGTGTATGCAGATAAAGTTGCTAAAAACATAAGGTATAGGCAGGCTAAGGAGACTTCGTGGCATGGATCTGAGTCAGTTCAAAATTTACCTTCATTATCTCTGGGGAAGAGTTTCCTGTTCCGCAAAACACCTCCATGGTACATCTCCTTCCAAAGCACCATCTTGGTTGCATCTCCTTCCCTGCTTGAGTGTGTGGACACAGAGAAACACCTAATTAAGAAGCCAAGATGCTACCATTTCCATGCTAAATGTGGTTCCTCCGGGTCTCCTATGACTAGAGGTGTGCTCTGAGCAAGCCGAGACTGGGCCCTGCCGCGCGATGATCTCCCGCTGGTACTTTGACGTGGCTGAAGGAAAGTGCGCGCCCTTCTTTTACGGCGGCTGTGGCGGGAACCGGAACAACTTTGACTCAGAGGAATACTGCATGGCGGTCTGTGGCAGCATCAGTAAGTGCCCTCCACGACGCCTGCTGTGCGGGGAGCGGGCCTGGGCTCACACTAACCCCAGCCGCGGTCTGTCCACACCTCTGCTCACTGCTCAGGCCTCCTTGGTTTCTCGCTAACCCGGCATGGTAGTGGGTGACTTCTTGGCACTGTAGGTGGGCTCTGAGTAGGGGGCTGCGAGCTTAATACTTCCTCAGGCGAGGTCTTCACCCCCATCTTCTCTCTATTCTCTGTCAAAGCGTACTGATGTTTCATATGTCTGTGTGTGTGCACGTACAATGCATGTGCATAGGAAAAAACACTGACTTTAGGGAAGCCTCAGGTAAGTGTAAAAATAGCTCACATAACTCATAGGTTTAACAGTGTATTCTCATGTATTTCTGACCTTTTTATCAAAGCTAAAAAAATATTAGAGTGTTTATTTCCAGGTTTTCTTGGCTTTATTTGGTTTTAGTTTGGTTGAATTATTTGTGTGTGTTTGCAATGAAAAGAAGAGAAATGGTATTTGATTTTTGATGTTTCCCTAAGGGCTGTGGTGCACTTGGATGTGAATCACCTCCCACTTACTTTAACTCAACCATATGTTTTAATGACTATTTTCACTTTAAAAAGGGTGTTTGCCCTGCTTGAGAGTGGTGGCTTTCTCCACTGTACACCATTGAAGCGGATAAATTAGGTGCTAGTTTTATGAGATGGGTTCTGTTTTGAGAGCCTGTTGTACACTCCTCTTCCAATCTGCCTTGCAAGCAGGTACTCCTGGGGGAGCATCAGCTGACATTTACATCTGACACATTAAAGAGTGAGTACATGTCTCACTGCCCTGCCTGCTCACAGGGCATGGAGGAGCAGAACACAAGCAGCATCTCAGGGCTCCTTTTAGTAAAATATTTTCCAAAATGAGCCTAGGAGCATTTCCAGTAAGTAGAAGGCTTAAAAGTGCATACAAATGAAGAGCCCTAGCAAGGGGTACTAGGTGTGTCATGGAGCAGAGGAGCTGACCTGTATTTTATTGGAGCAGAAGTAAGAGCAGGATTGCTGTGCTGGTGCTCCAACTGTGTTTTATCTCAGCGTCTTCTAGAGCTGTTCATGGCAAAGCTCAAGGGAAGGGACGTGGAGAAATCTGCCACAATGGGAGTGAGGAGAATACTTATGAACCATGATCAGCTTCTGCAACAAGACAGAAGATGTAGTGAAGAGGCAGATCTGTGCAGGAGGTTGGAGTGAGGTCTAGTGTATTTAATAACAGAAGAACATTTTGAACCAATAAGTTCCTGTGTTAGGTAAGATGTTTCCAGAGATGCGAAACACAATTTGTCTCTGATTGCATCCTGTCCTTGGGAGGATAAAAAATCTTTTCTTCTAATACTGAAAATTCTCTTACGGCATGCATGGCTAGAAATGAAATAAGAAGCAATTTCTAAATTTGCTGCAGATTATATTCATTAGAAACTTCAGATAAGCCCAGGAGATTCTGCTCTGTCTCATGAAAGTTGTTGACTGGCTGGGTGGTTTTTTTCCTGGGATTCTTTTCAATAAAACAATGACTCAACCATTTCCGTGATTCTGTTGGTTTATTTTGGGATTCCAAATTTTTGGTCTAAGTAGTTTTCTCTTTAAGGACAATGGAATTAGATTGAGTGCTTGAGCTTGCTTGACTTTATTTGCACGACTCAGACTGATTTTGTATCTCCTAATTGTCTGATTTTTTTTTTTTCTTCAGTATCTTCTCAAACAACAGTTGAGTCTATGAGGGTACATTTTCCAAATTATTTCACTTATATTTTTATTCCTGGTTTTTAATGTTATTGTCAGTGTGTTCTATACTCCCGTCTATACACCTGTTATTTCTGCTCCTAAAGTAACTTTGATTTCTTCCAGTTTCATGTATTGTTTGTCTCAACATGCTATTTCTCCTTATTCTTCATATTTTTGCTGAATAGAAATTGTCATGAAAATAATGGGAAGTGCTAAATATAGAAAGTTTCACCACTGAAATGACTTCTTGTGTTTAGTGCTAATCTAATGTTGCTGAAAGAGGTAGCACAGACACCACTCTTTCCTTGTCCCACAGAAGAAAAGAAAACCAGTGGAGAAAAATTTCCATCAAGGCCACTCCTGTTCTCTCCTGTCGTTTCCTCCCCCCCACCTTAACTTAGTCTTTCTGTTTGATCTTTGTGCCTCCTCCTCCCCACTTCATTAATATTAATGTATTTATTCCATTCTTTATTTCTTTTCTCTCCAAAGTTTAGATTGTTCTTGCTCCCTTTTGTCCTTTTTTTTTTTTCTTTTGAAATTAAGCCTCTGTTAGGCAGGAGGCAAGAGAGATGCTAAAGCATGTCTTTTCTTTGTCTAGCTATTGTTTGCTTTTCAGGATAAACTAGTTAGATTTTACAGAGTAATATGAAATAGTGGATAGCATTGGGTTTCTCTTGTATAGTGGGCAAAGGGTGAAAGTATGGGATGTCAGTCCGTTTCTCTGGTAATGCATTGGAATTGGAGTGAACCAAATTGTAAGGATATTCTGTTGTTACAAATACTCACATATTGTGAAATCTGAATACTAATATCCTGAACACTTCATCTTTAAAAAAAAAAAAAGTTGAGAAATCATCTTTTATTCTGCTTTCTTGCTAAGTCTCTTTGCCTTGGTCTGGAAAGGTGTGTCTGTCCTGTTGCGCAAAGCCTTAGATTCTCTCCATACTTGGTGGATTTGACTGGTGCTCTGAGGTCTGACAGAAATGATTTATCTGTTGGGTAGGAACTACTCTGTCACTTTTTTTTTTTGTTTGTTTGTTTATCATCCAGCTCCATGGAAATTGATATATAATAACCTTAGAAGTAGAAGGCTTTAAGGATGATATTATGAATTCCTTCAGCCTGTCAGACCACATGCTCAGTCTCTGTTGATTTTTAATAAGAATGTTCAATACTGTCTGTGGTTTCAGTTCAATATAATGATTCAACCTTCTACTGTGTGACTGTCCATAATGGCTCCTTTGAAGTCATTGAATCTGTCAGACGATTAATTTGGATTTAATGGCCTCAGAATGAGTATATATTGACAAGAATAAGCAAAAGTGACATATTGCTGTTATCAAAGGAAAGATTTCTGTCTTATTATCATACTAAAAAGTAATCTATTGTACTGCTTTTTTTACTTGGCTGTTAATTGTTGCATTTTAAACATCCTTAAAGATACAGGAAATATTTTTTTTAATTAGTGCAAATTTGAAATTACATAAATGTTTAATTCTTAACTTGGGTACTTAAAGATAGGAAAATCCATTCTCTTAAATGTGCTTCATTTGTCAGGCAGCTATCCCAGCAGCTCCTGCAGCCTTCAGAGCCAAGTGGAATTCATTGTGCCATGTTTTCGTTTGTTCCTCATTCAAAGTGGGAGTGAGATGTACTCAGGTGGCACAGTCAGATTTTGAAAATTTTGACATATCATTAAAATGACCTTTTATAAACGGGCTTTTTTATGATGATAGTACTGAGTTTCTGTGGCTCATAATAGAGAGAACCAATAGGGTTCAGAGTTGTCAGTTCCCTCCTTCCTTGCATAAACCCTGAAACTTAATTTAAATGTTGGCACATGTGGTTTTATTTTTGACCATTTTAGAGCACTATCACAGGCTTTTGGGTGCTTTTAGATATGGTAGTATTTATTCTCTAGACTAAGTACTGTGAATGTCCAAACTTGCTAAATCTTTTGGTGATTTTTAAGTGGCAGATACTGTCCACTTTAATTTTTCTTCAGACGTGTATTGCAAATAATGATCTGTACCTTTTTGTGCTAGTTTGAAAGCAAGCTAGTGGAGGAATTAACCCCACACAAATATGTTGTGAGAGATTCCAAGTCAGAACTACAGTTTAATAGGAAAATTAAAATAAAGACAATAGTAGAGAAACACTGTCTTAAGCTGACAGTCAGAATATGACGTGACACCCTGTGGGTCAGGGTGGTGGTAGCAGTCCGGTTAAATGGTGGCTACAGTCACGTTGGAGTGATGGATGTAGTCTAGTCGAAGTGGTGATTCTGTGGAGAAGTCTGGTCTATCTCCAGAGGTCCAATGGTGGGCTAGTGAGCTCTTGTCCTCTTGGAATCCGGTGGTTGTGCCCCGGTGATGTTCCAAACCTCAGATTATATACAGGTAGGAATGTTCAGTGCCTCCTTTCAGGGAGGGGCATTTTACAATGGGGTGATGTAATTCTGTGAGGCATCCCAGGAGATCTTGATGGCCGATTAGCTGAGATGGCCCCCCACAGAGTGGCTGCTGCTTCCCTAGAGGGTGTTATCAGGGCTAAGTCACAGAGAGGATAAAGAACACACCCCCACACCCATCNTAGAATACATACTTTTGGTTACCCATTCCATGTAACCCAAGACACTTTTACAGCAGCAGTTTACAGGATGATAGTCCTGTTGTCAGTCATTTCCTTTATCCTTTCGTTGCTTGTTTGGGATGTTGACATCTGCCTAGTTAGCAGGAAATAAAATGTTTTGGCAGCTAAACTTGCATGCAGAGTGTGTCTAAGGCATTAAGAACTGTGACTTCTAATATCATCTATTTAAATTGTTAATTTTGATTACAACCTTTAGTGGATGCAAGTGACTAATTTCTGTTTCCACGGTTTCTTCATCTATATATAATTTGCACTTTTATTTCACCTTTGAACTACACATGTTGTACTGGACATTTTGATAAATAAGTGGGTGAAGTTTAGGATTCAAAAAGGAATTAGTGCAAATGTTTTCATATCCAAGAGTTGGACTACTACTAATTTCAAACACTAAGAATTTTATTAATATAAGGTATTGTTGTGGACAATGTTTACTGAAACTTCTTTTGCTCTATCCCCACAGCATTTTTTGTTTTGTTTCTTTTTACTTTGTGGAACTTGATAACTCTGGTTTACAACCTTCACAGAAGTCATGTTCAGAAAGTACTTCTGTCTTGTATTTGTTCTCATTTGGTGCACGATGTGAAGAATTTAATGCTTTTTTCTTCTCATAAATATTTAAACTTATGATAAGCTGAAAGTGAATGACCTTGCAGCAGAGTATTTCAAAGATGCTTGAGGAAGTTTTGCTTTGGGGACCTCCTCCCAGTCATGAAGTACATCAAAGATCTTGGAGAGACATGATCAGAGCCATTAATGGATGAATGCTGAATGGATATCAGCAAGGCAAAATTGTGTTTGTCAGGGTTGGTAAAAGGGAAGTTACATTCAGGGAAGGTCTGATTGCCAAGTTCTAGCTGTGCATGGGTAGGAAACGTATCTTGAAGTTCTTACACAGGAGGCTTTTTGTATGAGAAAATTCAGCTTAAACCTAGTTTAGGTGGCAAGTATCACCTTTAATTAAGGTAATGAATGAGGAATAATAGGAGTATAGTATGTTTGGGTGGTGGTTTTTTCCCTCCAAGGAGTCTCTGAGGGATTTCACCGAATTCTTTCATAGTGCCTATTGTTTGATGCTATACCAACTATTATTCTAACATAATAAAGGAAAACGTGATCAGTCTTTGCAAAGTAGGGGTTGGATATCACTGCATAGTGAGGGAACTGTTACTCACTTCACTTGAATTACCCCAAATGCAAATCTTTCCACTGCCAGTGTCTCAGCTACCTCCTAGGTATTCAATAGGAATGGCTGGCAATTAGTGCAAACTCACTGATTATTTCCAGCCTTTGTGAGAGCTTTTGTTAATCAAAGTTGTTACAAATAAAGTGACTATCTGTGAAGCCAAACTGTCTCTAAGGGAAGGATTTGAGGTTTTTCATTAGGTACTGTGGGGTCCATAAGTGCTTTAAAATGGATTTTCATTAACACTTATATGTTACAATTCGTCTTTTAAAAATAAACTTCTGTACAAAGCATGTAACTTCGCAAAGGGCTTTTTGCTGGCTCCTGGACTTTATTCATTGCCAGGCATTTTTTTGTACTTGGAATTTTTCCTTTGGCAGCAGTTTCTAACCTGTTTCAAGAACATTGTTTTGTTCACTCTGCAGAGCTTCTCCTGGTTTATAAAATGGGGGGGGGGGAAGGTCTGATATATTTTTATGTATTTGCTGTGTGTAACGTGTTCATCTAAACCCTGTTTCTGTGTCTTCCTCTGAGGCTAAATAGATGCTGTATTCTGATGGAAATTAGAACAAATGCTTCTTTATTAGTCCAACTAAATTTTTCCCATACTAAAGTAGAAATTCTGCTTTTCTTCTCCCTCTCCTTACTCTTTCTACCTCCAAATTTTACCTCAGTCCCTACCACAGCTGCTAGCACTCCTGATGCTGTTGACAAATATTTAGAGACTCCTGGAGATGAGAATGAACATGCCCATTTCCAGAAAGCCAAGGAGAGGCTTGAAGCTAAGCATCGTGAAAGAATGTCTCAGGTAAGGGAAGATTTCTTTATTCCTAAATGTAGGAGTTTGTCTGTCAAGTGATAAGTGATCCTTCATCTTCTTTCCTAAGGCTTCATCCAGGTGCCCTGCCAAACACACATTTACTACCTTTCTGACTCTTATCTAAGAATTCAGGTGACTGACAGACATTTGTGTGTGCAGTGTGTGTGCGATCATAAGTTGCTACAGTTACTAGTACAGGTCAAAAAAAAAAAAAATCTGTAAAAAATTTCTCTCATCTTTGTGGAAGAATGTATGTTTTGTGCGATTATTCATGTTTCTAAGTAAAGAACTTGGCCACTGTATTAATCATCCTTCTCTTGGGGCAGCTGAGGGAGATGGTTTGTGTTGAGCTGTGTTTTCTGCATGGCCTGGGTAATGTAAGATCACATATGTTCATCTAATGGTCTTGAGTCTCAAGGTAACATGGAATGCATCTAAAGTCAAAGAAAAGAGGAAAAATTAGTGCTTTTGAACTGAAAATCCAACTGAATCAACCCTTTTATTTCCCCTCAACCAAACAGATTCATGTAGCCTGAAACTGTACACTGATTTTAATCCAGTAAGAGATGACTTACCCACTCTCTCAGAAATAGGGTTTATAATAGCAATACCAATAAATTATGGTCACAGTTCTACTTTAATAACAACAAAGGAAAAATATAAGAGGCTTGAAGGCAATCCCATGATGCATATTTTTTGACAATGAAACAAGCATAAAAAATGAATGTGGCATAATTCAGACGCGCTTCATATACCTGGTATTTTTTCTTTGGAACTTTGTTCCCTTGATCATATTTCTGTATGTCTGTCTGTTACTGATACATTAACCTTTAGCTCTGTGCTGAAATGTTAGTCCAAAAATGAAAATTTTTATGAATGAAAATGAAATTAAGTTCTTAGTGTTAAATTAAGTTCCCTGTCTATTGACACCATAGCTGTGCCTGGCACTTACCTTATAACATGGGCAGGGCATCTTACCTGAAGCATTCAGCTGACTAGTGCAAGCCACATGCTGTTAATATGACACGTCGTAGATTGGAAGATAGTTGCTCATCATGTGCCTGGGAAATGTTGAAGTACAAATAAGCTGTCTCCTCTTTAAATAGAGAAAATAAAACCAGTTTATTGGGCAGGGAATATGGAGGATAAAAAAGGCACACAGCTTGCCTAGAAGAGGAGAGACCCTGCCCTGGCTAGGCATGCTAGGCATGCAGAGGGTTGGTGCGTAATACAGTCACCACCCCATCATTCCTTCCCCTTGAAATAACCTTTTTGTTAAAAATGGTGTTGCAGTGGGTCTCCTGAAAGAAAAGGATAGTCAGCGCAGATTTCCTTGGCATAGTCTTCAGATTCTTGCTGTTGTTCCAGGTTTGCCTCCAAAATCCCAGTGTATAAATGTTAACCTGAGTAATTAAGGGCCATATTTGGGTGAACTGTGTATTTTCTGTTTTAACATGAGCATTTGGAGGACCCTTCCAACTGAAGACTGTGGTTCAAGGCTTTGACTGAAGCTGGTACCCTTATGAGCACATTCCTAGCCATCCTTCCTGTCTGTGCTAATGAGCAGGACAGGGGGTGAGGCAGGTCAGCTCCCTGTCGCCTGCAATGTCAGTCCTCCAAAAACAAGTCAAATAACCAGCTCTAGCCAGTTCAGCAACCTAAGTCAGCCCTGGGAAACAGCAGCATGATAGGTACATTAAAAAAAAAAAATTAATCATTAAATTGCCTGAGCTGCTTTTAAAATCGCATCTGAAAGGACATATATATTGAAGTACACAGACCCCCTGCAGAGCTTTGAAGATCAGAGTTTACTTGTAGAAGGAAAAGCTAATTTTTAGAAACTTAAGTTATGGTTTGTACAGCATTGAACTAGCCTCTCTATGTTAACCTGTCAAATGTTTAAAAGTTGGTAGATGCTATGGTCAAGTAGGAAAGCCAGATAGTTCGCCATTCTGTGCTTCCTCACATGATCATCTGTGTCCAATACTACTGATTTCCATTTCAGGCAATTTATTTTAAAATTGCTCTTTACTTTTTTTAAAATCAGGTATGTTCTTAACAGAAACTTAAAATATATATGTAGCTGAAAATTAATCTAGAACTGTTACTTGTTACATTAAAAACAATGCTGAATAAATTAACTCAGTCTTTGCTATCAATGCTTTTCTCGTTAAAAAGAAAAGATAACAAGTGAGACTCACGAGCCTAAACGTTTTTTTTTTTTAATTTTAAAGTCCAATTCTTTCAAAACTGAAAAATGGAGGCTTATAAAGTAGCAGAAATGCCCATTTTTCTTCTATTAAAAAGAGAGAAAGTGATCAAGTAATTCTTTAATCTTGATGAATGTCATAATCTGAAATAGATTGGCTTGTTCACAAAACACAGGTATTTTATTTAATAAAAAGCTAGTTTTAAAATAGTATTGGGTTTGGTGCACACCTTATTTTGCAACAGCCAATTAAGTAATAAAAAAACAGATGCATTCTAGTTGACATGCAAAATGTGATCATCTAAGGAGTAATGAAGTTTATCACTAAAAAGTTATATTGAAGTGAAATATTCTAAAACATGTCATCAGGAAAAATGTAAGTATTCTGCATATCCTCTTTCTGAGATTTCCCTTTGTTTAACCATGGAATTCTGACAACTTGTGTTTCTTTTTCTCTTATATAAAGATGTTCACACGAGCAGAGACCAAGCTTCTGTCAGTAGTTATGTCACATCATAGTTCTCTGCTCATATAAGACTTTTACTTGGGAAGTCTATCTCTGTGATGACCTGATAGCACCTCTGGTTCAGACTCTTTTAATCCCTTGTGCTCTAAAGTGTCCATCCCTTTAGACTACAGATCATGAAAATTTTTCTGCACTACACCTGAAGCAACAAGGCTTATAAACTTCCCTGGGAAGTACTGTAAGGAAACTTATGTTAACCTAAAATGTTAAGCTTTTCCTAAGAATTATTAATGCGACCCCAATAGCAGGAAAACTGTGTTCCCATGCAAACAGGGATAGCCATTTAGTAATGCAAGCATAACCTTTAAACGTTTGATGTTCTCCAGCAGGGAGAGGTTATGCTGACTGATTGCAAGGTGCTGTGGTTCTTGTTTTGGTACAATTCCCTTTTTTCTCTTTCTCTTTTCACTTTGTTAATGCCTGTGCAGCTCCCTTACTTAATTAGTTGCAGCTAAATAGCCTGGTGAAGCAGATAGTGAACCTTACTCAAGGAGGCAGTGTATTTATACATTTCTCTCCTCAGACATCTTATGACGTCCTTGTGACTTAAATTTGCTCTTCCTCTGGGTGTTTACAATATTTTTGGAATCGTAGCATGTAGAATACTTATGACAGAAACTTAATGATGCCTTGTGTCCTAGAATAGTTTTCCTTCTTGAAGTTTGTTTCCAAAGCAAACATCTGAAAATACTTCAGTTCTCAATCAGCCTAAACAGGTCTGGTGTTACGTTCAAGATTTTTTTTTTTTATCATTGCATGCCACTTGTTCCAACATCCTAGAGAGGTCTTCAGCTGATTTTTAGTCCTAGTGACACTATAGAATCACAGAATGGTTTGGGCTGGAAGGGACCTTAAAGATAATTTAGTTCCATCCCCTTGTCCTGGGCAGGGACACCTTCTACTACATCAGGTTGCTAAAAATCCCATCCAGCCTGGCCTTGAACATTTCCAGGGATGAGACATCCACAGCTTCTCTGGGCAACCTGTGCCAGTGCCTCACCTCCTCACAGTAAAGAATTTCTTCCTAATATTTAATCTAAACCTACTCTCTTTCAGTTGAGAGCCATTCCTCCTTAACGCTACACACCCTTGTTTAAAGTCCCTCTCCTGCCTTCTTGAAGGCTCACTTTAGGCAATGGAGGGCTGTTATACGGTCTCCTTGAAGTCTTCTCTTCTCCAGACTGAACAACCCCAAATCTCTCATCCTGGCCTGACCGAGGAGGTGCTCCAATCTTTGATCATCTTCACGATCCTCCTCTAGACCCACTCAAGGAGGTTGATGTGCTACTTGTGTTGGACCCCAGAGCTGGATGCAGCATTGCAGGTCGGGTCTCACCAGAGCAGAGCAGAGGGACTGAGGAATCCCTTCCTCAGCCTGCTATCCATGGTGCTTTGGATGCAGGATACAATGGGCTTCCTGGGCTCTGAGCACACATGGCCACCTCATATTTGGTTTTTCATCCACTGGGATGCTCAAGTCTTTTTCCCAGAGCTTCTCTTAGTCCATTCATTGCCCAGCCTGTGTTCGTATTGGGGATTGCCCCAGCCCAGGTGCAGGAGCCCACACATGGTGCTGTTGAAATTGAACCTGAGGTTTCTCCAGGCCTGCTTCTCAAGCCTGTCCAGGTCCCTCTGAATGACATCCCTTCTTTCTAGAGTATCAATCACATCGCTGCGCTTGGTATCACCTAGCTGAGATTGCTCTCAGTCCTACTGTCCATGTCCCGAAAAAGATGTTAAATAGTACTGGTTCATGTATTCCCTAGATTCCACCATCTCTTCTACTGTGTGTGGGAAGCCTGTTTCCTTCCTTAAAACTGTTTGGTTAATAGTATTACCCCCTCAGTTGTAGTCAGGGCTCTTTGGAGAGGTGTAATAATGTTATTACCAGAAAAAGGGTCAAGACTTAAGTGTGGAGTAAAAGCCCTTGACAAAGATAGGGACCTTTTTGGCATGACTCTGACCTTCTCACTAAGCCAGCCTTCAGGAAAGCACCTCTGCTGGTCTGATTGTGCTAACCCAAATGTCTGCCCTAAATTCTTTTCTTGCAGATATGCTTTTGTGCCCCAGTGTAAAAAATGGGAGTAAAATCTGCTGCTTTCAATACATAATGAAATTTTTGTACTTAGCATCTCTTAATAATGAATGACATTTTTCATACTGCCTCTTTCTCTCTTGCTGTCTCCTACAGCCCAATTTCAAAAGGCATCTGCCAGGCACTAAGTCCTGAGTTTTGAAGAAGTTTGACTTTGAAATGGCTTGCTGCTTAAATCTCAATCAGAAGCTGTTATTTTCTGTATACAAAGCCTTCATCCCTTGAAGAGCCATAAATCTGTATGTTTTTCATAGGTCTGTGCTGTCAGCAGGGGAGAATAGGTTTATAAGTGCAGATGCCAAGTTCAGGTTTATTCTACACGTGTGTATCTGGGGAATTTTTTCTCCATCTTGCTCTTTGGGGTCCTCTGTAGCACTATGGCATACTTCTCACTCACAAATCCCTGAAGTGATGACCTTTGGTGGGAACAGGAGCTCCCTGTAGGTGGTGGTGTGGCCCATGGATTGCTGTATGTTCAGCTGGTTAGCACACACAGAGATGCTCTCAACCATTGAAGTCTTCTTAGTTACAAAAATCAGCACTTCGGGCACAGCAGTCTTTACAGGAATACTGTTTCTGCAAACAGCCATGGTACTCTGTTTCTTTTTAAAACATTTCAGTCTTGTGGCACCAGGGATGAGTTTTGAGGCCCCTAATTTACGTCTCTCCCAACTAGCTGTGTAGGCTGTCAGTTTATCATCCTGCCTTCCATGTCTTAAAAAGTTTAAAGAAATAAAATGGACAGAGACAGACCTGGTCTAGCCAAAGGTCCCCTTATCACATTACCCACAGTTCTTGTTTTTGTCATGTGGATTAACAGAGGGCTAGTTTGGGGGATAAAGATGGCAAGGGAACTATTGTTCTGAAAATCCATATCTGCTCTTTCAGAGTCAAAAAATTAGGCATGTGTCAGAGATGTGGTTTTAAGACATAAAGGGAGAAGAGGGAGAATAAAATCATAAAGTTGTTAACCTAGGCCAATGTTCAAGCTTGAGCACATCATTGTAGTTTATTACTTGGGTTAATACCATAATGTCTGCGCCTTCTGCAAGTTTACATCCTATTACAATCTGCTCTAATCAGAGAGGAGCAAAGAGAACTAACTCTCTGTGAATAAAGCAGAAAGAGCCCTGAAGGTTCGAATATTCCCCAAAACAAGATAAAAATCAAATGAGGTTAGATGTTGATACCAAAAAATTGATCTATTATTTAATAGTAAAAGAGGCAAAGAGAAAAGAAAAGAAAGAATTAAATAGGAAAAAAAAAAATGGACATGGGCAGTGGCAGGGAGAGTGACAGAGACAGATTAAGTAGAAGCATATCACCCTTCTGTGGGTCCCAACGACATCTCATCATTTCCCTCCATCTGATCTTCTTGGTGATGAGGGTCCCCCGCCAAAAAGTATAGAATCCAATGTATTAATATACATTTGGACTGGTGGGAAGACCCAGGTACCTCCCTGAGGTGGACCAGTTTGACACTGTCCCTTGCAAGATTCTGTTGCATCGTGTGGCTTCACGTGCAGTGCTCTGCTGCACGATCCAGGGACTCCTTTGTGGGGAGGTCTTTGGGCCATGACACTCCCTCAACTGCACCCCGTGTGAATGTCCCGTAGATGTGACTTTCCCAGGGTGAGGAGGCCCCCAAAGCTGGGCTAGTTTGCACAGTGGGGGATGGACGTTCAGTGCCACTGACTAGAGGCTTTTTCACCATACACCCAAAACCCTCCTCCTCCTCCCTTGTGGTAGGAGTCTGTACAAGCCTGGCAGCAGATAAGTCTGGGTCTATAGTCTCCACCCTGAAGGTGCGGGACTGGGCTCTGCCGTGGATGCTCTTTGGGGTCCTTTGAACAATAGTGTCACTTTTCTTATCTCTATACCTTAGGCGATTTAACTCACAGTTCAGTGTTTCAGTCAGGAGGCCCATTCAGGGTGAGCTTCAGTGGTCCTCTGTGCAGCTTTTGTTATACGCTTTTGCTATGATAGGCAAAAGTCTTTCATTAAAATGTTTGCGCCATAAAACATAACATTTCAGTCTCCGACACATCTTGACACCAGTGTGGCATGTCAGATCTCTAGAAAGGTGCTGCCTATGTACATGAATTAAGTTTTCTCAGCCCCCACAGTCATATGGCCTAAGCACAATTAAGAGCTGAATGCTTTATGTGCACTGAATACACAACAGCACTCTAAGCATTAAGAAGTTTTTTCCAAAACACATCATTGTGCTCTAAATTGTGGTGTCAGTTTGTGTTGTCTAGTCCTGTTTTGTCAGAGAATCAGTGAAATCTCCTATGCCAAAGTACTGTCATAGTAGCAGGTGGGGGGTGACCTGTAACTTCAGCGTGCTGCCCATCATGTTCTCTGTCCTCAGCTCCTTGCTACAACCCCTTGCAAATGACTTGTCATGTCTCCTTGTAAATTTTTGTTTTCCTGCTGCCTTAAAGCTTGGCTTCAATTTACACATCAGTGGGTATTGTCTGATGAGAAGCTAGTGTAAACTGAAGAGGCAATTTTAGGCTGCCCGTTACGTAGGTTGGAGTACTGTTCTTGGGATTTAAATTTCAGCTTACAGTTCCCAGTAAAAGAGTGGGGTGAGATAAAGACTGTAATTTCTAAGTATTTAATTTCAGGACTCTGCTTGTGACTTCTGCCTAATCATGCCTCTGCTGAAATCCAAAAGCAGGCAAAACAATTTCCCACTGGAAAGTTTTTAGCATCCCATTAGCTTCCCAAAGGATAAGCCTCCCTTGTTTTGGGCTGTTATTGAGACCAGAATCTCTTACAGATAAATAATTTCACTGACAGTTAGTTGATCTGTTTTACTGTAACTGATGTACTGCTGTCTTGAGATACACTCTAGGGTTTGGGGTGAAAAGAAAGATGAAAACTTGACAACAAAATCCCAAACATTGAGTTGTTTTGGAGAGCAGGTGTCAGCATGCTGGGTAATCCTACAACCCAGTATAAAACTGGGAGGTATTACATTTCAAGGCCTGGGACTTGTAAAAGTCTCCTTTGAGCCCAGGTTTGTGTGTTTTGTTTTTTTTTTAAAGGCACAGGCTCAACTAGGTACCCTGAGGCACCACCAACACTTTCCAGTCTGTCCATCAAAAAGCCTGATTAGCAATGTCTGGTGTGGTGTGTGGGAAAACTGGGAAGCCTGAGACAGGACCTGAGTGCTGGAGGCCCAGCTTGCAAACATGAGACACAGCAGGTCTTATTTCTCCTGTCTTTGGTATTAGTCTTGGTAAAATTTCAGTTGTCTATGTGGACTCTGAGCTTTAAAATTATCTTTGACTATTTCTGTGAAATGGTTTGAAAACATGTGTTTTATTGAGAAAGGAAGGAAAGGAAATGTACATTGTGAGTAATTGCTTATAGGTTTCTTATTGTGCTAATCCTGCACATAAACAAGTCACCTTGTGTGTACTGTGTTCAGTGGGAGCAGTTGTTCCTGTGCACAATATGTTATCTGAGGAGATTGCTGTCTAGGTGTGAAATGAGTGAAGGCCCTAGGTAAGACCACAGGGAATTTCCAGATCCAATGGACAAGTTAAGAGTAATCCATTGCCTGAATATTGAAATTCTGCTTTGTGTTACAGGGGGAGGGAGCTTCTCACATTGCTGAAAGAAAGAATACCAAAAGATCTCCTGTGTTATTTTTCTGACAGTGTTGTAGTTGAGATACATATTCAGTTCTTGGAGTGTTGCTACAACCCCTGTTCCTGGACAAATAGGTGGACTAGCACAAATTATGTGTCATTTTTGATCTGCCCTTCTCAGGCCGGTGATGCAGCCTAAATAAATTGAAAGGTTTTGTGGTGCCAAAAAAAGTGACAATTGGAATGAGTTGAAATTCACTAGTTTTGTCCAAGGATGTACGATAGATGGAAACGTACTGAATTTTCTTTCTGCCCGAGATGAAGAAAGGTTGGTATGTTCATCCATGGAGCTCTCCAGTTCCCTTGCTTGAGGGCTGGGTAATGGCTGTGTTCCTTCACAGCGGAGTTGTGAGAGTTTAGCACAGTGTTCAGACACACAAGTACTGTCTTTGTTTAATTTAATAACAGGATCCTACCTTCGTTAAATGTTATAAAGGTTATGCCTTTTTAAATAGAGATAAAAGGAGAAGAGGAATGTAAAAATATTACTCTTGGAGCTGCAGTGCTTGGCTGCTGCTAAGCCCTGGGAGAAGAGAGGCAAATAGGAAAGTCACACTCCTTGTTTTGTTCGTTAGGTCATGAGAGAGTGGGAAGAGGCAGAACGCCAAGCAAAGAACTTGCCAAAGGCCGACAAGAAAGCTGTTATCCAGGTAAAGGAAAATGCAACCACAGCCTTAACCAGCTGGGGCCCCAGTTAAGATGAAAGGGTTGCTCGGTGTGATGTAATTTTATAACCTACTTTATGGAGATTTAATGTTATTCTTTGCTCTTTTCTTCTCTTGCTGTTTTCGTTTCCAGCTGTTAGTGGCTGCTGGGTGTCTCTGTACTTTACAGCCAATCCCTGGAACAGCAGTGCAGGACATTGCTCCTGACTGCACGGAAAAGTAGAATTCCACTTGAATTTAGATTTGCCTTCAGTGAGAACTGAAAACTCAGTTCCCACAGGCTCCTATCAAAATTTAGGCCATGACAGGCTAATACAAACTGCAGGACCTAAGCTCAAAGAAGAGATGGAAAATGTGATTTAAGGAAGGAATCACCATCAGTTTTATCTAAAAGAAACCCTCAGCCAAAAATTGTTTTATCCAAAATTATACTGTAATTCAAAAATTCTGACAAGCCAGACACTCCTTGAATCCCACTGTTAGGTATTATTCAGTACTGCTGGAATTATTTCAATGCACAACCATAAAAAGGAAACCATGAAAAGAACCAGATTGGTTTGCACATTAGATCCCACAGCTTTGTTCTCTGTGTGTTTTATCCAGTCAATCTTTTCCTCTATTGGAATAAGTTTGGGCTCAATTTTTCTTCCTAGTAGCCAGTTTACAAGAAATTATAGCGACTCTATTTAGGCTGGACATCTTTTCTCCTCCTGTAGATTTGCTCATGAAATCGTGTTGATGTCTCTCAATGGCAGGGGTGTACAGTTGCCAAACTTCACCCTCCCCCAGGCACAATTCTGTGGTGCTGAACGCCTGTCTCAGGGCAAATGAAGGATTCACTTGTAGTTGTGCTGAACATGTCAGGAATATTTTTATTAGATTAATAAAACGTGACCATGTGTTCCTGAATATAGGGCACTGCAGTTCCCACTGAAATCAGTAAAAGGTATGTGCAATGCAGAGTTTCTGGGGGCCAAACTTGATGGACGTGGAGAAAGATTTTGGTGACTTGCAGACAGAGGTGTTCACATGTGCTGGTCTGTGCTGATGTCTTTGTTTCTGTTGTGATGGATGGGTTTTTTTCAGCATTTCCAGGAGAAAGTAGAATCACTGGAACAAGAAGCAGCAAATGAAAGACAGCAGCTGGTGGAGACTCACATGGCACGAGTGGAAGCCATGCTCAATGACCGTCGCCGCATTGCTCTGGAGAACTACATCACAGCCCTGCAGACTGTCCCACCCAGGGTGAGTGTGATGCCACATGCTCTGCCAGCTGTGTCTAATTGTACTTGTCCTGGGGAAAAAGTAGATGTGCCCAGATGGAGTCCAGCTTTGGAGCAGGGAGTGTGCTCACTGTGCAAGAGCTATGACAGCAGTCAGCCAGTGTGCATAAATGCAGACACAAGCTCCCCGTGTGTATATCTGTAGATAGACGGATACATGTATAAAGATACTTAAACAAATCATGTGGAAGGATTTGGTTGTCAGAAATTGTAGCTGTTCCCAGATCGTGCAGGATGAGAATGAAGTGTCCCTCCAAGAGATGCACACTAAGATGCTTCATCGTGACAATGTGGAGCTTAAAGATAGGATGGCTGTGATTTTTCATTTTGTTTGTTGAACTGTTGAAGTGTTTGGTGAATGATCTTGTGAGGATTGTTGGATGGCATGAAGTTAGCACACTAGCAATTGAAAATTGTCTACTTTTGATGTGTTGGCTATTGGTGGGTGTAAACATGTACATTCAGAATGCAGATTGAATGGAATTTAATGACTCTGTGTCTCTGATATTTGTTTTCAATACCACAGTATCTGGTCAGTGACCTCCAGAGGAAGAGAATTTCCAAAAAGACTGGAGGAAAGCAGTAAATTGTTTTATATATCTCTGACTTCTTGAACACTTCCCAGATGTAAAAAACATTATTGCACTGCTCAGGCTTTTAGTGAATTTGTCCTCACAGGGAATTACACCAATATGGCTAACGTGATTAAATTACGTATTTTCAGTAAATTTCCTTCTGAGGAGAATCTTGCGTATTTGCTGACCATGGAAAAGTGATCATCTTAGTTCTTTATTATCATTATTGAACGTTTTTCTCCACCCTGTGGTGCAAAACTCTCTTGGTTTTATGATGTACGCCAAACAAAAGTTAAAATCTTTCACTTAGGTGAAAGTGTCATGGTGTGACTTCAGGGTAGTTGTGTGAAGAGTTACCATGTATTTTGCAATACAGTAATTAATGGAAAATGAAGCTAGTCTGTGTTAAATCGATAGAGGATGTTACTTAGCGTGAGTGTGAGTTGCATGTTACAACCTCTGACCACAGTGAGGGTAGTGAAAGGCTTGAACTCATTAGGAGGCAGATCAGTGAGTTATAAGTTGGGATGCAGTTCCTTGTAGGAAACTGGAGTCTGTGGCTCAGATTTGAGGTGAGGTGCGTGCATGGACTGGCCACAGGTCATGTTTGCTGTCTTGCGGTGTGGGTTTAGGTAGTTCACCATAGGTAGGGTTTCACATTTGGCTTTGGAGCCAAGCTTTCCTGCTTTGAAATTAAGCCTCGTACAAATGTAATCCTGTCTGAAAAGTACCCCAGTAAAATGATTTGATTTCAAGCTGTGTGTGTGTCAGGCTTGGCAGCTTAGTTCTGCAGGTATGTGCAGTTGTGGAAGGTTATGATGGGGACCACACACAACAGCAGAAAGGTCTCTACAGCTGTCAAAATGTGGAATGCAGAGCACACAAAATGAACTTCAGCTGCAGAACTGTAAAGGGGCAAAAATGTTAAATGTTAAGAGTCCCTTAAATGTTAAGGGATTCTGGGACCAGAAAAATTTGCATTTTGTTCTTCTTTTGCTTGTAGTCAGCTCCATGACAGTTAAATTACTGATACATTTCCTATGTCAGGGGGAAAGCACCAGGTCTGAAATGTGACATGAGTCCAGTAAAAGTAAGTTTTGAAGGTGTTTAAAAGACTAAAGTGCATCCTACATTGAGTATGTATCCTATATATGTCCTCCAAAAGCTAATAATTTTGAAAGGAGTAGGCAGCAAGCATGGAGGTGACAACATCAGCTGAAGGTGCTACCAGACAGGGCCTCATCTCAAAATAACAGGGGTGAACATTTTAAAAAAGAATGTCTTTAAAAAACTCCTTGGTCAGTCTTGTATATGGTCCTGTCCTTGCCTCAGGGTTTTTTGATGGTGTGCTCTGTAGCTGCTAACAGTTGAGGTGTTGAACTGCTGGTCAGGTGTGTGCCAAAGTGCTTGAAAACACTGACCTTGAATTCAGCAGGAGGATTTGTCTGGTTGTATTGAGACAGAGGGTGAAACCTGGGGAGTGATTGATGATAGCTGAACGACCTAATGAGTTAATCCAGTCCACTCACTGCTTTGCAGGATAGGGAGCCAGAAATCTGAACACACTATGAATTCAAACTTTGGCTGCCTAGCCTAAGAGAAAATGGGACTAAAGGAAAATTGAACTCTGATACTCATATTTCGTTCTTGCAGTTCCCTAGTAAACTAAAAGTGCATTTGACGCTGTTGTGTTATCTTTAGGAAACTAATTCATAACTTTACTGATAACTTGTTAAATAATATTAGAAAAGGTGTGGGAGTGGGTAGTTCTGGAGTTCTCAAATTATTTTTAAGAACCCCCTTCACAGCCTGCTTCAAGTCACATGGCTTACTATTAGTATGATTACTACAAAAATAGATTCTGAATATTTTAAGTGATGGAGTCTATTTCTCTGAAGTTGTGAGGAAGAATTTGGATTTAAATTTTAAAAATAGTTTAGACTTTTTTATTGAAGTGTTGCACACAGTTAGGATGGTGAAAAAAGTCTGGGAACCCTTTGTGAATAGCCTCTGTACTGGATCAAAAACTGTAACCGCAGGTTTTTTTCATGTATTACATGGATGATTGCATAGTGCCAGTGTCAGAGGCGTGCCTCTGAGTATCACTCAGGGCAGCAAGGGAGCTAGAGAACACAGAGAGATAAAATTGCATAGTTTCAAGGTCTACAAGAAAATAAATTTAAGCAAAACCGAGTATGTGTATTCTTGTTCTGTTCTCAGAAGCATGATCCTGCACGCTGCCCAAAACCTCAAAATTTTATCCTCATTCTTGATTCCTGATGCAGCTTAGCTGTACTGCTGTACTTTGTTGCCTTTGAAAATGGGGTGCAGCTGTTCAGTACCCAGTGTCAAAATACTGCATTGTTTCATCGTGCTTGTTGGGCTTACTACAGGAAAGGAGGATTAGTGGCAGCTGGAAGCAATATGTCTCTAGCTTTTAAAACAGTTGGAAATTTTTCCCTTCATTTTGCATGTTAAATAGGGGAATTCAATTCCATCATTCTCTGTGAGCAGATTGATTCTGTAATTTGCTTGTATTCCCTCTTTCATGTGTATGTCAAATTTTTGTGGATTTATGTCTCCCTTTTTGGTCTTTGTTGGTAAGAGAGGCACATTCTCTGTGGGAAGCTGATGGTGGGGGACAAATACAAGCAGAAAAGAAAATTGATGAAATAAGGGGTTTCAGAGGAGGGAGACATACAGGAAAATTTTGAAAGGTAATTAATTAACCTCTTTACTTTGTGCATAGATTAAAGTGAGCATATAATCATTAAAAGCAGTTTAAAATGCTTGTCTTCTAATTCAGCACTATTCTACTGAAATGTAAATTCTTGCTGAGAAGAGCAGGATCATTAAGATCAACCCTAGCATGTACATTAATCCATCTGGCTTTTTCCCATGTTTTCTTTTTCTTCAGAATTTTACTCTGGTACCTTTTTTGCTTGGGAGCCGTGTCTGTTCACAGAGAGAGCACAGTGCAGGTTGAAACTAGTCAGGTTTGGCTATTTGGACAGCGAAGAGGAATCTGCAGAAGCACCCATGCTCAGTGCCTCAGTGGGAAGCTCAGAGCGTTTCCTGAGTCCAAGGAGATTGCAGTGGAAATATGCAGTTGGAGGCAGGCCAAAGTGTTACTGCTGAATTGGTGATAAAAATCCTCCTGTGCAGCAGAAAAGAACAGTCCAGCTCTAATATTCCACCCTTTAGCTCTGCTCCTCCAAACTCATAAACTTCCTGCTATGGAATTCTTCACACTTAATTTTGTGTGTTTTTTGTGAAGTAGCATGGATTTCAGCTCTATTTTTAAACAAAGTCAGATTTCAAGAAATGTGGTCACCATTTTTTAGTGCCTTTTGAAGCTTTTATGTGAGTAAATCCTAATGTCTCATTTTAAACCCTGGCAGGTTTGTTATATCTAGAATTAAGAGTTTTTAAAGAGTGGACAGAAACAAAATTTGTCTTAATTTGTGAAAGTTCAGGAAGTTGAAATACAGAAAAACAAATTATGAGATTGAATCAAATAGTTTTCTTTTTATTTGACCCCCAGAGGAGCCCTTGAGAGGGGAGGCAAACATAAGTTTTGGGCACCATTACAACCATATGATTTTGATATATGAGATAACATGTTTTGTTACAAATTAGCAGAAATTATGAGAAGTTATCTTTAGGTCCACAGGACAGGTATCTGGATGGGCATTTGTGTCTTGCCCGTGAGTAAAAGTGTTGCATTCAGCCTATCCAGCTTTTCCTGAATGTTTCTAAAATGAGTTACTTCTCCTTGGTGAAACATGACTTGCAAATTAATAATGTAGCAAGTGAAATATGTACTGAATATGGTACACAAGGTATCCAGAATAGTGAATGAAAAGAAGCAATTGTTGTACATTGCAAGAGCAGTAATTGGAAGGGACTGATGATTGATTTTTCTCTAAAGGCAAGATTAAATAGCACAATACAGCATTGTGAAAGTTTCCTCTCTGATTTAGAGTAAATTTTTATTAAAATGACAAGCCAGCTCAGAACTTCCCATAGAAGTTCCATGGCACAGAGCCAGGAAATTGTATTTTCAATACAAAGAAGGGCTTTAGGACGGTTTTTGTGTGGTTTCTCTGTAGTAAGAATTTTGGATTTCCACAAGGAGAGATTTTTTTTTTCCATGAGGATAGATTTTAGCCATGCAACTACATTGGATGTTTCCACTTTCCGAGCTCAATGAAACTGCACTGTTTCATCACTCCCTTAAAATCTGAAATAACAGACTAGGATCAGTATAGCGATCATGGCGGGGGAGACATCTGCATAGTTAAATATTTATATTTATGTGTGTGTATGTTTATATATAACTTGCTAGAAACTGCATTTTGGGCATTTTAAATCTCAAGTACAAGATGACAGAAAAAACCGTCTTCCAAATAAGAGACAAGGCATATTGTCTACAGTTCCAGGTAGAACATTAGTTTCTAATGACACGTTGTCACCCTCTGTAGTCTATGTAGCCCACGTACATTATGAACCTGTCTACTTTGTACCAAGTGTATTGAATGCATGCAGGTCCCCATGTACTCAGGAAAGCTATATAAAATAGTACTTGGACAACATTCTCCAGCATAAACAGGATTTTAAACCAACAGCTACAAAATACTTGAAGACATGAGCACATCTGTTGGACTGTCACAATAGCTTGTAAAAAGTACTACTATCAATCTGTGCTCAATTTTAGATAAAAAACAGGTGTTTGAATCCACTGAGAAAGGGGCGCTTTGGAATGATGGGAGGAAACGGTGTTACAGTTGTGCTTAAAATAGTTGGTAGGTTCATATCTTATTAGGTATGACCTTTTTGCTGCGTTTGCCTGAACAGTGAGTGTGTGCCATGAGACTGTGGATTTAAGCTTCTTGCCAGCTAGTCCAGAGTTTTGGAGTACTCAGTAGCCATATTATTCCTAACTAAACAGCACAGCTAATGAAATAAAGTGCATTTGGAATTTGGTGCTGGATCCTGCTGCCTAGGAAGTCACTAGCCATTCTTGTCACTGCCTAAATGACAGTCACCAAGGTCATCAGTATTATCCTGGTTGCCTTCAGAGGAAGACCAAAATAAAAAAAGGAAAGGGAGCAAGCCAACGGAACAGGTACAGATCACTGAAAATCATGGAATTATTTCATGAGGTTTAGGTAGCCACTGGTGGCTGATCCAAGTTAGTTATTCTGTGAGATATTTTTTACTAAGATGACTACAGACCTAAACATGCAGTTTTCCCAGGCAAAACACACAGAAGAATTTCAAGTGTTAGACCCAGAATTTTTTAATGAAGCTTGGTGGTAGGTACATTATTTATAAAGAGCAAGAGTTGCCTTGCTGGTCCAGAGATATGTCAGCCGTTTGTTCTTTTGCCATAGACCATGTCAGTCTTTGGAAACTTAATTTAGCTGATAGTAGTACCACTTTGATTTATAATTTAGTCTGAAGGTTCCTGCCTAGGGTCAAAATAATAAATGACTGTGGCTATAATGGCTTCAGATGTGGGGTCTGAGTGCATCTCCTCAGCCTGTGGTGCCTTTCCCTACCTCTGAGTTTGACCTAGACCATTCCTTGTGGCCCCTCTAGTCTACCATCACAGGAGTTGATATCGCCACTTGGTATACTGGATTTGGGCGTCAGTCCTGCTGAAAGTGTTACCAAAATTCAGTAAAAATAAAAACTCCTTAACACTAGTGTAGCATTAAGAAGCAGGCATTCTTTATTCAGCTGGTGGGGATATGCATGAGGGGATAGCTCCTCCAAAATATTGTGCATGCTGAGTACAGAAACCCTTCCTGTTTAGATACTGTATTTTACATACATATTCATAGGTTTTCCCAGAAGAAACATATATATGATAGTGATTTCCCCGAAATGTCATAACTGGGCTGGTTGCTTTCCAGTTTTTCCTACAGAATAAGCACTGTGCAATTGCATAGGCCAGTGGTTTTTGAAGAATAAACATTGTATTAACCCACCAGTTACAAACAATTTTTCATCAGGCAACAAAAGTACCTCTGCAAGAAGTGTCTATATGTGTGGGGCTTTTAAGTAGAACCAGTTTTCACTCAATAATGACATTTAAAAGAAAATAGGTATGAAGTACAATGCAGAAGTGGAACTTGAGGTGAGGTACTTCCAGCAAGGAAGCAGAGCTGGTTTAGTTCATGTCAGATGTTCAAGGGATACCACCACCTTTTGGAGCTTTTTGATCCATGTGGAAATGACTCACTATGTTATCTTAAGAGCTGGGGTGGGGCATGTTTCCTAAAGGTTACTGTCGTGGTTTAGCTTGGCCCAGGTTTTTCTAAGGGGAGGCGGGGGGCAGGCCCACAAAGATGGCTCCTCAGTGAAGCTTCTCGAAGTCTTCACCATGTCCAGCTCTGAGGTGATGGACATGCTGCTGGCCAAGCCTGGGCCAATTAGAGATGTTGGTTACGCCTCTGTGAAAAACATATTTAAGAAGAAATCGAAACAATGGGTGCACGCACTTTTCCTTAGCCAGAGGAGGAGGAGTAGGTGAGAGTATGTGAGGGAAAACAGCATGGAGAGACCAAGGTCAGTGGAGAAGGAGGGGGAGGGGGAGCTCCAGGCGCCGGAGCTCTGCAGCCTCTGCAGGCCGTGGTGAGGCCCATGGTGAAGCAGGGGGTGCCCCTGCAGCCCATGGGGGCCCACGGGAAATGCTGAGATCCACTCGCCCATGCCAAAGCGAGTGGATACCCTGAAAGTGGCCGTGGTCCAGAGGGAGTCCTAGTGGAGAAACAGGCCTTGACTTGCACCCTGAGACTGAACTGAGTGCCCCACATGGAGTGGGTGGGTGCCTGAGAGAGAGAGAGAGAGAAGTCCAGCAGAAGTCCAGTAAAGAGAAGAAGCCTTGCTCCCGAGATGGAAACGGCCCGGCTCAGAGGTCTATACCCCGTGGAAGATGGACCCCACGCCGTAGCAGTTTTGGGGAGACTGCTTGCCTGTGTGGGGACCAGAGTCACTGTAGCAGTGTCGGGCGGGCTGCCGACAGTGAGACCCATGACTACGCAGAGGAAAAGAGCCTCTCCTCCAGGCAGGGGAAGAAGATCTGGGTGATGAACTGACCTAACCCCCCCCCATGCCTTGTTCCCTTGTGCAGCTGCTGGGAAGGAGGGAGGGGGGTGAGCGCAGAAACGGTGGCCTTGAAGGGTTTATTTTACTTCTCATTTACTCTTCTGACTCTGTTAGTAATAAATTAGATCACTTTACAACCTAAGTTAGTCCTGTTTTGCCTATTCTACGTGTGTCTTCTCCCGGGTTTCCTTATCTCAACTCATGAGCCCTGGGTGTGGGTGTGTTAATTTGGGGGTACCTGGCATTTGGCCAGGCTCAAACCATGACAGTTACAGTAAAGATATTTTTGGCAATAAAAAGTCTATGTGGAAAGTCTTCTAATACATTTCAACTTCCGCATCAGGGGATCCTGGATACATATATATCTCCGGTCTCAGTGTTCCATTCAGGGAATCCTGTTGTTTCCATAGATGCCAGCATATACTGTGGGAGCTCACATGTAGTGCAATGCCCTGCTGACCAGGAAAACCTTGTGCGTCTGCACCAGGTGATTCTGTGCTTCACAAGGACTCCTTAGCTCTGGATCACTTGTTAAAGCAATGTCACAAGCTTTTAGGCCATGTGAGATCACCAGATCAGAGTTAAAGCGTGCATATGGATAGTTCTAAAACAAAAGCCCTGAAACTCCCTAGGTTTGTGTTCCTTCACAAAATGAGTTTCTAGTATTGGGGTTTTTTTCCTGCTTGAGAAAAAGCAGTCTTTGCCCCTCTAAGGAAACACTTTGCTTTAAATATTCTTTTGTTGCCCTAAACTTGAACTATGGATTTCTGCTGCCAACACAGGAAGATTTCTTGGTCAGACATACTGGAGAAATGCATCTCCATTTCTCCTTTATAGTGAAAAGTGTGGGACATTTCTCAATGTTAGAAAAGGCACTGAAAGTGGGCTGCCAATGTACCCAAGTGATTACTACTGTTGTTAGTGGTATTTGATAGATATTTTCAAGATTGTTGTCCTATTAACAAGTCTACTTGTAAAGTCTCATTCACACATTGCAGTGAATACAGACACACTATGGGAAAACAAAATTTCCTTCTGGTTTTAGACATGATACCTGACTTGGAATATCTCTTGGGAAAAAAAAGATAAATCCTTTTCTGTCTAGTCTGCCCTAGCCTGTTATCTTGCTGTGTCTTGGGGGCAAGGAAAGTTGAATTATCAGAAAAGGTAGCTAAATTTTCTGTCTTCAGAATTTTCTTCTTGTTGTTAAACTTTCTGGTTTCTAGCCATCATTCCGATAAAGCTTTGCAGTTGACATTTCAGTTGTTTGGCCATTACCACAAGGTTGTGAGGATTACTCACTTTCCAGCATTTACCTACAGTTTCTTGTGACTTCATCTGAGAGTACTTGGCTTTGGGGACTTGGAGTTATTTTTCTCATGAATGAATTTTCAGCAATGGAGACACTAAGTTTAATTCTCTGACAGGAAATGGCTTCACGTCTTTCTATTTCTGTCTGACGTATCTTCTCCAAATAACCTTTGGTTTATTTTCCTCAGACATTTTTGAATCTGTTGCCTCTCTTAAACTGAAGACATTCTGAAATCTTTGTACTTCATAGCTTAGTATTCATCTCTTGTGTAAATGTTAAATCAGTTTAGGCTCTGTATTTGTCCATGAATCTAAGTCTTCGTAAAACTTCACCTTCGCCCACAGTTCTTCCTGCTTTGGAAAGCTGTGCACAGAGCTTCTGACACTTATTTTTCACTTCCACACCTTCTTCCCTGTGTCACTGTTAGTGCTTAGATAAGCTGTTTACCACTTCTGCTCATTCTTTAATCTGCCACACACAGTAAGGTTGCCTTTCTATTTCTTCTCACTGCTCAGCAGCTTCAGGTAGGATGCACAAGCACAGCACCACAAGTGGGAATGGAGGGAAGGGGAGTGCATTTCCAGAATCCATCATAATCTCTGAGTTAAAAATGGATATCTTAGCTGGATGCTGGAGAACAGTTCCTGTTTTGGCACTATATTATTGTGCAGAGCAGGAAACTACATAGGAATACATGTCTTAGCCTTCACTGCTCTGCCATCACTGTGCATTTTTTCAAGTTCCCTTCAGTTGCTGATTTTTTCTTTCTTTGTGTTCAATTACGTGTCTGAAGGCTTATGTGTAATAGGTTTTACTAATTAAAATAACTTGCAATAGACTTCATATTTTCACAAAATTTGTCATCTAAGCAGAGAAATTTCAGAAGACTGGGCAGATGTCTCTTTTTTTCTTGTGGGTTTTCAGTGAGTTGTGTGTTCTGAATGTGTATGTTCTGTACCTCAGCTCAGTGCTTCTTTTTTGCTTTATTTTCTCCTCTGGTGGAGTAGCAATAGAGACAGGGCAGGAAAGTTGTGATATTTTTTTTTCTTTAAGTTTTGCAGTCAGGTCAGGGAATTGATTATTCATAGAAACATAGAAAATCTGAACACCGTCCTCAGGAACATTATCTGCTGCCTACAACTACTATTTAATGGTGCATCCTGATGATGTTCAGTGAGTGGATGTTCCTTGTAGTAGTCAGACCTGCCTTCAGAAGATAGCACCAAGGGCTTTTGTCTTGGGGCACATCTCCAGTGCAAGAAACAAAAACATGTGTTGTTCTAAACTCATGTTTTTTCTTCTTTTTCTTCCCTTAGCCTCGTCACGTATTCAACATGCTGAAGAAGTATGTGCGTGCTGAGCAGAAAGACAGACAGCACACTCTAAAACACTTCGAACATGTCCGCATGGTAGACCCAAAGAAAGCTGCCCAAATCAGATCTCAGGTAATCCCCACTGGTGGTTAGTGAGATCGTGTTAGTTCATAACTATTGTGAAATTTTTTGTCAACCAATTTTTAAAAA
This sequence comes from Dasyornis broadbenti, assembly GCA_013397935.1. Classification (NCBI taxonomy): domain Eukaryota; kingdom Metazoa; phylum Chordata; class Aves; order Passeriformes; family Dasyornithidae; genus Dasyornis; species Dasyornis broadbenti. Next base: position 209,105 of record VZRN01002335.1, read on the forward strand.
AATACCCTACTCCTTTCTGTGGACAGTTTTCAGTACAATCAAAAATAATCTGCTTTCCATCAGAAGATTGAGGCAAAGTGATATAGTAGTGTGGGTATGATATTTCTTCTGAAAAGAACTGGAATGTAGGCTTTCTGTCTGTACAATGAGTCAGACATGGACATGTCCTGAGGAGCCTTGCAGAGCATTAATGCTGAGAGCCTTTGTTAGTGTAAATAATACCTCTAAGAAAACATCAGTATTAGATTTAGCAACCACACATTGTTATGCTTCCCTCAGCTGAAGTGGCAGAACCAGAAGTGGTGTAGCCATCTGACTGTGACCAACCTTTCTGTAGTCGTTGCAGAGGCACTTGTAATGTCTATAAATGTGATTACTGTGATGCACTTGAGTTTAATATGTTCTTTTAAAGTAGTCACTATAGTTCATGGCATTTTAACTGCTGAGTATTACTGCAGTCTTCAATGTGTATGTTTTGGAACAGCTTTTATGTTGCCTTCATAAATCATAGAGGGTGAGAAAGCAAAAAGAAAACACCCAAGATTGAACATGTAGCTGGCTTTCAAAACAGCAATTAAAATTGGAGGCACAATGGATAAGCTGTAAAAACAGCGTGCTGTAATCTGTGGAATCTGCTGCTGTTCCCTCTGTAGGATTCAATGGCAGGCACTGTTCCAGACACAATTTTTGAATGGACTGATTTCACTAAAAGAAAATTCAAAATCATGTACCTTCCTGGATGGCAGATTAGATTTTCAAACTTCGATTTCAGCCAAATGTCTACATGGAGATCATGCTGTCTTTAAATTGCTGGAGTGAGAAAAGCACTCTTCTAAAAGTCTTCTGCAGTGACCATTGTCTTTGCCTTATCTTAAGCATTTAACATGGCTTCTTTTTTTTCTGAGTCACTGGATTATTTAGTAACAAAAATCAGTGAAATTTTGCAGAGTGCAGGTTGTGTGGCAGCACTGGTGAAGAACGAAATCTGACATTTAAATACAAGAAGTGTCGTGCATTGCCTAGCATGTCATTGTAGGAATGAGTATTGATATAGCATCTTTGCATCTTGAATTGGTCAGAAGGTTGGAGAAATGTAGCCTGGAAGTTCTGTTTGTCAAATGTTTTTCAATGGAAAATGGAAAACAAAGTTATTTTGTTCAAAAGTGTAAATATTTTGTTCAAAAACATAAATATTTTATTTGGATTTGAAGACATCATGCTGTTGTTTCATTGAAATTGCTGTCTGCAACTCATTTTTCTTGTTAGGCCTAATTATCCTGTCAGTCTGTGCCAGTCTTCTAAGTCTTTTAAGATGCACCTCAGTTTTGCCTTCTACTGAAGAAAGGTGAAATTTGCAAAAAGCACCCTGGGGGAGCACATATCATGTGATGTCACAACTCAACCCATAACAATGTGTGGGCTCTTGAGGCAATAGAGCTGTAACTGCATGAGAAGATGCAGTAATGCTTCTGGGTGGGAATATTTTTGTTTTCAGCTGAAAATGCTGGCAAATGTTTTTACAAACCTTCTTTTAATTTTTCTTTTCTTTTTTTTTTTTTTTCTTTTCCAGCTGTTTCTTTTTGCAATATTGGGATTAGAAAATAAATTAATAAATAAAACTAAATACTTGGAACATTTTGATGGATTAATCGCTGTGCCTCACTTAGTTTACATGTTATGTGAAAACTTAGGAATATGGGCAGATGTAAATGTTGCTGAAAGAAGAACAAGGCTGTGGATTTCAGCCACAATAGCTGCTGGTTCTGCCCCACAGCGAATGTAGACTCCTACTTTAAATTACTGCATTTCCATGGAATTTCAGGTGGTTGCTATGGAAAAGCATCTAGAATGCTATTTTTGTAGCAGCTGTAGGAGAGAGGTGAGTTTTGTAATGGGTGTGACAGTTTTGGTACATAAAGCATACTGAAATCTTATACCTGCACAAGTGAAAACTGTCTTGCTTCCTATAACCTATAAAATTCGCAATAATGTCAAATTATCTGTAGTATTCCCCTCCTTAAAATACTTTTGTTTCCACAGGTTATGACACATCTACGTGTGATATATGAACGCATGAACCAGTCTCTCTCCTTCCTCTACAATGTGCCTGCTGTGGCAGAGGAGATCCAGGATGAAGTTGGTATGCAACTACTAATGTAGAAAAAGACATGTATTTCTGTGATAAGAAATTACCACCTAAACAAAAAATACATCATCTCACTTTTCCTACTGATAAACTATCTCAACTGAAAGATGGGAGAGTAAACTTGCCAACGTTCTTAAATTTTGAATTAAATTATAATGAACCCTTGGAAGACAAGTCCTGTATAACCCACGCCATGGCATCATCATATTGTTGTAAATGTCTTCCCTGAAATGTGTTAATTGTCATTTGGAGCCTTCAATGCTATAGGGATGCAGCAATGGACAATGAGATTTAGAAAATCCTTTCCAGGTTTGGATATTTAATTTATATGGTAAGTATTTACACGATGTAGACAGTTTGGAAATCACACAGCTGAAAAGTTGGTTGCAGAACCAAGCATCTGAGAAAAGTGTAAGTATCAGCTCAGCAGTATCCTAGTGGTCACGCACTTAGTTCTTGGTTAGTTATCAAATTGATATCTCTGCTCCTCCCATTTTGTCCAGCACACAAGGTGGACTGTGGATGAATCAGGTAGCAACAGTCCCATGTTCGCCTCTTCCCCAAGAGCTATAATGGCAGATAGCTGTGAGGGAGAATGGCCTTTACTTCCATCCAGATTCCTACCCTTGCCTGCCACACAGAGATCTCCAGCACAGCACTCAGACTCTGCCATGTGCTGCTATTGCAGCAAGGCAACTGCACTCAGCCATAGTTTTGGACATCACATTGCTAATGTGTGTGTTTAAGAAAAATAACACATAATTAAATGTTAAGGCCAGAGATGGGACAGTCGTGTTTTTGGAGCAGCTTTTTTCACAAGTTGTAATACTCTGCCAAATGGCAGTTAATGTACTAGTTTCACTAATAACCAACTTCAGCTGACTAAATAAGTCACTGATTTCTTCAAAACACAAGGGAGGGAGGCATGCCACTACAGAAAGGATTAGGATTCATTTAGGACACAGGGAGAGAATGGATAGCAAGTAGTGGTGGATTCATTTGCCCAAACTTACAGTTTGGGCAAATGAATGGACAGAGATGTGCTTCTGTTTGAGAGGGGTGGAGATGAGATCAAGAAATTCTGGAAGGGATTGGGAGAGAGCCAAAAGATAACTGGTTAGTAATTGTCCTTAACCATGTGTTTCTATGCTCCACAAATAAAAGGCAAAATCAACAGTCTTAGTCTGTGGGTGTAGAGTCAGTCGGGGAGGAACAGCATCTTACTGATAATCTGAAAGCATATAATTTCTGTCGAAAGAAGATGTCAGTACTGTCAGGTCTTTGAGATGCTCAGTTTGTTTTCTTTTTGCACTGCTATCATTCCCTTGGGGTTTTTGATTCAAATTTCAATTTCTTCTATTCTTGGTAATGTTAGAGCTGCAGTGCTTGTTGCTGAGGACATTCTTGTAAATTTTCTTCTCCTTTCTAAGTACTGAAATGGAACAAGAATTCCAGATTCTTGAAGTGACGTGAGACCAAAGTCTATTAACTGCTGAGTGAGTTACAAAGATCTGACTCCTAATCTCAAATGTAATACTAATTTTTAGGGAGGGAAAAAGCCTAAAATTAGTAGGATATTATTTCCTATTAAGTTGAGAGCAGCTGAGAAATCACAAAGAGAATGTCTGTCAAAGTCTCTTGAGTAGTTTTTCAGTTTTTCCTTACCTTGATTTTCTTTTTTTTCTTTTGTTTAGGCTGTGCTAAACACTATGCAAAACATTGCAAAGTTTAAAGCAATTAAAACAATTAAAACAAACTTCTCATAACTGGAAGTTACTAAGGAGCACAAATTAAAGTACTATCTTATCTGGGTAAAATATCAGATCTAGATAAAATAGTTTTCCGTAATGAGGAAAAAGCTTAATGTCTTTCGATATCAACATACTTCCTGTTGATAACATTGTCTGTATACTTGGTTTTGCATGTTGGTTTTAATGAAAGTTTATGGAGGTCATTCCCATCTGTTCAAGGAGACAATATCCTTCTAGCTTTGAGCACTGTTTCAAATTCTGTTCTGAAATTACTGAATTTCGTAATCTCTCTACCCTTCCTAAAGCCATGGAAAAGGGCATCAGTTACAGCTGCAGAATCTGTGGAGAAGTAAATTTCTAATAAAATTTCACTTTGTAGCATTCCCAAGAAATATTACAACTCTCATTAAAAAGACAAATGTTTCATTAAATACCTTTTGTTGGAACCATTGACTTAGAAAGTCTGAGTCAGTAGCAAAGTTGAAAAATAACTGAGGTAAGAACATCTCACACACAGAGTGTCTGAATAATAAATTACATGTAAGGAGATGTGGTTGAAAATAATTTTAGTTCATTTTCTTTGTTCATTATAGTTTCAGTTTCTAGTTCCACTCTGCTGCAGAGTTCTTCACAAACAGTTTTCACCTTGAGGAATGGATAATCTTTACTTTAGACAGCAGAGGTCTGACGGAGGTAGCTTTTCCCTAAATCGAACAAATAGCTCTATGAGCAGCAATATAAATGAGATCTAGTTTGCTGTGAATTTGTACCATGGGTTTAATTCCTCTTACATCTAATATGGTGCTGTTTTTCACTCAATTTTTCTCATTGCTAGAAATATTATGACCTCTTTTTGCACAGTTCGTCAGATAAATCACAGTCTAGCAGCTGGACATTTGAAATTTCTTTAAAATACAGACTGTGTTTGAAGTTCCTACCTTAAAAGGCAGGCTTACAGCCATTGTTTTAATGTGCAGAATCCAAAATAAAAAGTCCAGTTTCTACACTAAAAATGGGCTTTTATGCCTTTTAAGAGCAGTCTTTTCTTGTTATTTTCGAAAGTTCAGCAGAGATGGTGACAGGAATTTAGAGTAAAATTTAAAAGAGTTATAGACCTTACCTGCAGGTGTCCATCACCAGCTGACGTCCTCCAGCTTTAACAGTGGGTGTCATAAGAGCACATAGGTAGTGGCAAGACCCACTGCATTCCAGAGGGTGGAACACAGCACTTAAATTAAGTGTGGGCTTTCTTCCTAAGTGTTTGTCCAATGTGTAATGTGCAAATGCTCCGTTAGGGTTTCAGGCACCATATTGTAGCAGCAAATTTCAGAAGTGTGAGGAAGGTTACTGCTGGCTGTCTCTTGTTCATGTTGGGGCAGGGGAAAAAGAGCTGGTCTGAGAATTTCAGAAAGAGGTCATCTGACCATGGCTGTTCTGAGAAAGCTTGGAAAGCATAAGCAGGTCATTTGGATAAGAGACTGTTTGGTATTCTGGCTGCAAATGTTTTCTCAAGGGGCAGTGATGCAAGTGTGCTAAAAACCAGGTCACTCTTGGCAATTGATGTAGTTCTTGGTGTTAAATGGGGTTTCTTATGAGCAGGAGTATGCCCCATGAATAGGAGAGTGGCACAAAAAAAAATCTGAGCAGATTTTTACCTACCTAGGTATTTCTAATCACCTTTTCCCTCTGATAAATCTCATATACTATTTAATATGTATGAAAACCCAGAAAAAGCAATAGCAGGCTTTAAGAGAAATCAGTAGTTCCTTTGAGCACATCCTTCTTTAAATCCTTATTTGATTAGATTGCTTATCCATGTATGTAAAAGGCAATTTATTGCAGAGTGGCACAGCAGGCACAGCTTTTGAATCAGAAACTACGTCAGTGCTTTGTGCATCAGTCACGTGGGCAGGCAGTGAGCTGAATTTTTAATTCTGTCTTTGCTACTTGTTTCTAAACTGATGTCCTCAGCTTCATCTTTTCTAGTCCACCACTGAGGAAATATTAAGCACTGTAGTAATACCACAGCAGTATTGTACCTAAGCTCAGAAGCATTCAGTTATGAACAATAAGTAAAAGAATATTATTTCATCTGTCCCTTGACAAATAAAATCAAGCTATTGTTATTTTATTATTCTGTTCCACTCTGCCTGTCCTGTTCTTCTGCAGCAAGTGCTGGATGCCACACCTGCATTGCGTGCCTAGAAGAGAAGGCAAACCCAGACTGGCCCCAGATCAGTGCCTACTTTCAGATATATATGGTGTGCTGTGGGTCAGGTGCTATTTCAAGCATTTGTGTGCTCCAGCTTAGCATGACAAAATTTGAAACGAGACATTTGCCTCTTGACATTTGCCTCTTGACATTTGCCTTACAATTTCCTTTGAAGATTTTTTTAAGTGTTTTTAGAAACAGGACAAGTTGCAGACTCAAGATGTCTGAAGACTTGCTTTCTTTTAACACTTCCTCTTTAATCATCAGGCCCCAATACCTGTCTGAATGGAGGGCAAAGTTAGCACTACCTCAGTTGGTTCTGGTCTTTCAGCATTTATTAGATTAATTTTGGTTCCTTTTTGCTAGCTTGTAATTTTTGACCTGTCATCAATCCACAGCTTTGCTGCATTTCTTGCCAGGAGTTGAATTAGGATACTGTTCCCAATCATTCTGTGGTGTCCTTCTTAAGAGATTTAAGGGCATTAGTTTCTTGCTGCAGGCTGACAGTGAAAAACAATAACCAGTGTGGTTTGGGGACAAAACCAAAACATGCCCCAGGGGGCTTTGCAAAAACGAATTCTGGGTCTTGTCTTGTTTGGTGCCATTCCTTTTGTGATTGTTTTTTTCATCCTCTCCCTTAAAATGCTGTGTTTTGAATCTGTAATTAGTAACGTCTTTCAGACTGCAATGGGGCTTCTCAGTGTCTTGTTTTTCTGTAACTCTTCCTTGTATTTTCTGTCTTAAAATTTAGCTGATGGGAAGAATTCCACCTTGAAAAATGTTAAAGATGTTGAAGCAATACTTAGGATTTCTGAGCCTTTATTTGAAGTTGAGTTGCCATATCACGGTATCAGAATAATAAAGGGAAGTTGACCTGTATTGACTGTGTCAATAGCTTGTTTAAAGGTTGCAAGGGTATTGTAAAGGGTTCATACAGAATGGTGTAGTTCATACCAACTAAGAACAGTAATTACTTTGTAACTCCATTTGAGTGCATTAGACTAAAAAATTCTTGAAATTGCTTTTTGTTTGTGGAGGTGGCAGTTCTAGGCTGCTTCATAGGAACCAGTTCTAGCCTTCCTCTAAGACTAGAGGCAGAAATATTGGTAGCATCTGATTGATGCAATAACGTCGTGCATTAGAGTGGTTATAATGGCTTAAGTTTTTTTTCTGTTTAAGTGAAAACAGTGTTGTTGAAGGATGGGTGAATGAATTATCACTCTAGGATTTATCTGCTCTAGGACAGACCACATTCGGTGAACTGGCATAGAGAAAGATGAAGATAACCAGTGGTGCTCATCCCCAGGACAGTTGGGTTTTGCACCAGTTGACAAGCATGCTTCATGCAATGTAAATCTAGTAAGCAGTTGCAGTAAGTTGCAAAAACACATAGCTGAGGAAGGTTGGACCATTCCTGTTCAGTTTTATACTTCATGCCTTTCTGGAGGTCAATGGAATTGTGCTTTCTAAATTGCCCCAGGCGCTTGGCTAGTACTGTGTAGGGGAGTGTTCAATTTTGGATGCAAGGAAACATCATCTTTGCCGAAGCAGAAGTGTTAATTTCCACCCTCATCTCTTTAAAACTAGCACATTTTTCTGTGGTAGCAAGTCTTCCATTTAGATTTGTTGGATATATCTATACCACACAGAAATTTCTCAGTAAACTTTAAACAGAGTTTCTGGAAGTAGGACAATTGTATGTAGGTCTTACCAAAAGTTCTGTAAAACCTGCCTTCTTGTTTTCAAGAGCCTGTTTGGTGTGTCTGTGCTGTATCCTAAAAGCCCATGTTCTGCTCTTCGGCTCTGCCCTTTGTGCCCATAAGGATAATGCAATTGTACTAAGTTTTCAAACACAGCTTTCAGAGAATGTGTATTTGCACCTTCAGGTACCCTGAAGTGACTTCCAGCACTAACTATGCCTTTGCTTTCTCCCCATAATTGATTTGATATATATATATGACATTTATATGTATCCAGTAACCCCAGCATTTCAATGACAAATTTTAATTTTCTGTGAAGTGGTTATTTACCTTTAATACTCTCCCTTGAAGGGCTATAGCATTTAGTCAAAAAGATGATTTGCTAGGATTCTAGCAAAAAATATATTGCTGGGTCAGTGGTTAAAAATAGAAGAATTCTTCCAAAAAAGCAAATTAATTCTGTGTTAAACTTTCTACAACAACATTAAGATAGATTTTGTATGCTTAAATATTGATATATGGCCCAGGTGGAGTGCCTGATGAGCAATTAAGACCTTTTCCACCAAAGGACATTGTTCTATAAAGCGTTCGACTAATTCATATACATACATATACACACGCACGCTTAAGCTTTTTTTTTCCAAGTGTTGTTTTTTTTCTTTAATCATCACAAGCCTATGGTCTTTACTAAGGTTTCAGTTGTTTTGCCACTTTGTTATCTCTATAAAGTGTTCTTACAATTATTTGAATACCATAAATAATAAGATGCCATTTACATGATGTCTATGTAGGGAATCTGCCAGTGTCACAGAAGCGCAGAATGGCTGAGATTGAAAGGGACCTCTGGAGGATGGAGGACATCTGGTCCATTCCCTCTGCTAAAGCAGGGCCACCCAGAGCCAATTGCCAGTGCTTGCACAGTGAAAGAGTGTTTTTTATGTTTAAGAGACTCAGCTCTGTCTGCTAGTAAAATGTCCTTTGCTTCAGCCTAGGAGAGAAGGGAAAAATCCTGGAAATAGATCAACCATTTTCTTCTTCTAAGCATCTCTTATTTTCTGTCAAGATTATTTAACTGTCATAGAAAATTAGGTGGAGAATTTTAGATGATTGAAATAGATATAAATGCACTTCACTAACTCTGAAGTTCTGAAATGCTTTCATTAACTATGTACTGTATCCTCCCCATCGTTTGTAGCTAAATGGGCTATTGTGTCCTGTCGTGGGCACTAATGTTCTCCAGAAAAGATATGAATCCTAATTTTTGTGTACACAAGCCCTCATTCCATCTCATAAATATTGTGAGCATGACTTCAGTCAGTAAAAGAGCCAACTTCCTCCAGGGCTCACAGATACTGGGAAAAGGATAAATGGCTTCAGGTGGCTTTTGAATTGGGCTAGCTTTTTCATCAGGAACATCTTGTTTTCCAATTCAGAAATTTAATCAGAATAAAGAGTTAATAGAAGTGACTAAGTTTATTAAGAGAATATTTTCCACTGGTTTGAATAATGCTGTTTTGTTTCATTTGCACCTCTAAAAAATGTGGTCTCATGATCCATGCTTTAGAACTGAAAACTGATAATAACTGTGTACCTGTAATTTATAAACAAAGTAATGTTTTAATTTTCTGAGCATCTGCTATTTCAGTGAGTATTGAAATCTATAAATAATTCATCTATTTGGAGGAGAGGTTTAAAAGTGTTGCCTTGATTTTCTTCAGGAGCTGATGCGAGAGCACTCTGCCCTGCCTTGATAGATCCTTCTTGAAGACCCTGTTCTGTGTCCTTTCCATTACTCTAGCCAGAAGTATTTTTTCATAGACACTTCTAATAACAAGTTGCCATCCCCACTACAGATCACTCCCCACAGGGAGTTCATGATCATGAGACTACTCTGGGCTCACGATGGCAACAGGCTGAGGCTGAGACAGTGTCCACTTAACAATTTCTTTTAGTACCCCTCAGGAAGAGTCTACAGGTCACCTTGTGCACAATGGAAAAAGTGCATTAAACTTTGAATAATTGTCCAATTATTGCTTGTATTCTTTCATATTTTTTCTTATTTGATTGGATACACATGGAAATACAGATTTGATCAGGATTTTCTTCTAAATCACCAGTCATTTTCTGGTGTCATGAAGACAATAGACTGAGATATTCTGTCTTGAAAAGCCTTGTTTTTTCTAGTAGTAGGGTTACATTTGTATGAAAATGTATTTATAGGAGTGTGTGTATTATTTTAAATCAGTATGTTGGATGTACTTGATTTTAAAAAGCTTTATAGGTCAGGATTACTTTATAGCTAGAGATTTGCTTATAAACATTTAGTGGAGTTGATTTGCTGTTCTTTGGTGTCTTCAGTGAAAAGTCAAAATCCAAGCACTGACTTTTGAGATGATACGGATAAAACATATGGTAGTATCAAAATTTTTTTTGAAATCTGCTTTTACTCTTTTATGAAGCAGAATGGATTCTCAGCCTTTCTCATTAGTATTTCCTGATAATTGCTTCTAGCATTGTGCTTTAAGGAACTCATGTTGGTTCGTCATGTGCCAAATTTAAGATCCTTTTTTTTTTTTTTTTTGGATAGATAACAAAAATCTGAAAATATCTTCTAGTTGTCTGTCTTTCAAATACGACCTAAGAGCAGGTGACTTTCTGAATGCATAGCTCCAGTCAGAGGGGAGGCTCTGGCTTGGTAAAATGTTGCCTGCTTATGGAAATGTCGTTATGCTGAGCTATTGTAGATTTTCTTGATACACTGAAATATGTGTAATTTTTTTCATAAATATGTCATCTTAAATCAAGTTCATTATGTCAATGTCCACAAGTACTGAAGCAGCCCAAAATTTTGTGGGATCACAGACACTCCAACATCTTCTGCTTCGTTTTTGCTGTTGAATGATGGATTTTCTTTTGCCAGTTAATGTGTTTTTGAAACACAACTGTGTCGTTCTGTGTGATTCACTGTATGATCAGATGCCTAGTAGGATGCGTTCAATTGTGAAAGAAACAAAGGAATCATCTTAATTCTTACCTACCAGCAAATTGCAGGTGTCCAGTGAGAACCACTTAACAGACTGTCTGCACAAGCTAATATAGTTTTATATATAATATTTTACAGAGCTAGTGTGTCAGTCCCTGGAATTGTTATCCAGAGGAATTTAAACAGTGAGGTCTGAACTGCATCGCTGTGGGTACATATCCTGAGGGGGATAGCTAAATAAGCCTCCAATGCCAATGATGTACTAAGTTTTGATTTATTCAAGCATAGCTTTCTTTCCAGAAGTGCAGAAGGAAAATTGATGGGTGTTTAGTACGGTCAAGAGTATCTGTGGTGTTCTTGCTTGGCAAATTCTTCCTGTTGGGAAAAAAGGGAAAAAATTACTGAGGATGTGTGATTTTACGGAACGGCTGGGTTGATAGAGATGTTGCAGTAATGTCCTGTCAGCTTCTGTGCATGTGGGATTACAAATGAAGTGATCTTTCATCAGTGCCACTTTCTCCTGCATATGATTCTCCTATACCCAGTTTCACTGAAAAATGCATTTTTCTGAATAGTGATGCCTGGGCAGGGTTCCAGTTCTTGCTCTGTTGTGCTTCCTTCTTTTCTATCATGCATATGAAAAACAGCATAAAAGCCATCAGAACTGGCCACATCCCACTTCATAGATATATTTGGTAAATTTACTAAATGCATCTCTTTAAAATACTCTGACAACCCAGGACACATCTGGCCTATCGAGTGCTAAAACTGCAGTTAATAAATACGCAAAATACACGTTATCTGTAGCAGGCACTGCACAATTCAGTTTTGGTAAATTCAGATTTAAATAATAAAATACTCTCTTTGACCAAGGGTATCAGCTGCAACAAGTTAATGTTCAGATTTTTACTTTTTTTTATGAATTATTTAGTGCTTCCAAGATCGGTACACATCAAAAATTGTTGTGGGGTTCATAGTTTCTGACCTTTAGAAGTGTTTATAGAAAATGATGGATAACTACCTTTTTCAGGTGTAAGAAAGTGGCAGTTATAGATTCTACTGCAGTTTTAAATTGTACTGTGTATTGTACGTTTGGCAAGTAAATACGATTATTTTTAACAGTAAATAAGACCAATAAATAATTTATAAATAAAGTAAATAATTCCTTCCAGAAAATAAGACAATAAAATCCTATACTATTGTTTCGTGTAAATGGGTTTTTTGCAGAGCACTTTCACTTACAAGCCTTATAAGCTGCTTAAGATGGAAAAGTACCTGGCTTTTTCTGCTTCACACAGGCCTAAGGAAGAATAATGATTGCTGATTCATCTGACAGTTAATATCGGTGACAATTGGTTGGACTGTTTATTTGTTTTAATTTTGACTCTTCAGCCTATTTTAAAGCACTTACTGATATGTTAATTTGGAATTAAATGTGGAGTTAAATTTAAACTTGAGGAGTTTGTCACAGTGCCTTCCATGGATCAGGATGATGACATACAATATATGTTCTGGATTATGGTATAATTTCAAGTCAATTTTTTCTCCAAGTATTTTTTAATGTTATCTTGTCTACCTTGATATTAGATTGTTGCCATGTCTTACTTGGAGAGGAACTGTCTAATTTAACCAAATTGAATGAGGAGGGGATGAGAGGAAGGGAAACAGACCACAGAAGTTGATAAAAAGGCATGTTGTGAAAGGGAAGATCAGGGTCTTTAAATTCTGTTAATTAACTCTCAGAGATGACACAAGCTTTTGGGTTTGGACTTATTTTATCCCACGAACTTCCTTCAGTACTCTCTGCTTTGAACTGAGGAGGAAATGCAGTTATTAATCAGATGACTGTCTGTTAAATACTAAAAAAATTATAAATGTGCACATAGCTATAGCCATATATTGAGATTTAATTTTAGTTAATAGCTAATTCGTGTAGTTGTCAGGTAACTATGGGTCTGTAGTAATTACAGTGTTCTGTCACTGAAGGCAAAGAGTGTCATAGCAGCCTTCTTGGAAAATTAGACAAAATTTCAGACCTTGAGTTTCATAGCAGGCTGCTGAAGTGGGGTGGAAATTGTCAGGATCCTTTGCTCAGAGTGCTCAGTGATTGCATAGCCACGTACAAAGCTAAATTTGCATTGAAGTCCATCCCTAATGAAGAAGACACTTGAGGTCATTTTGAAATCAGTCATTACTTGGTAATAAGTGTTTTCCTGAATTGGATCACCCAAGCTTTAAAGACTGTTCTATACCAGAAAACCTGTGATTTACCTGCAAAAGGACAATCATCCTGTATATAAGTTAAAATACCTTTGGGGATTTTAGTAATTTAAGACAAAATGTCTGCAAGGTAGTTCTAACAGAAACCTTATTCCATGTACCAGCTGACAGGAGGAGACTCACCGGGGTTGTTTTTATGATGTGATTCAGGAAACAGCAAAATCCACATGTGCTGAAATTGAAGGAGCAAGAAATGTGAAAGAAAGGGAAATGCTAAAGTTGTGATGTTTTTTATTATTATTTATTAGAAGCCTGTTCTTTTTAGCATGATTCTAATTACTGCAGTTATTCTCAAGTTCAAATGTGCATTTTTTCTGAAGTTAACTTCTTAGACATCAAGGTGTTGTCTAAGGCTACAGGATGCTTATTCTCTTATTAACTTCTAGGAAAAATCTCATAGGTCAACTGTTTCATGATACCTTAAATGTCCTTTAATGTTCTAAATGTTCTGAGAAATTGAAAAAGGCACATTCTTTTCACCTTATTGAACAAGATTTTCATACACATAAATTTCTGAAATGTGGAGGGTTTTGGCTGCTACTTGTCTTGCCCTAGTGGTGATGTCTGAAGGACAGAAAATAAGAACTATGAAATGCTCTTTTCCATGGTTCTTGCTCTTTCTGTCTCCCTTTAGTCCTGAGGGAGAGACATACTGCACTGAAAAAGTTTCCAGACAAAAAGACCCATGGCATAATTTCACAGGCTGACCAGGAGGTGAGAAGAAAGCTTAAATCTGATGGGGTGGTCATGTTTCTCTTGTCAGTATGGATGTAACCACTGAAGGTTGGGCTCATTTCCAGTATTTCACAGGAATAATCCACCGTATCAGTCCTCTGTCATCATCTTCAAAGAATGCAGGCTACAAAGTCACTCCTCCACCCTCCAGCACGCAGGTCACTTTCAATAAAGTTCTCATCAGAGTCTCTCTCTAAATTATATTTGACTTGTACTATACAAATGAATTAGTTCAGCACTGAATACCACATAATTGTGTTTTGCAACTTGATAATGTTATAATTATGACTCATAGCAGTATGTAACATTATGATTGTACAATACTTGATTCAGCAAAACATCTTAAAATAACAATATGCTTGAAATTCAGTGGAGCTTCTCTCTTTGTGGTAAGGCCCAAGAGGTCTTGTTTTCATATTTACCCATTTGGGGGAGTTTAGATTCATACAGCTGACAAGATACAGACAGTCAAAGTTAGTTAAAACCTGACTGTATTACATCAGTGCAACTGCTTTAGAAGATAACATGACATATTGAATTAGCCCATAAAGTAGATAGAAAGCTGCAGCTAAACATGTTACCTCTTACCACACGTGCTGTGATAAATGATTGTGTTGGTGTTCTTAGTGAATCCTAATTGTGACATACAGCATATGCATGATTTAAGCTGCCTTCAGAAGGCAATATGTGTGCCACTGCAAATGAAGCTGTTGCTGTGACTCTGTAATTTCTGCTGTTAAGAAGAATGAGGAGGTTGCTGATATGTTTTAGTTTTGTCGTTTTGAAAGCATAGGCTCAAAAGCAACTAACTTTGGGAAAAACACATGTTCCATTCAGACTGAATTGTCACTGATGATAACTGAGACAATAAAACTCTGCATTTGTACCAGTTTATTTGAGCTGGTTCCAAGCCCATCTTTTTTGTATCAGTATATGTTCTACCATGTGCATGGCATTTTACAAAGAAGTTTGGTATTCAGTCAAAACTGCGGTGTATAATTTGGTGGTATTTTTAATGAGTCCTAATGAGAGGCATTTTGGGTGCACTTCATTTCTAATCTGGTTTAAGCCCTTAAATTGTTTTCTAGAACTTCCACAATTACAGTTTCTAATTTTAAAGCTGCTTTTCAAGTAAATACAATAGTCTTGCACATAATAGTGATTGCAGAGCTCTTCATCTAGTAGATGGGCTCCTTGAAAACGCAACAAACAAATATTATAATTATTTTTGGAAATTTTAACTCATAAACTGCTAACTAAATATAAAAATCAGAGTTTGAAAGTTAGCTAATGGATTGCTGGTATTCCAGGACAGCAAGAGAAGCTATCCCACGTGAAATTCTTGTCATTACAGCTGGGCCAGTTAAGGGCTGGGAAGTAGGTCCCAGAGCTCAACATCAGAAACAATGTTGTGTGCCAGTAATAGTACATAAGGTTACAACATAACACGAGTTTTGCCGCTCCAAGACTCCATCAACTTTGTTGGGATTTGTCATGATTTCTAGCACAGTGCTATTTGCAAAGATTTGTGAATAGAACTGTGGTCTTGGGGCATTGTAGACAAATAGCTTCTAACAATCCAGCATCTACCAGAAGATTTTGTAGTAAATTTTATTCATTTACTTCAGCTCTTTCTTTGTTTTTGGCTCCGTGTGCCTCTCTCTGGGATAAGAGAATAGTCTTGAAAGGAGGTTGGAGTGGTATTACACTTTTATTCGGTTCCCCAAACATATTTCATGTGAATTTTTCTAGATGCTGTTGCTGAGGAGGAAATGCCCCATGAGGAAATGCCTGCAGTGAGCCCAAGAATGAGTGAAACTTGCTTAGTGTTACTAGAAGTCCAAGAAGCATCTTATTAAAATGTTAGAAGTGGGCCTGACTCCCATCCTGAGAAAGGAATGGTTTAGATGCCTTAAGGAGAATTTTGAGTGTGTGGAGGATAAGCAGCAATTGTGCACCCTCACACTATATCTAGAACCTGATGGGAAGTCTGAGGTCCCAGATGAGTGTGGGCTTTTCCCAAGGTCATGGTTGCTTTTGAGCACATGCTCTTAGAGGGACATAATGTTTTGCCATCCTATTTATTTTTCTCAGTGGCAAGACTTAGCAGAATGCTATGCATATAATGAGCCAAGCAAAAAACATTTATTATAGGAAGATTCTCAGAGAGTTTTTGTTCTGTTGATTTGATGTGAGATGAAATTTTGAGGAGCAACCTAGAATTTCTCCATTCTCAGCAACTAATAATAAGATATTCACAATACAAATAAAACCCCTGAAACAGTCCTGAATGCACATCCTAGCCTCCAGCTGTGTCTGTACTCTGTGCTTATTTAGGGATTTGTCTTTTGGAGAGTGGGGGAATTGACTTGGCAGCTGCAGAAAGGGAGGAAGTACTGTGTCGATGCGTAGATGTATGGCTTTCCATTAGCGTAACTGATGGTTCAAGTAGCCATCGATACTCGGTATAAAATCAACCTTGAAAAAATGACCTTGAACTTTGCCAGTAATGTCAATACCTGGAAATCCTAAGGCAAATTTTTTTTGGCAGTTCAGAGATGGAAGCAATTGTTTGTAAATCATTTACTCAGTGCAGACACAGCTGCCTCAGTATGATGGACTCTAGCAGTTTCTGTGCTAGGCACTTCCAATTTCTCACTGTCATTCAGTGTCTGATTCATCCTGTCAGATGGGCTTGACTCATGTGGCCATTATTCCCCCACTTGTAAAATGGATGTGATCATAATCCGCTGGTTGTAGTATCTGTCTGCCTCACTTGAGCTATTGTGCAGGTCAGTTTCTCTCCATGCTGTGCGCCACAGCTGAGTGGAAGACAATGGAACCGGCAATGACATGCTCCCATTTGGGTAGCCTTGAAAGAAACTTTGTGTGTGATCCCTCCCAGCCCTCAGAAATCTGGATATAGTCTAGATATGCATCATGGGAGTTCGGTACCCCTCTCTGTCAGCCTGGCAGGCCCAGCCTTGCCTGCACCGTGGCCTCTTCTGAGTGTTGTGCCAGTCCTGGTGCTGCTCCTCTGCTGCCAGAGCTCAGGTCCTTCCTTCCCCTCTGTGTGCACCATTTGTCCCTTTCCAAGGGCAGGAGCTGTCTGCAGGTGACACTGAGTGTGTCAGCAGCAGGATATGGACAGGATTTGTGCAGGATTGGCACTACCCAGGGCAAAGAAGTGGCTGGGGCACAGATTCCCCAGCACCATCCCCTGCCACTGCTGCCTGAGCTCCAGGTCTCCACAGCTGTCCCCACAGTCTTCTCGGGATGGGTAGAGCAGTGGGAACAAGGGGAGCTGTGGCTCAGAACCATTCCAGTGCCCAGGTTTTGAAAGGTCTGCAGTAACTAAGATGCTCAGCAGTACTGTAACACTCTCTCCTGTGGTTCATGATGATATGGTATTACAGTGTGCTCAGCTGCTGTCATCTGTGGCTCCCTGCAAGGCACATGAACACCAGACTCCTCCCTCAGGCCACTAAAATCCAGCTCCTTTTTGAAAAGTCTCTTCATCCCTGTCTAATGAAAATTAACATCTGTTATGTGATAGTGTCTGCTCAGAATATCAAAGTGCTTTACCTGTCTCTCTTCTGATAAAAGGAGGTGGTTTAATTTGAAAAAGGAGTAGTGTAAGTGTAGTTTGGAGACAAAAACCAGACTTGCCTTCCATGCTGAAGATGTAGTAGGTGTCTTAAAATAATACCATTTTCAGTAAAATTAACATGAAAAGAGACACAATTCAGTATGACTGACATAGACTTTCTATACTATCCTAGTAAGTCATTCTAGTGGATGGATTAAATCACAGAATTAAATTTTGTATAGACGTTAGTCTTACCATCCGCTCAAGCAGTTGCTGTTTAAACTGGAAATTTTGTTTTTAAATGTGTTACCACATTCAGAACCCATGTTTGCCCCAGAGCTGAGGTTGCACCACTTTGTTTATTTTTGATGTTCTGAATTCAGTGTTATAGGGTGGCAGAGAGTTTCATCAGCTATCTCAAGGTGACCTTTAAGAGATGTATTACAGAGCAGAGCTCTATTGCACCATCGTTGATAGAGGCACTGAAGCAGTGCCTTCTGAAGCAGTGGCAGCTCTAATGCTCATAAATGTGGTGAGGGTCCTTGCTCTGAGAGTGCTGCATGGTTACAGTGTAATTCTGTGGTATGAAGCTTCATGGTGTAAAGCTGGGAGGAGCATTATATTCAAAAGATTTTGCTAAGGGGTCTAAAGCTCTGGCGTGTACAGAAAATTAAATGCCCTTCATCACTGATGCTGCTAGGAAATTAGTGAGCTCCTATGAAGTGGCATAAAGGGTTTAGCAGCAGAGCAGTGGTTCACATCTCTGACCTACTATATGGGTGAGATGTGGGTGTGAAGTAGTAACAGTCAGAGGGTCCTTAATGAAGTGCAGAGAATAGAGTCTTAATAAAAGCTGTTGTATCATCAGCTGCCGTGTGTGTTCATGTGTGCACTTGCACTCTAGTAATGCAACCTGTACAATCTCCTATTGTGAACTCTTTAGCTCTGTGGCACCTGCTCACTATTGGTGCCGTATTAGCAGTTACTGGTCCTCATTGCAATTGCTTACTTGATTGTACTCTTGTGCGGCAAGTTACCTCAAAGTACTTGCAAATAGTGTGTCGTTCCTACAAAAACAGATCTCAGTGAATGGGGGGGATTAAGAATGGAATTGTAGAATTGTTTTGGTTGGAAGGGACCTTTAAAGGTCATCTAGTCCATCCCTTCCTGCAATGAGCAGGGACATCTTCAACTAGATCAGCTTGATCAGAGCTCTGTCCAGCCTGGCCTTGAATGCTGCCAGGTACAGGGCATCTACCACTACCCTCATTGTAAAAAATTTCTTTGTTGTGTCTTATGTAAATTGACTCTTCTTCAGTTTAAAAGCGTCACCCTGTGTCCTATCGCAAAAGACCCTGCTAACAAGTTTGGCCCATCTTTCTTATAGGCCCCCATTTAAGTATTGAAAGGCCACAGTAAGGTTTTCTTGGACCTTTCTCTTCTCCAGGCTGAACAGCCCCAGCTCTCTCAGCCTGTCTTCATAGCAGAGGTACTCCAACCTTCTGAATCAACTCTGTGGCCCTCTGGACTCACTGCAACAAGCCCGTGTCTTTCCTGTGCTGAGAGCAGAGGAACTTTGATGTGAGAAGGGAGTAGGAATAATGAAGCACACGCAACCTCCGAGCTTATTTTTAACACTGAGTAGAACAGTCTTCCCTATGCACCTAATGGAGCTGAAAAGTGCTTTGATTGTTCTTACCTTGCTTCAAGAAAAAAAAAACACTCCACAGCATAGATAATACTGCACAGCTTTAGGTGCTAGTAGCTTTTAAAATAATTTGCCTGCAGACGTCTATTACTGCTTTTTAACAAAGAACTACTTCAGTGTTATGATGAAGTTGTGTATGTTAAAAAATCAAATGTTTCTTCAGATTTGATGTGTTATAATAAACCCAGTTTAATACAGTGACTGCTGTGGAGATTTAGGATTTAAGAGCTGTAATGAGCTTTGGCAGTGAGGATTTAAGAGGAAGAAGAAATTACAAAGACATTCCTTCCTGTGTATCTCTCACCAGTTGACTTATGGCAGCATGTTGAGTTGAAGGGAATTGTTTTGTGCTTCCTTTCAAAATGGTTGGGAAGAGCCAAGGAATGTATATAGCACAAACCTGTGATCTGTTATGTGGTGAAAATGTGGGTAGGAAACAGAATTGAACAATTCTGGTTGATGTTCCAGAAAATGCCTTACTTAGTTTCAGTGCTTATCATGGGTTTTGACTATTCCAAGCCTCAATGTTTTCCTTTCTCATAAGAAAACAGAATCTCATAACAGCGAATTCTTTACTTTAACAGTATTGAAAATAGGTCCTTAGAAATGTTGTCTCCTTCAGATAACTTCTGCATTGAAATTTCCTTGCAGATGAATTACTTCAGAAAGAACAAAATTACTCTGATGATGTTTTGGCCAATATGATCAGCGAACCCAGAATCAGCTATGGAAATGATGCTCTCATGCCTTCATTGACGGAAACTAAGACTACAGTTGAACTTCTTCCAGTGGATGGAGACTTCAGCCTAGATGACCTTCAGCCGTGGCATCCGTTTGGAGTAGATTCTGTTCCAGCCAATACTGAAAATGAAGGTAAGTACAATAGGTGGAGAAACCACAGAATATTCTGAGCTGAGCTTTGTGGTTTCTCTTCATGTTGTTCCCTGAAAATTGATATTTTTCTTATGTAAGTAGGATAAAGGTTCTGAAATGTGCATTTCAGAACTGGTTTGCTGTGTCAGTTGAGTCTCTTTGATGGAACAGTAAGTCCTGACTAAAATCTGTAATTTAGACACAATACATTTCAGAGCTGATCTTCCTTCCCTTCAGAAACAAACCATAATAAATTCTAGGAGATTATGAGTGACAGTCTTATAAGATACATGACAGTGACCAAAGGGAGATAGATAAGTTGTCAGATGTGTGCCGTGATGAAATGAGTGTTTTATTTAAGGTAGAAGTTTTTATTTGCTGTCATCAAAGTGATTGCAGTTCCAGCATAATCCTAGCAGACAGATGATGTTTTTTCACTCCATACACTGGTTCTCTGGAATGTACTACAGAAATGTTCCTACATACTCATCAATGCAACTGGCCAGTAAAAAGGTTTTTTCTGAGGAGTATTTTATGTTGCTCATGGACTGCTTCATTGAAGTGACTGCATGCTACTTGAATTAATCCTATGTATAATGTGGAATTAATAGTTCATTTAGGCGTTGGAGCCAATAAATCAGAAACCTCAGGGACTTCGGTCATGTCATTGAAGTTCCTCTTCTTGCCTTTGTTTTCCTTTATCAGTTCAACTGCACTGTTACTAGTGCTAAGTTAATCACGTGAGTGAAAGTTTGTTACTGCAAAACCACAGTACACAGAGACTGGAACTGCAGAAGTCTTCTCAGGCAAATCTGTGATTCATAGCTGAGCTGTACAGACATTAACATCCTCCTCAAGTCTTTTGAAATCACTGGCTTAGGCTGTACCTGCTCTCAGAATGAGTTCTGAGATCATCCTTACACAGTTTCACTCCAGCACAGTGTGTGAGTGACTGTGAGCAACTGCGTGTGTGGGATATGAAACATGGGACATGGACATAGATTTGCCAGGTCTGGTGTTGGTGCCAGGTGAAATCAGTGGAGTGAGAAATAGTTTTGTGATCAAAGTGGATTGTCCCAAGGAGTCAGAGAGGCCTAGGATAAGACAAAAGAAAAGAGCTGCACAAAGATCAGTGAGGCAGATGCTGGGGATTTGAGGGGAAGAGGAGAGGCTGGTCAGGAGTGGGGCTAAAATCAGAGTGCCTGCGAGTCAGCACTGTAAGTTAGGGACCAAGTAAAAGAGCAGAGCCAGAGCAAACTCAACAGACCAGCCAGCAGGAAGAACCAGAAGGTGGGAGATGGTGACAAGGGCTGCAGCTGTGTGTGTGTCTGAAGGGCACTTGCAGCCAAGTAGTATGCCAGGCGGGCAGAACAGCTGGCTGGAGCACAACAGGCACTGGTGAGGGGCACAGATGGCTTGCAGGCTGGCAGGCTGAACCTCATTTTCCTGGGGAAGGAGCTGCAGCTTGCTCTAGTTTTAGTGCACGTATCAAGTCTGTCTGCCAGGAGCAGGTCACAGTCTGGTTTGTGTTGTCTGTCCTGCAGGAATTTTCAAGTGCAGCTCTTGCTCCAGTTTTTTCCATAGCTGAGGCATCCAGGGCATCGGTTTCTGTACCTGCTGCCTGCTTTCATGAAATTTGGAGGGGATTAATTATTTTTGATGTCTGTCCTCCCAGCTTTCAAAATATATTGATTTCAGTCTCCAGGTTTAGAAGTTATTAGGTAGATAGGTGCACGGAGACAAACCCATAGTTTAATCACACAAGCGTATTTTTCCTTCAAAAACCTGGCTAAGCTCAGAATCTAATAATGGAAGGTACTTCAAAGTGACACTGAATTCTCATAGGCAACTATATTGAGCATGTTTCTCCTTTTCAAATGTATGGCAGCCAATAAGAAACAAAAACTCTTCTGCCTGGAATAACATGGAATAACATACTGTTTAATTATTAATCCTATGTGTTTTAATGCAGTATGTGGTTTATTGCAGCACTTACTCTTTCATGCCTCCAAGTTGATGGGGTTTAGTTTTGATTTTTTTATACCAGGGTTGTATTTATCATGAACTTACTTCAACAGTTAGTTCTGTTAGGCCAAACAATTGTTCAAGTGTGCACAGTTAGAAGTGGAAATCATTTGGTGATTTAAACCTCTTCAAGTCTTTCTTGTTTCCCATTATACTTCTCTGTCCTCTACCCAAACCACAGTGTTCTTAATGTGATCATGCCTACAATACGTTCTTTTTTTAGAGACCCTTTCTATGCCTTTGCCCATAGCATCAAAGGGGAATTTCACAGCTTAATTTTTTTACTTTGTGTTTGTCTCATTGTTCCAGAATCCCAGGACTGACTGAGCCATTTGTCTTCACTTCCCAGGCCAATTTTCTTCTTTGATTGTGGTCTTACTTCAGGCTTTGTCTACATTGCTTCCAAAAACATGTTTCTGTCTTATTATAATATGGTTTGGAAATAGCAAGAAGTAAATAACAATTGACCTAATTTTCTCCTTCTCTTTTTTTCTTTCCCTGTGATGAACTGATGAAGTTAAAATACTTTAAACCTCTGCCCCCCCTAAAATTTGTTATTTGTAGTTCCCAAGCCTGTTTCCTTCCATGGCCGTGATCTAATCCCAGGTTTCACCCAGAGATATTAATAAGGTAGTGGATTGGTATATTGCCATGTAATCTTAAGGTTTCACAACTCCAAATGAAATTTTCCCAATCTAAGCTGCATGTTTAAAAGGATAGGTTTTATGGAAATAGTTCCTTTTCCTAGAATTGCTTTTACTGACGAATAAGTGAAAAACAGTCTAAAATTAAACAGACTTTCAAAGTCTAGCATAGTTCAGTATTTTCTGCAAGTATTTCCTTCCTTGTTTTCCCCTGAGGTGGTTTCCCTGGAAATGTCCACAGAAGTTAATCCAATACAGCAGGTAATACACTACACTACTTGCATGGCTGTGTGGATGTCCAGCATGCTGCAACACAAATTAGGTTGCAAAAAAACACTTTCTGAGGGCCCTACAGAGACACTATGAAAAATGTCAGGAAGCTGTATTTCAACAATGCAAAACACATCTTCAGAGGTGACCCTCAACAAACCCCCAACAGCTGTGTAGCTCTGACACTGCCACGCCCTCTGGACATTTTGCCAATGACTAACTGAGTTTGGTGGTGTTCCCTTTGTATTTTAGCTTGCAGGTTACAGGGAGCCTATATCTAGTATTTCTCTAAATGGGATTCCTGTAAATACACTGTTTGTAAATGTAATTCCTGTAAATGTAATGATTTGTCCAGTTACTCCCTTCAACAATATTCTTGATAGGTGAGCATCACATAGCACTCCTCACCTGCTGGTTTGTACCAGCTTTTGATGCACTTTTTCTTTACTTTTGAAAAGGGAAGCAAACACCTTCTGTTTTGCTCTTCTGAGATGTATTAGTATTAGATAAAGGTGGAATGTGTGGCCTTTATGAAGCCTGAGTAGTCAGTGTGGACAAACATCTACCAGTTTAGTTTGGTGAGTCTATTTGGACAATGCATTTTCAGTCTTATTTCTGTGCACATAGAAGTATATTCAAAATAAATATAATTCTAGAGCATCAAAATGAATACACTTTTTAGAATAACACACAGTACATGTTTGAATTTTGATTACTGAGAAGTGCTGTAGTATGTTTAAATTTCTCCCCTTTTAATTAGCTGTTATGATGATGTGGTCCAGTGAGGCAGGTAATGAGAAAACCCACAGACAAGATTTTCAGAGTTAACTGCTGTTTGTGCATACATCAGTACTGGGGCAGAGCAAACAGGTTTTAAAATGCAACTGAAATTCAAAAAGTGGTAGCTCAGGGCTCTCCAGAAACCAGCCTTTCTATCATGCTGCCTGGCATCACAATCTGCTTTGTAAGACCCTTCACTCTTATCATTTGCCCCCAGTTTTTGCCCTGCAGCTGGTTTGTGACATTGACAAGGTCTTTACGTTTCTGTGTCAGTTACGAAATGTGCCAGTGGTGTTTGCCTTTCCCCCTGTAAAGTGCTTCCAAAATTATAGATGACAAGAAGAATTATTCACTTGTAATACTTTCACCTAATCACAAATAAGGCATTACTCTGAGGTCAGATCCACACTACTGTACAACAGTACTTCTTCCATCCTTTTCCCCTTCACCTACTCCCATTTCTGTTGCTATCCACAGGCTTCTCTGTCAGTTCTCAATAGCTGTGGCCATGTAGGGTTACATACAGAGCAGGAGGGAAATAAAACCCCTCAGCCTTCTAGCGGGGAGGCAGGGGCCAAGGCAACAGAGGAGGGGTCTGCAAGAGCAGTTTGAATAATATTTGCGTGTGGTTGTTTCTTCCCTTGGGACCTTACCACTGAAAATTACTGCTGACCTGCCTGAGGGTTGGTGCTGACAATATTGTAAAACCTAGCAGAAGACATAAATAGGAAAATACTCAAAACTATAGTTTTTAATTAAGAATTGAAATTGCATTTTGTATAGAGCTATGTAAGGAAAGCAATTACATGGTCTGCTAGTGCCACTCTGAACTGCTGTGAAGGAAAGTGCCTTGATGGCTTGTCTCTACAGCAGCAGACCAACAAGCTCTGTGAAGGTCTGCCTTTCTGGAGACACAAGTGAGTCAGATGTGCTGATGTGCTTTTAGTCTGCAGCTACTCTAAAGCTGATGTACTGGGGTTTTTTCAGAGCCAGGAGCTCTTGCAGTCATCTCCTGTGTGCAAAGGACAAGGGAGCCACTTAGGCTTTCTCTTACAAGCGTGGTAGGTTGTTTGTCAAACCCACAGGAGCACTAAGCCAGTGACACAGACTTCCTGAGAAGATGGGCAGTTCCACTGCTCAAATCAGCAGTATTGTCAGGTTTGTGTGATTTTTCTGATGAGCAGTTCTTCATGATTGAAAACTGTGGGTTTGTCAGATTTCCTGTGTTATTGCTGTTTACTTACTGCTGATGAAGGCTCATACCTGAATCAAGAAATTCAAATGAATGAGTATATTGTGTTAAAAAATCTGAATTCTAAGGAACAGTGTAACACCTCATTTCTGAATTTAAGTCCTTTGACACTGTCACTTGAGTAGGTAAGGAAGGCAACACAATTGGAGCAAAAGAGAGAAACAACCAAAAAAGAGAGGTAAAAATCTGAACATTTTAGTAAACATTTCCAGTATGTTTGAACTTAACTGAGGCAGTAGGCAGTGACTTAAATAGCTCTAAGTTTTGCAAATCCTGGTTTTCTATTAAGTGCCAGTGAGCTTCATCAACCTTAGGTTTCAGTCGATGCAGCCTTAGTAGGGTAATAAAAGAATTTTGTAAAACTGTGTATGACACTCAGTTGGATAGAAATTTATGTTTCTTCTTTGTTTTTCTTTAAAAACTGGAAGGCAAATATGCTGTTCACAAATCAGAACATATAGGGATGAAGTATTGATTGTATTTTCAAAATGCACTTTACTTTGTTTAAATGTTATAGCTGGTGCTGTAAAGAATCCTTGTTGAAAGGAAACTGGAGGGATTCAGTAGGCTTTTAAGTCAATATTGGTAATGAGTAGTTGCAGGAACTCATCATGTCCATTCTGGCTACCGGTTTTGATCAGACAATGGGAGTAAGTTTGCATGTAATGAATATAGTTTTCTATTGACAGAAATTCTTTGGTCTTAATGGTTTCTCACTTGAAGGAGTAACCAGAATATGACGTAAAATTGGCACATCAGCTCTGAAGCTTTCCTTGTGAAGTCATGCCCATCCTTTTCCTTTCAGGATTAACTGAAGGCAGATATTTTCTAGCTGTTGCTTTAGTAGCTTTGTTTATGCAGTATGTCTCTCCTGCACTGTCCCAACAGAAGAGCACTTGACTTTATAATTTTGGGGGATTTTGTTTATTTTTGTTTGCTTTTTTGTTTCTTTTCTGCACATGCCCAGTTGAGCCCGTTGATGCCCGCCCAGCTGCAGACAGAGGACTCACCACACGACCAGGTATATGACTTGCATGGCTTTTACCTAACCTGTATTTTCGTGGCATGCATGTGGTCTGCTGAAGTTGACTTGATTTACCTTTGCTTTGATGTACCCTTCTCATAAAATTTAATACTATTCCATGAACAAGGGAAGCATCGTTCCCTCGCAAATTCCCCCTGTGTGAGTGCTGTCCGTATCAAGGGTGTTCGGGATGTGTGCTTGCAGTGGGAGTGGGTCCCAGACCCAGAACTGGTTTGTATCAGAGGTTTCATCCCTTCCAGCAATAACACTTTGGCAGGTGCAGGAGATGGTAAACTTGGTAACACCTAGTACAGATGCTACTTCTAATTTGGAAATGTGTGATATAAATGTCAAATCCTCTGTGTAGAGTGAGCAGGGCTAATAAAGAATTAA
Source organism: Dasyornis broadbenti (assembly GCA_013397935.1). Classification (NCBI taxonomy): domain Eukaryota; kingdom Metazoa; phylum Chordata; class Aves; order Passeriformes; family Dasyornithidae; genus Dasyornis; species Dasyornis broadbenti. Next base: position 235,470 of record VZRN01002335.1, read on the forward strand.
TGTGTACAGTTTCAGAACTGCAGGGGGCATTTATATTTCTTTGCTGCGGTACTTACCTTACTTACCTCCAGATATCTAAAAATTGGTGTTATCCCTCTGGATTCCCTGCGGACACCTGAGGACACAGCTATTGATTCCATTCTAGGACAGAGCAGGGTGATTGTTTCTCCTCTGTAGGTACCTCTGTCTTTGTACTGATTTCAGAATAGTAGCAGATCACTGGGTTGTGTCAAGCTGCAAACGTTTGGAAAAGTTAAAATGAGACAATTCCAGTTTCCAAAAGGAAAAAAGACTTTAGCTTTTCATACTAACTTTTTTTTGCTTTTGGGGTTGTTTTTCCTCTGGTTGGTTGTTCAGAATTATTTGGAAACTGCTGATTCCATTGAGAGGAAACAGCCTTTTATTTCAGGAGAGGTTACTCACCAACTCTCCGAGAATATATTTTAGGGTCAGGATTATTTCATTGTCACATCATAATTGTGTTTTCTTTCTTCAGATCAGATTAAACTGATCAATCCTTTTTCTCTTCATCCCTTCATCTTGTCTTCCAAACATCCATTAGATAGCATCATGGACAGCACCCTCCTAGTGTTTTTAAATCTTTCAGATAACTCACCCATGTTTAGCGAATACAGAAATTGCTAAAATTTCTGTAGTTGGGAGGTAAAATAAGGTCATGTATTGCAGCAATTGGCATATGGGAACTGGCCAGGTAGTGTGCTCCTAGCGCTGTTTTGGGAGTCTGATATCTTTACTTGTGTTTAGAGTCTTAGTTTAGTCCATGAAGAGAACCTGTAATCAGGTATAGAGTTACAATGCCAAAAATCTTGGCATCACCCCAAGATCATCTTGGGAAATCCCCCCAGTACTACATTATCTACCTTCTTCCCTAAGAGCAGTAGAAATATCACAGATGAAACATGCATATGTTTAATTCAAATTTTGTAATTTTAATTAATTATAAAGAAGAATTAATATTAATAATGATATACATATATATTATAATATTAAAATCTGTGATTAGTTACAATTTTAATTTCAGTCATCTTGAAAAATCTCCAGTTATGAGGCCCATACTTATTACTAAAGATTATTCCTTCCTCCCTTCTGTTACTTCACACATAGACACACATCTCAGAAATCCTCGGTGTTCTCACACTGCCACACTCTAGTTTCAGAGTGAAACTCTTATGTTTTAGTCAACTGCATCAGAGCACTTTGTTGGTTGGGGTGATACACATAGTTCTAAAAGTAAGTCTAGAATAAGTCATGAGTGATCTTGGTGAATGTCTGTGATAGATTCCTAAGCACAGGTGAAAAATATTTCAGCATGTGACCATTATGGCTTGAAATTTCCAGCAGATGCTGTAACTTTTGCATAGTAAAAGTCATGCGAAATATTTCCTCAATGTTCTGCTAAAGTGCAAAAGTAGTGCTTAACTTCCCTATCTCTTTAATCACCATTTCCAGATTTAGAGAAACTTTTTCTTACTGATACAGATTCTATCTATAAATGTCCATGTGGTTTTTCGTCATCCAGCAAAAGCAATCTATGTGTGATAAAATTTCAATTTTACGGAAAAATTACACCAATCCAAATGGCTTCATGAACCAGGAATAAAGGAAAGCAAATGGATGCTTATTTAAACTGTGAAGTACAAAAAGGATTCTGATAGTTTAAAAATGTGTGCTTTAAAACTGTTTTACTTGGTAATTACAAATAAAATTTCTCTGTTAGAGATTCAAAAAGGAAAATAAATACTTCTTGTGCAGTCACTGTCCTTTTGGGATAGTCTGTTTTTACCATTTGGGGCTCTTCTTGGAAAAAAACCTCTAAAAAATAGTAGATTAGAGTAAAAAAGTATTTTAAAATGACCTGCAGATTAATGCATCCAGCTGCTTGCAACCTTTTGTTTTAATTGCCCAGCTTCTTGTTGGTTTCCCGAAAGGTTTGCACTTTCCATGGGACTGACTTTCCACTTGGTGCTTCTGCTTGCTTGGCTCAAGTGACCTGCTTCTTCAGGGTGAAAATACTGGTGTTATGTCAACTTGCAACACTTTAAGCCTGAATAAGAATAGCTGAATGTTTTGTAGCTGTTTGAATTCCTTGAAGAAAATGAGCTCTAAAAGCACTAAGACAAACATACAAACAAGTGCCTTTTTTTCTCTTTTCCATTTTATTTTCAGTACTTTTTGCTCACACAACGTTCTTATAATGATCACTATGTTTTTCTTAAAGGCAGATCAAAATCATGCAGATCGTCTTCATCACTTTCTTACGAGAGAGATAGTTTGGTCACAGTACAGAACAGAGTCAGAGAATCATAGATTACTGGGTTGAAAGGCGACCTCAAGGATCATCTGATCCAACAAGTATTTAGTTGGCAGTATTTGTGATACCTAGAATCTTTTTCCTTCACCACATCATTCTCTTTCAAAAAATAAAGTCTGTGAGTCAAGTTAGAAAAAGTAAGGAGTTGTCCAGCCTGTAGAGCAGGAAAACTTATGAGTAAGGACTAAGTTTAAAGTATTTGTTGAAATTTATGCCAATTGTCTAAACCCTCACCTCTGTTGTGCTCCATCTTGGCTGTCCACAGTTAAAGCTTAAATTGGAATCTGATCTACATCAGTCCTAGGGAAAGAATATTTTCTGGATGAATCCCATTTTCTAGTATGGATAAAACATCTGTGTAATTCACCTGAGTGTTATAAAAGGACTCTAGTGCCTCAACTTACTGTCCTTCCCCTTCTTAATTTACAAATGGATGAACAAAAATAAGAATTATGCCTACAACCCTTTCTTATCATCTCCTTCCTGTAAAGGAAGTAAATGAGATGCTAAAAGGTCAAAGGGAAGAAAAATATCTAGGTGTGCTAAGTAGTCATCTGTGAGCTAGTTTTTAATACAGCACAAAATTATAACAGATTTGTGACATATTTGTTGCTATTTATAAATTGCTTTATACAGGGAGATGTTGGATGTTAGAAGGCTCCAGTCCAGCCTGAGAACTTCCATAGGAAGAGCTTCAGATAGAACAAGTACCTCTTTCCTTGAAAGCCTCACTGTAACAAATTTTTCAGTATTGTTTCCTTCTCTCTTTTGCTACAGCGGTCACTTTTTCATAATGAACATTTTATTTCTTGCTACTGAATTTTGGGTATCTGTTTATTAGTAACCTTTTCTTTGTGTGTGTGTGTGTGCATGTACATATAGAAACATATACACACATAAAAATACATATAAAACAACTTTAGATGCTCATAAGAAACTCATTTAACTTACATTAATTCAGCAGGTCTGATCAGTGGAAATTGAGTGAAGATTAGAAAACATGTCATCAGAAGGGATGTTGCTTAGTATTAGCATATTTTCTGTAATTCAGGGTGATAAACAACAAATGCTCTGTTCAGGGCAGATCATATTTTCATCTATTGCTGAGTTGCAGCTATAGGTATACACTCACAGATGTAATTGCATCACAGGATGCCCATAATTCACAATGCAAGGATTTTATGATATTAACTATGTTAATTTCTTCCATGTAGTACAGTTTGGATGTGTTAGGGATTTTTGTATTAGTCCAACTCTATGTCAGTTGATCATTTTTGCAAACATTTAATTATTTTGAGGAAACATTGCACATAAAGCTGCTTCCGTGTCTTTGGCCCTTTTGCGAATGAATCATGATATGTCTATCTTTATTATATTACATTAAAAGCTGAGGGGTTTTTTTCCTCATGCTTGCAAAGGCTCTGTAAGCTTAATGGCTGTTTTGCACAATCATTAGCATGCATGCTGCAGTCGGGGAGGGCATAGAGCAGCTTAGTGAATTATTTATGATTTTCTTGCCAGAAACTGCCAACATATTTTTTTCTTGTCTTTGTGATGTTAGTTCAGTATAGTTGCCTTAAACAAACGGTCTGCAGTTACCAAATAAAAATTGTTAATGGATTTTTTTCCATTAGATTGTTTTGGTTTGTTTTATAAATGGGATCATTGCTAACTGTGAATACAATTATAGGTGCATATGCACAGCATCTGGATTGACATGCCAAAAAGGTTATTAAATCAGATTTTAGTTGTTTTGTTTATTCATTTCTACACAACTTTTCTGAGAAAGAATTTTTATACTCCATTCCAATGATATTCTTTTGTAAAAAAGATAACACTTTTCTTGCACTTATTTTCTGCTTTCTTCAATTTGAGAGCCCCGTAGTCATCTATGAAGTAAAAGTGAACCAGCATTTCAATGATGTCCAAGGAGAGACCAGAAAGTTTTAGTTCCATGCACTCTTAGAAGTGCATATTCCGCAAAGAGTTATCCCTACAAAACTGAGTATATAGTCTTCATTTTCATCTTTATGAGTGTACAATCTTCATTCCTCTTTCATTTCTAAATTAAATGACCTGCACAAAGTCACAGGGTCATATGGAAGTAATAGTTGAACTTTTAGTTAGAATAGGCAGCTCTCTACCCCAGGGGTTGTTCAAAGACTGCATTCTTCTCTTCCACCCCTTTTATCTTAGATGAAGCTTAACCCAGATAAAACTGTTTGCCACTCGTGTAACAGGCTTTGATTCAACAACTTTTTTTACTTGTTCTTGCTGTGACTCAAGCACAGTTCATGGACATGGAGCCAAATGTTTTCCTGAATGCAGTCAGTACCGCAGACTCAAGCTGCTACTTTGGTTTTCTCTGTGTAGAGACCACCTAGGTCTAGTTGTCTCAATAACTTGCTACACTTAGAGTTTAAAATTTCAACTGTAGATGTAACCTCAGGCACAGCTAACTATTTCAGATCGTGCAAAACAATATTACAAAACCTTTCTAGCTGTTTATGTAACCATTAGATAAAGCAATTGCAAACAGTATAGTAGATAATGTGCACCTCATTATATCCTTGGTGGAACTCACTCAGGTGAATTCACTGTATCCTCTTATTTTTTAGTCTTCTGAAAGCATAAATATGTATTTACACAAACACAGAAGCTCATCAATGTGACTATAAAGTGTTCCCCAAAGCAGCTACTTGGTTTTTATTTCATATCAGTCGTTTTTCATTCCATATGATTTGTTTTTTACCTTTAGGGCAAGGAAAAACAAAGTTTTCATACTCTTTTTTTTTGATGTTTGGAAATGTATGTGTGCATACGTGCATGTATATACATGTAGGTATGAAAGCAGTTAATATTCCTAATTAAAAGCAATATCAATAAAAGCCCACCATAGTTAGCTCATTTTGTTGAATTTCACTAGAAGCTTTTAAGTCCATGATTTTTATAATAAAATAGTTTTGGCAGTTTTTCTAAGGAGCTGTGAGTTAATGTATTTGCCAGCTGAATTGAAACATTTTTAAATCAAAGTAATTAGGAATGCAAGGCCCTAAAGATGGTATATAATTCAGAAGAAAAGGTGTTGAAAATAATCATTATTTGTGAATTTGCGATGAGGTTGTTGCTCTCATTTTTCATCTGGTATATTGGCTTTTGTGTTTGGGTTGTATATTTTAGAATTGGTAGTGAAAAAACTTCATTTTCAGGATTAAAGTTCTTGTCAGAGAACTTTTACTTGTATGCTTGTCTTCAATGCAAGGGTAGAGAGGTATTAGGAATCCCTTAACTGTTTGCATCTTACCTCTGGTCAAAGTTTTAGAAAGACCCTGAAGTTTTTCCTTCTTCAATTACTACCTTTGAAAAGTATGTCTTTGATTTTAGCATGCAAGTCTAAATGTGTGGTCACCAGATCAGTAAAGTGAATGAACTGGTAATTAAGAGTCTCTTAAATAAAAAGTCTCAATTCTATGATTTAACATTGTGGAAAGACATATATAACCCCATATATGTTTTTATCTTGTACCAGGTATTTAATTAATTCCAGTGCAATGTCATACTTCTCCTTACTGTATAATCAGTTATTTGCAGAAGACCAGTAGTTTACCCTAGTTGAAGTCTTTTTCCTCCCTTGTAAGAAAGATAGAACGAAGGAGAAAGTTGCTATCGGGTGTGTTAGTGCAACAACTTAAAAAAAAAAGATTTTTCTATTTCTGACCTTTTTCTGGTGCAATTTGCCTAAAGCAAATTTCAGTAAGTCTTAACATCATTAACTTCCTAATATCAGGTCCTACCTTGTGTTCAGATACCATGGCCTTTTTGTGGGACCTTGGTCACTTGGCCCAAACAAAAAAATTTCTGCCCGATCTCAAGGCAAAAAAACGTGGTTTAACCTGCTACATGCTGAAAGCATAGCTCCCATGCTACTGTTTGATTGGAATGGGGCGAGGGAAGGGAACCAGATGAAAGAAATGTTGCTCTAGGGAAGCCTGAGCCTGCATTTTTCTAGCAGCTTAGACTACTGGTGAACTTATCACCCTCTGTTGCTCATTGACGTGACCTGTTCTGCCCCTGAAATGCTGCTGTAACTCCTGCCTGTGGCATTTAACCATTGTACAGAAGCTGACAAAGATGCACAGTCTCAGCTCTTGCAGCTTTGCTTTCAGTAAAAGTGGTCAGACCCCAAGAACAGAAGTGCATGTGTCCGTCTTCCTACTTCTAGCAGTGGTACAAACAAGATATGTACAGATTTCACCTCCGTCTTATACCCTGGCACATACACTGAGCTTTTGGCAGCTAGCACTTGGTAGGTACCAGGACTGAAAACTGTGTTTTCACTGTTGCATTTAGTAACTCTGAAGGAACTTTTCTTTTTTGCATTTGTTCATTTGTATTTTGAACATCCTCATGATTTGTGCCAGTGAGTTCCACAGTCCAATTTTGCACTGTACTGAATTATATATATATTTATATATATACACATTTTTGTGTTACTTTTCAATCTGTTGTATCACAGCTGTGTTGGTGTCCTCTACTTTCTTAGGAGAAGTAATGAATGACCATTTCCTGTAGACTTTCCCCTTACCATGTGCAGTCACATACACTGTTGTGTATCACCTCGTTTGCCTCTTCCAGTCTGAAGACTCCTGATTTTAGTCCTTCATGTACAGAAACCATTCCATATCTGTGATAATCTCTGTCTCCTTGCATTATATCTTTTGTAGTTCTTCTGCCTTTGTGTGAGGTGAGGTGACCAGAATGAAAAGCCAGATTTAAAATGAGGATGCCTCCTTTATACAGCAGTGTAACAATGTTTTCTGTTTTCTCTATTTTCTCATAATTGCTCCTACCTTTCTCTTTGCCTTTTTGACTGCTACTGAGCCAAGTGCCTACAGGGTTAGTACCTGCAATGACTGCAAGGTCTCTGTCCTGGGTGGAACAGAGCTAAATAAGAGTCTTTATAACTTACTGTATGTATAGTTAGGGCTGTGTATCCCCACAAGCACCACTTTGCATTATATCAACATTGAATATAATTTCCCTTCTGTTGTGCTCTTGGAATTTGTAAGATCCTTCTGCAGTTCTTTGCAACTGCTTTGACTTTGACTATCTTCTTCTTTTCTTTTTTTTGTCAGTAAACCTTGTCATGTCACTATTCACTCTCTTATCCAGATCACTTTGCAAACAGCACAGCTCAGATGCTTGTGGGACCCACTGGAAACGTTTCTCCATTATGAAAAATAGATTTGCATTTACAGTTCATTTCCTTTCTCTTAGTCTGTTGTGGAAAGTTGCATAGGATTTTCCCATCTAACCCTCGGCATTTTATCTTATGCCAGAGCTTTGATTAGGGACCTTCTCAAAAGCTTTTTGGAAATCCAGATTCACTCAAAGCAGAATCACTGTTTCCCATGTGAATCCTAACTCTTCTAGTGACCTCTAAAAGGTTTGGGAGGCAGGACTTCCCTCAACAAAAGACAAGTAGATTTTTCACTGATTTGTCTTACATGTGTGTAGATATGTTCTAATCAATATTTATAGCTTCAGTGGATTTGCCAGCTGTAGCAGCCAAGTTGTGCTGTTCCTCAGGCCTTTGCCTTGGAGGAATTTCCATGTGGTGCTTTTGCCAGGGTGTCTTTTAGGGGCAGCGAGCATGGCCATGGACAGAGGTGAGCAGCCTCCTCTGCAGCCACTGCAGTTGTGGGCAGTGAAGCAAGTCCTGGGAAAGCCCTTTCCCCCCAGCTACTGCACTGGTACTTCACTACTGGAATTTTCCCCCTTCCCTTTGATCCTAAAACCAAAAGGTGGGAGGGCTTCACAGGTCGAGCTTCCATGCAGGCAGATACATGTTCTCCTTTTTTGTGATCTGCTCTAATCACAGTGGAGCAGAGAACTAACTCTCTGTGAATAAAACTGAATGAACCTGGATGTTCAGAATATTCTCCAAAACATGATTAAAACCAAACGAGGTTAGATGTTGATACCAAAGAATTGGTATCAATTGATATATTTTATTTAATAGTAGAAGAGGCAAAGAGAAATAATGAGAAAATAAAGAAATAGAAAAGGGTGGGGGGTGTGGACAGGGAGAGTGACAGATCAAGTAGAAGCATATCACCTCTCCATGGGTCCCAACGACCTCTCATTGTTCCCTTCCATCTGGTCTTCTTGGTGGTGAGGGTCCCCTGCCAAAAAGTATGGAATCCAATGGATTAATATACATTTGGACTGGTGGAAAGACCCAGGTTCCTCCCTGAGGGGGACCAGTTTGATACTGTCCCTTGCAAGACTCTGGATCTGTTGCATCATATACAGTACTCTGCTGCAGGGTCTGGGGACCCTTTTGGGGGAGGCTTTTGATGGGCCATGACACCCCCTCCCTCAACGGCACCCTATGTGAATGTCCCATAGGAGCAGCTTTCCCGGCGTGGGGGGCCCTGCAGCTGGGCTAGTTTGTGCAGTGGAGGATGGGCATTCACGGCCTCTGACCAGAGGCTGTGTCACACACCCAAAACCTCTCCTCCTGCCCTCCTTGCTGTAGGGGTCTGTGCAAGCCTGGCAGCAGATAAGCCTGGGGCTATAGCCTCCACCCCGAAGGTGCTGGGCTTAATCCTCCTGTGAAAGAGTTCTTTTCCCCAAGCCCAGACCTGAGTACAGTGTTACTTATCTCAAATCAACTTACAGTCTGGGGCCTCAGTCAGGAGGCCCATTCAGGGTGCTGTTGGTCTTCAGTGCAGATTTTGTTACAAGGTTTTGCTATAATAGGCAAAGTCCTTCGTAAAAATATGTAAGCCATAAACCATAAGATTTAAGTTTCCGACATCCTTTTCCTCACTTCCCATGCATGCAAGTATAGGGGGTACTTTAAGGTGATGCACAAAAGAGAGTAAATTGTATTCTTAATTTGGAAAACTAGCCATGGCTGCTTCAAGGATGGAAAGTTAAACCTGTTTTCAGGGACCATGTGGGCTTTATTTCCTGCAGCTCCTTTTCCTTGACAGACTGCATTTCCTTGACATTTCATTGACAGACTGCAATTCCTTAAGTATTTAACAATTCTTGCATTTAGAAGTGGTCTTCCATATATAAATGTCATAATATCTTTGTGTCAGTACTGTGATGTAGCATCAAAAATTAGGAACTTAGTAAAGAAATTTGAGGAGTTGAAGTGCTTAATTCCTTAAAAAAAACCCCAAAAAACAGAAAGATAGTAATGTAAAATCTATGGGGCAGTCAGACTCTTCAAGAAAATAACCATAAATTCTTTAAAGCAGAAAGATGATTCTTGTTCTCTTCTTTGCATGGTTTCCTATGAAATGAAAGATCAGAACCTTAGAGTGGGATGTCTGTACAGTCCAGAGAAGTTCTTGGGAAGATCTATTCTTGCTGGTTCATAATTCAAGAATAAACAAGCACTTAATGAAGAAAGAAATTGTGCATTCAAAGGCAATAAAAGGGCAGTAATTCTTGGACTGAGTGCTGTTTTGTAGGGTGGAGCTCATTGGCACTTGGGAGTCTTGAGGAATTAATACTGAGAGTCCAGTGAGACAGTGGAGCACAGTAGCAGTCAGTAGTGTTGAGAATTTTAAAAGAGGTTCTTCCTCTTCATCAAAGCTTAAGTTCAGCCCAAGATTCTACAAATTAAGCCTTGGAGAGAGGAGTTGGGGGTGAGAAAATGCTGAAATAAATAAAAACAAGGAATATGAACGGGTTTGTTCTTATTATATTAAGTAGAGGGAGGAAATAACATCATAAACATAATTTTTCTGCAGTGTTTGTACCTCCAAGAAATACAAATGTCAATGCATTAGTACTGAGAAGGAAAACAACCAGCTTCATGAATGCCCATAATGTCTATAAGCCAGAGCTAGCTCTTCAGTATTCATAGGCACACATACAGGATGCACTACTCCGCTGCTGTCATTCTCCTAAGGTTGTTTTCCAGGAGGAAATCTTGGCTTTCTTCCCAGTTAGATGAGTGCAGCATCTCCCCTTCACACCCATAGGAGAACAGGACTGCAAACTATGTACAATTATAATTGTTGCAAGCTGTGCTCACTTGCTTTTCTGTATGTTTCTAATCAAGAGAGACAGTTATCATCTCTCAGAGAGAAGACAAGAAGAAGAATCATTAACTCTGAGCAGTATGAAACCTGAAAACAAATAAGAACTCTGTAAACTTCACAAATATTTTAGTAACTTGTGCATGTTTGTGGAAAAGGTACAGACTCACAGGAAGCAAGAAAATAAAATATCTGGAGTACTCTTACTCACACCATGAATATTCTGTTTTTTCCTCACAGCAGCCTGAGCTTAGGGAGGAGGAAGATTTTGGCCTCAACAACCAATTTTCTTGATGTTGTTAAAGGTGCTGTCAGAGCAGATCTGTCTGCAGCCTGGGAGCCAATTCAGGAGACCTCTCTTGGTCCCTCACAGCTTAGTTCATGCAGTGTTTCATGCTGGAAGCCTTTGATGCTTATACCAATATAGCTGCTGTGGATTAAGGACCATTTAACAGAAGAGAAATTTTACTAGCTCATTCTGTGTCACCGCAGTGGGACTGAAACACCAGATGTACCTCACTTTCCTCCCAGTTCCCTTTCACGTTGCATCATACCTCCTCCGTGTGAATGGCACTGTTGCCTTCTGTTCTCCAGCAGTGGGATTAAGTAGAATCTTTCTGAATCCTGACTTTAATGAATTGTCTTTGCGGTGTGATGCAGGTTCCGGGTTGACCAATGTTAAGACAGAAGAGATATCTGAGGTGAAGATGGATGCAGAGTTCCGGCATGACTCAGGATATGAAGTTCATCATCAAAAGCTGGTGAGTGAACAAAGAGTGCTTTCCACGCATGCATTTTGAGTTGCTGATTCAATCTTGAGCTAGTGAGTTACTTATGGCCTTGTTTTACTTGAGTGATGTGGATGCTGAAAGTGCCAGCAAAAAGTTATCATGTGAACAGATTATGATTTTTTTGGTTCTCTCTCTTCAGTGAGACTAAACATGGAACAATGTCAGCAGAGAGAATAGAAAGTCATTGAGCCTCACATGACAGGAAATTCCCACAGTTCCTGTCCTTGTCGCTGGTTGTGCTTATATGGAGAATACTTGTCCCACAGCCCATCTGTCTCATACCTAAAGAGAAGGGATAGAGAGGAAGGAAAATGCTAAGTTTAAGAAAAGGAAAAGAGCTTGAGACACATAGCACAGTGCAGCAAGAAATAGAATCACACTGTTTCAGGAATAGAGTCCTTTCCCATCAAAACAGATGGTAGTGGTATATGCATGGAGCATAATGGCTGCTTGGGATTAAAGGAGATTCTCCACTGGCCTTAATTCTAGTTCTGTGTTTGGCTGTTATCTGTGTGTTTTGTTCCTTGAGATATATTATTATTAGCGGGGGAAGGGCAGGTAGGAGCAAAATATTTTTTCCCATTTGAACTGTGCTTCTTGGGAACATAAAAATGACAACCCAAAGTACTGTAGGTAAGAAAAGCATCTTCTAAAAGATTTTTTTGTTCCTTAATGAGCAATGAAGAACCCATACAGCCATGTTGACTATAAACCTGTTCTGCTTCTTCATTTTAAAGGTATATTATATGATGAGGTTTCAGTTCCATGGCTTTCAATATCCTGATATTAAACTTTAAAACTTTTCTCCTTAATATATTCTTAAAGCTAAGTAGTGCTGAAAATCAAAATTAACATGGGACTCAAATTTGCATTTGAACTAGGCAATCACTCGGTGAAAAGATATTCTGCCATCTCTTTGATGCTGAGAACTGAGAATTCCCAATTTGGTGAATTAATCCAGAATGCATTAGCACTAATTTGGTGAAGTCTGAGGTGCTTAGCTCAGATGGGTTAAACATCCCAATGGAGCAAACCTGCGCAGGGTGCAGAAGGGAAGGAATCTGCAGGAATGTGTGCCAGACACAGTAGTTACTGGTTGTCATAGGTGCTTCTTAGCAGCACCCTTCGGTGCCTAAGTGGTTTGATATCATCCCACAAGGAATTTGGTGCTGCGAAGTCCCTGTAGCATGGTGGCTGATGGGGAGAGCATTGCAGTCCCCACACATGGTAATAATGTTTAAAATGGGACCTTTCCAGGTTTTCAGAGCATTTTTTGTCCTACTTCTCACTGATAAGTACAACTGCTATTTAAAAATGAGTGGGCTGTCTTCTGGATTATCTTTTCAATTGAGATTGAGCAGGGATTCTGGTATTGCTGAGAAAGTACTGGAATGATGTTTACAGGGCCTTGCTTCCCTGCCATACACCATGTCCTGTCCAGTGCCCCTCTTCATTTAGCATTAACTCCAAATCAGGGAGCAGAAAACACTTTGATCTGTGCTTCCCTTCTGTGCCACGGTAGAATTTCCTGAAACAGTCTCCTAAGGATATTGCTTTGAATTCAGCTGCACAGAGTATTTTACATGCAGATTTCTGAATTGGGCTGAAATTGCAGTTATTTTCTCCTTTTTGGAGGTTCACATTTGAACTGTACATTAAGTTGATTTTCATGGCTCAGAGTGCTTAAGGCCTTCCTCTCTAGCATATGTATATTAGCTAGGACGTTTCTCAGTGCTCTGAAATAGCACAGAATTTCAGCCCTAAGCTGCTAGAATTGATGGAAGAAATTACTACTTTGCATTAGCTCATGCTGACACTATCCATTGTGTGTACTTTCTAGTGAATTTTTAACTTTGTTTAAACACATTTCTTGCTTGTGACTAGGAACAATATAAATATTTATACTGTATGCTTTGATACCTTTCTGATAAAGGTTGTGCTTCTTAAAGAGTGCATATGTTATACAGCTCATTATAATTCTCAGCTGGTTTCTTGCTGCCCTCTGCATTTTTGTTAAATACTTGTCAAAGTATTTAGTCATTCAGTATGAGGTAGTCATACAATTCTGTGAATGTAATTTATTCTCTAATCCTTTTTGCGTGTTTTGGTTAAAAATAATAATAAAAGCCTGCTATTGACAAGCAGATGAAAGAGTTGTAATATATGCTTAGATGTAAAACAATCAAATGCATTCTTTGAATACAGAACAGGGCAGTGAAAACAACCACCCATTTTTCATACCTGCTCCTGCTGATAAAAGCCAGTCTTATTCAATGCATAGTAAAGCCTCTTGCTGTCCTTTGTTTCGCCTCATCCGCTGTGTATTATTCAAGTGGATTTTCTCTGGTTTTCACACAACTGTTACCTCCTAGGTCTCACATGAGTACATCATGCAGGTACAGCTCATTCTCTTTGCCCTGCAAAATCTTGAAGCGCTCGTTGCTGGTCACTTAAATCAGTGATAGCTTTTGTTGGCTCATCTCCTTTGGTGTGGGAATTTTCTCCCAGCTGGCTGCCTGCAAATTTCACTGATGTCCTACAGGTCCTTCACCACTCTTTTATCAAAGAAGTGCATCATAATCCAAACAACCCACACAGATGCAAATTTATGACCACACTCACGATTAGCTTGACTTGGCTTACTCAAGGAAAAAAGGCAGCTACTGAGACCTGTGTGAAGCTGGACATGGAGCTGAGTCCCCCTTTAGCACAGCACTGGTACACCACAGGCCATATATATTTCCCAAATTGCTCTTCTCCAGCTTTCAGAGCTTTGTGGCTCAGCGATCTGATGTTTGAATAATTAGGAAGACATGCAGTGCTGTTTAATTACTGATACCTCAATAGACTTTATATTGCTGTGGCAGTGGGGCGGGTTAGTCAAATGTTCAGTGAGCTTTTTATTAGCCGTCTTCCTATATTTTTCTTTTGTAGGTGTTCTTTGCTGAAGATGTGGGTTCAAATAAAGGTGCCATCATTGGACTAATGGTGGGAGGTGTTGTCATAGCAACAGTGATTGTCATTACTTTGGTGATGCTGAAGAAGAAGCAGTACACATCTATTCATCATGGGGTTGTGGAGGTAAGAAAAAGCTTCCGAGCCAACTGGTGTCACTTATGAAACACAGTCAACACACTGCTCTATAAATATTAATTTACAAAGGAAGAAACGGTGGGTTTGGCTGTGTTGGTGTGGTTACATCCAGCATCGTGGAATCAAATTGCTTTATTTAGTTAATGCAAATACAATGTAAACCATGTTAAAGTGGGTGTAAAACCACAAAACTTTCTTCTGTAACTATCCCAGACAAATCACTTCATAATGTGAAAGTTTATTTTATAAGAAATTTGACAGTAGCCAATGAGCAGATACTGCGCAAGAGGAAAAATCTGGTTTTACTGTTGGGAATTCACACACCAATTTCTTTCTTTAGCTTTAACATTTGAGATTGGCCTTCCTTGTGCTGTGCACTGCAGGGATTTTCCCTAGACAGATATTCTATTACTCTCTGTTCTCTAAACAAGATTTTTTTGTTGCCACCAACAGCTTTTGATTTATGGCTAATCTGAAACTCATAGTTTTGAGAAACAAATAGTATACAAGACTCTTATATAGGATATTCAAGATGAAAATCCTTGTCTCTTCTCAGTCTGCCAAGGAAATTTGTGGTCAATTTACAGTAACTTAAAATACTTATTCTGTTTCGTGGCTTTAAGATAAGATCTCTGGAACTAGAAAAACTTCATTAAGAGAACTGGAAGGGAATTCATGTAACTCTTTTACTCCTTATTTAGTTTGCTCTGTGAGTGTCTGGTTTGCAGACAGTACTTGTATTAGTAAGCACTTGAGACACTTGTATATTTTTGGCTTTCAGAGTTGATATTTTACGTTTTTGATTAAAACAGAAGTCTTGATCAAGTCCATAGTTTATGCTGGTTTCATCTTGAGTCAAATGAACCTTGCTTTGGTCTTGCCAGAGACACACATGTTTTGTGATGCATTTATTCCACTATCTGGAATAATGAAGGGTCTTAAGAAATGTTTGTGTAAGCCTTTGTCTTAAGCCTGTGTTTGTGCATCCTTGTGTCCACACTGTGGTTGTCCATGTGGTTTGAAACCTTCCAAAGAGACATGGTCAGAAAAGTACCAAGAGTGTGGGGTGATTTGCACAGATAGCAACCTGTGCAGAATTTTGGACCTTGAGACAGAAAACAGCAAGCAGGAATCTCAGCTTTAGCTTTCGATGTGATAGCTTTCAGCCCATTTTGTAGAAAATTGAAGCAAATTTTAGTATTAAACCACCAAGCTGATACCTGCTGCCAACAGTTGTGCCACCAGAGACTCTCCTTTGGGTGAATTTATGGGAATGGAAAAGCCAGGAGCCTTGCTAGTCCAAAGCCCCCAGTCAGACATTGAATGTGCACATACCATTATTGCAGTACAACCTTAAAATTCCAGGTGGGCTTCGCCTGATAGAATGACATGGCAAAGGTGTTCCTGGACTTCTGCATGCTTTCTTTGGTGACAGTGAACTTGGAAATGTTGGCCTAGAAATGACATGCACAAGCTGAATAAGTAATTCATGTCAAAATGACAGCATGACTTAAGAAATAAAAAATTTTGCAGACAAAACCATAAAGCTTTAGCACGGACATGTACCAAGAATATTAGTGGATTTATAGTATCACACTGTAGATGGTGTTGCCTTGTGGATTTGCTGGCATTGGCAGCCAGGATTCCTCCTTCTGCCAGACTTTGTGCTGTGGTCTTGGCAGACTGCACAGCCTCACTGTCTGAGTTTCTTGCCTGCAAGAAAGGCATAACATTTGTTTTTGTCCTAAGCTGGTAAAAGTTTTGTAGCACTTGTATTGGGGACAAAAAAAAAAATCAAAAGACCCATATACAATTGATGTTTAATACCAAAATATCTTCAAAATTAAGCTGTTCATTTCTAAAGAAAATTAATTTATTTAGCTACAGCACACGTCTAGTATACTGTGCAGAAAAAACATTGAAGAGCAAAATCACTTGATGTAAAAATAACTGTACATCAGCTTTAGCTTGGCTGAATGTATTTTAACAAATTTGCCACCTCTTTGTTGTGTGTCAGAAATTATTGAGTGAATTTAACTCTGTGATAATGCAAGATTACAAAACAGGTCTTGTTCCACCTGTGTTCTTGTCTTCCAAAAGTCACTTCTGTTGTACTCTCTCATTTCACTACGATTTTTTTAAACAAAATAAGTTATTAAAAATCCTGTTAGCCTTTTTTTAAACTCTGAGGATGGATATACTTGTCCTAATTAGAAGTGTCATTTTTTCCCTACTCTGAGAATAAAAATGTTCCGAAGTTTTTCAGCCTCCCCAGGAAAAGAACTTTCATAGTTATGTAAATAAATGACTGAGAGATTGAAAATTACTTATTACATGTGCACACAGGGGCTCCAACAAATGTTTTGAAGGGTTTTTTTTCGGGTGCACCTACCCCAGCTGTCTGCAGGAGGTTATTTTCTTCATGAAAGCAGGTGGCAGAAGAGAGATTCTCACGTCTGCTGTGTGCTGGGCAACTGCTGACTGTCTCAGCTTCTCCTCTTTGACGATATCCTGTTCAAAGCTCATTTGCTTTCTGATGGAGGCAGGACCTTCAGCAGTGACAACAGGAGGGCTTACAGCAGGAGCAGAGATGACACTGAAATTGCTGAAGGGGATGGGTGGACAAACAGTCTCGCAGGAGGTTATCTACCTGACTGATGTGTTTTCTTGAGAGTTATCACATCATAGAAAAGAGAAGTGTCAAACCAGAGTGCCCACAATTGTTACATGCTGTTTTCAGCTTCTGCCACCTCCATATGGGTGCAAAAAGCTTCTTGAAATGGTAAGGGGCTTTGGTGATTTACTGACAAGGAGATAATTGGGTTCAAAGCATGTCATTTGGCAGAGTGGTACCTAGGGCAGAGGTTGTAGGGAATGTGAAGAGTTTGGCAGCATCAAAATGTGTAAAAGAGAGTAGAAGAGAAGACATTCAGGATGAGTGATAGCACATGTAGGTTTGATGGTTAGATGAATTACCCGGCAGCAGAAAGCTACAGGAAGGAGAGGAAGTACCAGCACTAGATATTTTGAAGGCTAAAGGGGAAATTAAAAAAAAAATTGACTAAGACTGCAAGCTGAAGCTTCAGTAAATACCTTTCATCTATAAATGCCATATTTCAGAGTTTATTGGACTTTCACTAGAAACTGATTTTATCAAAATGAGATTTTTTTTTTATATGGAACATTGTGCAAAGGCATTAAAAAATCAGTCTTTTTTTTCTGACCTTCCTTTTTCTTTTCTAATCTCTTTTTCCTCCTTGATTTTCTTCCAAGTGTCTCATCAATTCTGTGGTCTCTTCTGCCTTGCAGTTTCCTTGATTCCTTTTTAATTTATGGTGGTATCTCACTCCATTTCTGTCTCAAAAGCAAGTTATGCTTTGTACTTACCACATTTTCTAGTCATGAATAAGAAAAGCTGAGTGAGAGGCTTAAACTAAAATGGGTAACAGAGTTCAATACAGTGTTGTTTGGAGCTTAAAGACAGAAGTCCAGCACATGTTTTGGCATCCTCCTCCTTTGCATCCCAGCCTACAGGGGGAGCCTCCTAGAAATGAAAATGCTCTCGGGCAGGTATTAATACACATGGAACCCTGCTCTGTCAACCCCAGAGCTTCATAATGAGTTTTAACTTTATGCTAGAAGAGAGTCTGTTAGTTGGATTAGTTGTGAATTGTGAGACTCTCACTTCGTGATTTGAAGTAGTACTGGATGCTCTGACATAGTGGTGATACAGTGTCCAAGATCCAGGGCTGACTTGGTGCTGTAGCAGCCTCTTCAAGAGTGAAGGGAAGGGCGGCTTTTCCTCTGCTCCTGCTTTGATTCTTATTTTCTGTAAGTGCTGAAAAGGCTGCAGGGAACATTTGCCATGTTCCTGTTTTGTTCTTGCTCTCACAGCCAGTACATGTCTGGTAGGGGACACAGAGCAGCAGGCATGGACCTTTCTTCAAAATACAAACACACAACTGTACCCTGGCTGCTGAGCACATGCCTGTACAGGAATATCTTGGGATTTGGGAGCAGGAGGTTGAAGAGCAGACAGGCTGTGAAATTCCCAGGGGTTCTTCTGTCCTTGATGGATCAAAATGATTGTTGACAGCCAAGCTGAGCACTCAGCATGCACGTGGGCTGGCCAGGGGAAGTTTCCATCCTTCAGAAGAAAAAGTTTGTCACTTTTGGAGAGGGAGGGGCCAGGGAGACGAAAACACTATTCCCTCTTCCCCCTAGTTTCTCAAACAAGAGAGATAAAGCAAGAGTCACCTCTAAACATGATATTGCTACCTAAAACCATGTCACATGAGCTGAAGAAATAGAAGATGGATTTGGGGATTGTTGCATAAGAGAATTCCTGTATGCAAATACAAAAGAGGAAGAAAGCCTATGAATGGCAGTATTAAAAGTCCAAGTTATATTGCAGAATTTGAAACACAGGGAGCACAGTGTCAGCACAGCCCAGTGATGCTTTCTGCCTAGTATTCTGTTCCTTGCCCACAGGAGTCAGGGGTTTGCTGAAAGTCTCAGGGCTCCCAGCTGTGAAGAGTTTTACAATAGCTTGTGAGCAATATATATAGAGCAATATATAACCTTTAAGTTGGATATTTCACAAAAATATCTAATTATTGTGTAAGAAAGACACATCTGATGGGAGATACAATGTTGATTTAAAATGCAATTTGAGAGTCAGGACATTGACAAGGAGATTTAGAAGGGGCACAGATACGAAAATGGATCAGATTTGGGATTAGTGGTTCATCTGAGCAATCCAATGCAACACACAGAACCATTTCTTCTCTGAAACTGCAAATAAAAGAGCATATAAAGAGGAGGTGGGTCTGAGAGGAGCCATTTTCTGGTGATACTGTGGGAAAGGTGGCCAATACTGTGTTGTAACCTGCTGCAATGAAAGAACAGCTGCAAAAATAAGATTGACAGCCTGTGTTTGTCCCAAGCATGGGAAGAACATACCTTCAGCCTTTTTCCAAGGTATCAGGGAACAACTTAACAACATCTTCTCTCCTTACTAAGCTAAAATATTTCCAGTATTGGAGATTAGATTTAAAATTGGTATCAGACATCCATACTTCTCCTTTGCTTTTTTATTAAAAGGTTAGACAGAATAAATTAGGGTTTCTTGAGAGAATACACTTTCCATTATCCCAAAGGTTATTTTGATGCTGAAAGTGAATTGCTGTATTTCCTAGAGGTCACTACTTACAGGAATCCACAGGAAAATGTTCATACCTAATATTTAATGGTAGAATTTTAGGCACCTTCCTGATTTTAAATTTCTGACACTGTAAAATCCACTTTTAACTTTTGCTTTTAAGAGCTGTCAAACACTGGAGACATCAGGTAGCAAATGAAATTAACTGACAAGCAGTTCATAGGTGCTTAGCAAGATAGCCAGGATTCAGAAGGTTTTCAATACACAACTACTGAGCTCATACAGCAGAGGTAAAATACCTAGTTAAGATTTAGACGCTGTTCTCAGCCACTGTAATTTGATGGAGTTTTATATTACTGTAATGTTCAGTGAAGAAAGAAAATAATTTGTGGAGATGCAGGTATTCCGTGGAGAAGTCTTGACTGAACTTTGTGCCTGTCTTCCAAGTAATCAAGACAGGTCATTTTTTGTTAAATATAAATACTTAAACCAGTGCGACCATGTCAAGTTTTTTGTCACTAAACTGAACCAAACTCAGCCTTGGAGCTAGAGGAGTTCTGTGTCCTTGAGTGCAATGGGATTTTTTTGTTCATCTTGTGCCTGGCTGCTCTGGCATTCCCTTGCTACCCTCATTTTATTTTTCCCAATTAATTTTTTATTTTGAGCCCTTCACACCTGCAACAGATCTGAGAGCACAATGCAGACAGAAGGCAGCCTCAAGCCACTGCTTTCAGCTTTTTTGTGAGCTTTTTCTTTTCTTGTGAGACCAAATTGATCCCAAGTATAGATATTGATACATATGCTGGGGGAAAAAAATCTAATCATGAGAGACTAGCAGGGAGTGGCAAACTCTATCCCCTTTTTTAGTTTGGGGAGTTGCTTCCTGAGCCAGACAACAAATTCCAAAGCTGGTACTTCTGGTTTTGGTCAGCTGGTTTTGAAATTCTGCAGCAGTAAAATGAGCTGCAGAGTTGTTCTTGGTGCATTATCACCTTCTGTCCAAAGAGTGAGCCAGAAGATACTTTCTGCTCAAACACACAGTGTACAAAGTACGTTGGATGGCCGTAAAGTGGGGAAACATGGGGTGTGTTGCGAATTAAGCAGGAATATGACCGTGGTTGTCCCCTCTCCTGACAGGTGGATGCTGCAGTGACACCAGAGGAGCGCCACCTTTCCAAGATGCAGCAAAATGGCTACGAAAATCCCACCTACAAGTTCTTTGAACAGATGCAGAACTAGGACACCATAGCAGCCTCATAAGTTGGACAGCAGAATGATTGCTTCACTGCCCATTGGTGTTCGGTTATAGAGTAATGTGGAAAGAAAGAAAAACACTCTGTTTTATTATTTACTCATTCTCGCCTTTTGACAGCTGTGCTGTAACACAAGTAGATGCCTGAACTTGAATTAATAAAATCAGTAATGTATTTTCTCTCTCTTTCTCTTTACATTTCAGTCTTTACACTACATTATTAATGAATGTTTTTGTGTACTGTAAAGAGGTTAGCTGTATTTAACTCTAGTGCATGGATAGATTCTCTTTCCCAATTATTTATCATGTAGCTCCTTAGCCAGTTGTATATTATTCTTGTGATTTGTGACAGAAATTAAGTCCTAATTGAAATATGCTTTAAGAATTGATGGGGGATGCTTTCTGTGTCTGTGGGGTTTAGCTGCTTCTCTTTGCTGAGCATTTTTTTCTGATCACTATGCATTTTAAAGTAAACCAACATTTTTTAAAAAGTATTTCAGATGAGTTATTGAAATTCTTTTCCTCTGCAGCTGCATTTTATTGTACAGGTTGTTGCTCCTGCTGTATTAGTGATGTAGAAATCATGGGAATACACATTCGTTTCTTTGTGCCTGTTTTATGTGCACACTTTAGGCATTGAAAGATAAACTTTATTTTCTTTTCCATGTATCTTTTTGATCTTAAAAAAAATTATTAAAAGGAGTGCCTGTTAATTGTGAGCACTTCTGGGGGGAGAAGTGCCTGCTGGCCGAAAATTAACAGGGGTCCTCTGCAGGATGATTGTACAAAGCCATTGCTTATGAATTGATAGCTTTCTACACTGTGTTACATAAATAAATTAAGAAAAGAACGTGTGGGCAAGTGTTTTCTTTGGAGGCAGAAAACAAAGAGTTCTGAAAGCCATTTCAACAGTGATGTTTAAATGTGAACATAGATGTTCACATTGAGAGAAGGTTGGGATCCTACAGAGATTGCGGCACCGACAGTTGAACCAGAGCAGAAGGAAGGCAGCAGTAAGACAGGGTGGGAAGTGGGGCGTGCCAACTTTGGCACAGCTGCCCCTCTAAGATGTTGTCTCTTTTCTCCTTTTCTTTTACTTTGTTTGTATAATAGTGTTTTAATGTAAATAAATACATTCCTGGAGGAGCTCTTTTGTAGTGGTGTGTTTCTGTGCCAACCAGCCACCCCCGCTCATGCAGAGGAGCATGATGTGCATGGCTAACCAACCTCCCATTTTCCTGTCCATCCCCTTGGAGTGATTTACCAGCAAGCTCTTCCCTCTCCTCCACGCACCTCTGCTGGCTTTCTGGCAAGATCCATGCCCTGCAATATGCTATATTGGTGAAGGCAAGGAGGAGCCTCCCAGTCTGCATCCAGTGTCGTTCTGCTGCCTCACAGCAAGTTCCCAGGAAGGGTAGGGCAGCAGCACCAGGAATTTTTTCCCAAAAGCTGCAGAAAGAGGGCAAAGCCATTGGTGAGCTGGGATACATAACCCCCACATCAGCACCTTCTCTCCATTGCTTGAGAGCTTCCTTCAGCTCCTGGCCCTCTGGGAACACTCCTGTGGCACAGGGAGAGCACTGTGATTCACACCACAGGTCTCACCTGCTGAGAGAGATGAGACCACAGTGGGTGAGTGGATCTGGGGATCTTCAAGATGGCCTTTGTACCCAGCCCAAAATAAGAACTCCTCAGTTTCAACTTGGAGATGGGTTGATGGAGCTACCCAAATGGGTTATGGAGTAAAACTGGAGGGATGTTTTTGTGAAAAGGAAAGTGAATTACTGTTTCTCTACAGCAAATGGGTTAGATAAAGCAGGAGTGAGGGAAGAACTAGGAGCAGAATAAAGATAGCATGATCTCTCCAGGGAAAGCCTCTTGTAACTCAGTTTGTGTGCAAACTATGGCAGCATCTTCTTCAGCCTCGCTGGCAGCTTTTGTCTCCGCAGCCGGATGAGGCATGGCTGCAATGGGGCTGCACAGCTCAGGCGGGTGGCTGAGTTGCTCCAGACCTCAACCAGGAAAAAATAACAGTTTTCAGTCCTGTTACTCACTAGTACTTCCCCATGATCTTCCACAAACCCTCACCTGTTCAGGTAATTCACCTGCTGGCCTGAAACACAGCCATGCTGGCTGCCTGACCAGGAGGAATCTTCAGTCAGTGAGGGGACAGCCAGGGCAGGGAGTTTCAGAAGCCATCTGTGGAGATTGAGGATGATGAGGTGTCACCCACTGCTCTGAACTAGTAGTGGGAAAAACTGCACAGCATCCCACTGCCTGTTATGAAACAAGTGTTAATTCCTTTTGCCATTCCATCCCTACTGTGTCAAGTGAATTCAGCTCAAGGGATCAGAGCCCTGGAAGCAGTTGGTGTTATTTGCAGGCCCTGGAGTACTACTGTGTTATGATGAATTCACAAAATATCCCCAGAGGATTTACCATCTCCTGTTTTAAAACTGAACTGGTAGGGCCAGATTAATGTGTGATGGTGAGCAGAGGTTTTCAGGCCCCAAACTGCTAAAATATTTTTTTTCTTTTTTTTTTTTTTAATTTTACAAATATTTAGGTTAGATTTGTATCTGTTTGTTTAGGTGTTGTTATATAGGTCACGCATATCACCTAGAAAGGAATACATAAGACTGTTGTTTGTGCATGTTCCAGTATCATAGAAGATGATCCCACTTCAGGGGGAAGGCAGGATTTAATTCAATTTAGCCTAGGCTCATTAAAGAAGAATTATCAAAATTCCTTTTAGAGGAAGCTGGAGTAATCCGTAAGATACAGAGAGCCACTAGCCTGCAGAGCAAATCCCACTTATAATACCATAATCCTATGCAATCCCAGTTATAGAAAAATTCAATTGCTTTGAACACTAATTCCCAGACAGTCAAGCCTCCCAGTGTGGAGTTATGTGTCCAGTGAGGTGGTGGTACTGCTCTTGCTACTTGGGGACGAGCTGTTCATAAATCCCTGTTTTATGCACTTATTAAGTGATCAGGCTTTATGATTCCCTTCACACACACTCTTGTGAAAGAAAGGCAATAAATGCACACTATAACATACATGGAAAGCACAAGGTGTGAACAAAGTTCCTGAAACTTCAAGAGAAACACTCCCACAAAACTACAGCAACCCTGGAAGATGACAATCAATTCATCACAGTTCCCAGGTAATAGAGGCAGCATCCTGCCCATCTCTAGCCATGCAAGCTCCTTATTGTGGAAAGATTATATTAGGTATGAATAAAAACAGTTTGACAGGCTCATAAAGTAGAAAAGCAGACAGAGGGTAGTAGCTGAGTGCCTCGCTTCTAAGTGTGGGATTGATTGGGTATCACTGTCTTCAGAAATAAACCAGGCAGGGCCACTGCAGGCAGCTATGGGCTAGAAACAAAATTCTATTCCCCAGCTCTGAGTAAATTACTCTTGGAGGGGTGGGGGAATAAATAAAATAAAAATATTCCTGGATGTTGAGTTGATACATTAAACGGGAAAAGTTTTCTAGCCTGTGCGGTTTCAACAGAATGAGGTTAGAGAGTGTTTGCACTGCAGGTTCATCAGCAGAGCTGGTGAGGGTGGTCCCTGGCAAGAGAGAGTGGTGCCGGGCAGGGATGAGGGCCTGCCCCAGCCTCCTCAGCCCTTGGGGGATGCTGGTGGTCCTGCCTTGGCTGCTTTGCACTGGCTCACTCAGGTTAATGAGTACTAGGTACAAGATGAAGCTTCAGACATTTTTAGGCACATACTCGTGGAGCCACCCTGAAAATGTGCCATGCTCTCTGCATTCAGTACCTGCCTCCAAATCAAAATGGAGAACCCACATTTGGGGACGTGGTTTAAGGGTGATCATGGTGGTGCTGGGTTGCCAGGTGGACTAGCTGATCTTGGGGGTGTCTTCCAACCTTAATGATTTTGTGTTTCTCTGGCTACAGGGTGAAAAGCAAACCGAGGCTTGGTGTTGTCCTTGCAGAGAACTGCTCACAGCAGCTGTATTTTCTTCTAGGTCTGTTGTGATCTTTGCACAGCTCCAAAGACTCCATCCTCATTGTATCTGCACTTACCAAAGCAATTTTAGGGCCTTCACTGTGTGGCCAAATGGCTCATTTTTATTGTTTAAACTAATGGATTTTGTGGGTGGTAGGCAAGCTGCTGTTAAAATGCCTCCAGGCAGCGAGATTGAAAATACTCTAATGATATATGAGCACAGGTTACAAATAACGCTGCATGCAGTATCCTGGTTGTATTTCCCTGCAATTTTTCCACCACTTGAAAATGAGTGGCTCAATTAAGTCAGGCCAGCATGGCTCTTCTCTCTTGTTGCTTCCCAGTAATTATCTATTCTACCTCCTTCCTAGAAGAGGCAAGCACTGAATCTTCCCTACAGCTTTCTACAGTCCTGGGAAATTTATTTGGCTGACTATACAGAAAAGTATTTCAAGGTTCCAAATAGAAGTATTGGGATTTATATAGAAGTAATGAAATATTCTGGCTTTAATAGGATTCTTAGTTAAAGCTGAATTTGGACACTGAATTAGAAAGCAACTCTCCCTAACTAGTGCCTCCCAAGTATGGTCTGCAGCACCTCTTGTGAGGATAGACAATGGGACCTGGGCCTGTTTAGCGTGGAGAAGAGAGGACTGAGAGGGTATCTCATCAATATATACAAATATCTCAAAGGAGGTTGTCAGGAAGGTGGTGGCAGATTATTTTCAGTGGTGCCCAGTGACACGATGAGGAGTAATGGCTATAAACTAAAACACAAGAAGATCCACCTCAACATGAGGAGGAGCTTCTTTCCATGGAGCGGGGCAGAGTCCTGGAACAGGCTGCCCAGGGAGGTGCTGGGTTCTCCCTCTGTGAAGACATTCCAAACCCACCTGGACACATTCCTATGTCACCTGCCTGAGGTGACCCTGCCTGGCCAGGTAGGTTGGACTGGATGATATCCAGAGGTACTTTCCAACCCTTGACAATGCTGTGGTTCTGTGTTTGTAATCTAGATTCTCTAAGGAAGATCATTGAAGAAAAGCATCCACAGCAGTATCAGATAGCATACTACCTAGATCAAAGGGTGATTGGTCTTTTAAAATGCTGCTAATTAATAAATAAATAAAAGACAGAGAGGAAAAAAACAAGCTGGCACAAGGCAAGAAACTCCTCAGCAGGGGCTGACCAGCACCTGGGGGAAGCAGATCCTTGAAATAGCTGTGACTCTGCTGCTGGTCCAAAACAGATTGTGGTAATTATGGCTAATTTGAGTGCCTGATCACCACACCAAGTCCATCTAACTGTGCCTAAGCACTACTTCAGGCTATAGCTCTGGGGTGCATTGCAAGTGCAGGATCTTTTTTCTGTTTAATTAGGATGGGAGGGCTGGGAAGAAACAGACAAAATCCTATTTACCCCATATGCTACTCCTCTAAGAAGGATTTACGGAAAAAGGTCTGCACCCCTCCAGCCAGCCTCCAGCTCTCCAGAGATGAGAGCAAACGCAAGCTATGGCCAGTAGCAGGCTCTGCCAGGAAAGCAACTGAGCTCTGGAGTCTTAATTTCATTTTTAGAGTCCCTTGAGAAGAAAAAAACCAAACCTAAAACAAATAAATACTGGGGAAGTGGGGGTTATTTTCCTTTCAACAGCCTTGTCTCTCAACCTGCTCTATGAATAAAAGAGAGCAGTCTATTTTTATTTTTTTGTGTGTGTGTAAACTGGCTGCCTCTTGCGGAAGAGCTGGAGGCTGTGCCCCCATACTCAGCTGGGATGAAACTGCAGGCCCAGGGAACTCATTTGGGGCTGCCTGGAGGGAGCATTCCAAGCCTTGCATCTGGCCCTGCTGTGGGGCTGTGCCAGCCCACACCAACCATGTTGAACTCGCGGCTCCTTCAGGGAGTGTTCCTGGCTCAGGGCACAGCCAAGGATGTGTCTGTAATGTTCAGGCATCTCAGGGGTGCACCAATGTTGCATGTTAGCCAGGATCCCACCCACTCCTGACAAGTTTGGTGTTACAGAATCACATCAGCAGCAGTGAGGGCTGGAATCCTACTCCATACCTGACACAGAAGCTGCCCACTGACCTCCTGGGGAAACTGCGCTTATCGGCACTGTAAGGGTCGGATCTGGGAAGCTGGTTTAGAATGTAGATATAGCACCTGGAGAGTCAGGACGAAGCCCCTGGTCTGTTGCCAAGGCTGTCTTGACACAGTGCTACAAAATATGATCATCACCTGCCTTGCAGGTACCTACATTAGAATCTCCTTATTTGTAGCAGCATACAGTCTCCCCAGAAGTGATATAGACAATGAGCAACAGAAGACTGAGCTGCAAGTAGCCAAGTCTTTTTAAAAATTATTATTTGTACCCATTACCTATAAAAGTGTTGTAGTACAATTTGTCTTTTATTTCTCTGCACAGAAAAAAAACAAAGGTACTTGTCTGGTTCTGATAATAGGGCTGCTAGAAACTCTGCTGTGAAAGTCTGTGGGCTGCCAAAATTCAGTAGCCAAATGAGTATTGCAGTCAACAGCCTGCATGTTGATATATAAGAAGGTATATAAAAACTAGATATAGAGAATGAAATTCTCTATCCAATGCCCCAGGATAGGTGTTATCTTTAAAAATCCCCAAAACCAAAGGGGAAGTCAGGACGAGTAAGCTCATGACAGGCCCTGAAGAAGAGCTATTCTCCCCCAAGCAGGACTGGCCAACCCTCTCTCTGCTGCTTGCCCAGAGCAGCCCTAATGTCGCAGCTCTGGCCTTGTCCAGAGACGGTGTCAGGACATCCTCTATCAAAGGTGTATTGACACTGGGGCACACTAAATTTTATGTGCCCACATAGAGTGGAGCAACTCACAGCCTTAGAGAAAGAAGACCTAGAGCCACAAAAGGATTTCATCCATGATGCAAATCCCATTTACAATCTGCAATTTGTCCAGAAACAACCACATCCTCACTGTGACCCTTTCCAATGCATATTCAGCTCCCTAGGCGGGGACCAGAGGACACCTTTCAAAGAGTGTAGGACACACCAATGGAGTCGCAAATATCAGAGACTGAAACAGTTCATGCCTCAAACATTGATATAAGTTTTGCTCATTATAACAAAAGCTGTATAAAGAAGCTACAACCAAAGGAACCTCCCTCGAAGGTACCTGACTGAGACTTTGGACTGAAAGTCAAACTCCTGAGATTAGATAAAAGGAAACCTATTGTTCAGTCATCTCAGGCTGAAGGAAAGGAATGCATCCACAAAAGGCCAAACCCACCAGCTGCTCTGAGAATCATCTCTGGCTGAGTATTGGGGCGGGGGAAACCACAGCGTGCAAAACCCAGGTTTACACAGACTCCCCGCCAGCTGAGGCTGGGGAGGAGGAGGTTTCAGGTGCATGAGGCAATAAACACCCATCTTCCTTTACAAACTTACAAACTGGCCCAGCTGTGGAACCCCCAACCCCACAGGCCACATCGACAGGACATTGCCATGAGAGGCAGCTGAGGGGGTGTCATAATCTGTCAAAGACTCCCCAGAGTGCCCCCCAGAGGCCTTGCACCACAGGACTGCATGTGATGCGACACTTCCAGAGTCTGCTGCAAGAGACTGACCCCTCCCCCGGGGGGGACATGCCTGGACATTGCCACCTGGCCTGAGTGTACATTAACCCATGGGATTCTGTGCTTTCCGGGGGACCGTCACCGCCAAGAAGAGCAGCTGGAGAGGACCAACATAACATTGTTGGGATCCACGGGTGGTGGTTATTCTTTTTGTCCTGTCTCTGTTCCTCTCTGTCCCCCCACCCCTTTCCCTATTTCTCCCTTCCTCTCTGTTTCTCTCTCTCTCTCGTATTTACTACCAAATAGAACCCATGCTATTGACTGGCATATGGTCTTGTTTGCACCTTAATTTGGGCAGAGGTATTTCTAAGAACCTTAATAATTGGATCATAACAGCAAAGTAGAGAGATAAAATTCTAATTGGCACTGCATGGTACTAACATGACTAACCCAAAGAAAAATGGAATAGCAGACAGATATAGAGTGTCAGAGCAAAGGTCCACCTAAGCCCAGCATCCTGCTTCCCATGGTGACCAAAAATGGAAAGCTGGAGAAGGGTGTAAGAGGTTCCTAGATATCCACTGTGTTCCACTCCAGATGTCTCACTTTATCCAGATGTCTCACTTTAAGAAGGACATTGATGTGCTGGAGCATGTCCAGAGAAGGGCAACATAACTGGGGAGGGGTCTGGAGCACGAGTCTTGTGAAGATCAGCTGGGGCAGCTGGGGGTGCTCAGCCTGGAGCAGAAGGAAGCATGAGGTACCTTATTGCTCTCTACAACAGCCTGAAAGGAGGGTGTACTGAGGAGTTGGTGTCTTTTCCCAAGCAACAAGAGGAAATTGCCTCAAGGTGTACCACAGGACATTTAGATTGAATTTAGGAAAACTTTCTTCACTGGAAGGGTTGCCAAACCTTGGCTCAGGCTGCCCAGGGCAGTGGTGGAGTCTCCATCCCTAGAAGGATTTAACAGATGCGTAGACGGGGCAGTTGGGGACATAGGTTACTGATGGGCTTGGCAGTGGTGGGGGCACCGTTGGACTCAGTGATCTCAGAAATGTTTTCTGACCTCAACGATTGTGTGTTTCTGTGACTGAGTGTATGTCAGCTGGTGCTAACTTTGAAGAAGATTTAACATCCACAATGCCTGGTTCAGACAGGTCCATCTAGAATACGGCAGTGCAAAGTGGGGCTTTGATGGGATTCAGGAGTGTGGGCTCTCCGTATAAGAGAAATACCACAGCAGAGTGTGTCTAGCCAAGACAACTGCTATTGGCCTGTACTGATATTTTAAAGCAGAATCGCTTCTGTTGCGCAGAATCGCTTCTGTTGCACAGAATCATTAGGGTGAAACCCAGCGTTTTTAGGAGAGTGACATGTCTGAGAATAAACTGTTTAATCAGTAAACTTTAAACTTTTAGACCAGTCCTGCTAAAAGACTGAATCATCATTTTGAGCATGACTTTGATAAAATAATACAATGCTTAAACATAATGATTAAACAACATAATGCAAATCAGAATGATTATTTTGCAGATTCTTCAAAACTCCCACATTCTCTAGCCTTCTGGCGATATTAAAGAATCAGGATTTGGTGTGTTTCTGGTAAAAACTGCTGCTGACATCATGGTTAAGCTAAACAGTGTCAATGCAGATTGAAGGTGGCTTCAGCTTTCGAATTTGAGCTCCAGACAGAAAAGTAATCTCAGTACTGTGGCAGTAATGGCACTTTGGACTTCTCCCTGTAAAAACATGTTTAACAAGCAGCAATTAGGCATCTATGGGATGGCTGATTGTCACAGTTACAATAGACTAGCCTGTGTACACCAAGCCTCAGATCCTGGTGGAGGGAATGGGCTGGAGTTTGGTGAGCTCCCATGCCCTATCTTGCCACCCCAAGTTAACTCTGTAGATCCCTTGTGCCTTTGCAACAAAACCACATGAAACCCGTTCTGGGAAGATGCCTGTGATTTCACATGACTGCCCTGGGACAGAAGAAATACAAAGAGCCTGTGAGCCCAAGCAGTGCCCACGCTTCCCACCACATTTCAGGAGGCCAAGGAAGCCCGTTTGCCTTCCTATCTCTCCTAATGTGTGGGCTCAGCCCCATGCCTACCTACCAGCTTGGGTCCATTCAACATACCATAATGAAGAGATATGCAGAGTTAGTTAACCTCATCACAGCTTCTATTTTCTTGTGACAAGCCCAGCGATGCAGCCTTCCTCAGAATACAGGGCACAAGATGACTCAAGCCTTCCTCTGCAGAGGTCGCAAATATGCTTTTCCCATTTTCAGCAGTACAGCAGCTGCCTACTGAGGGAGATGACTCTGCAGCATAGAGGCCTTCTGCTCAGCTTGTGCCATCTCATGGCCTCAAGTTAACTGAGCCTGGAAGGAAAAAAAGAGCCTAAGAAGATTCCTGTAAGGTAGTCATGAAGGTTTCCTTTAAGGTAGTCATAAACAGTGAGCAAAAACCTTAACTGTATTTTTTGAGCAGAAAAGTTAACCTTGCACCGTTTTTGGAAGGAGGAGACATACAAACCTACTTTCTGGAAAGGATTTATTGCCCTACTTTAAGAGGAAGCAGAGACAGAGCTCTGAAGCCCTGAGGATTTGGAATAAACACTCACATCCTCTGTTTTTCTTACTGGTTTGCTCTGAAGGACTTTCCAATCATTATCCTGACTGTAAGACCTCATCTGAGGCTTGGAAACTAAAAGTATTTAAAAAACCCCAACAATCCACAGCTTTTATGTACATCAGTCTTCTATTGATCTGCCTAAAATTATGAGCCCTGGCACACGGCATTGATAGCTGTGTGTGAGAGCTGTAAGGAGTTTAGTTGAAAGAAGGAGCATTCTTCAACTTTCACACTCCTTTGCATTCAAAGCATGTGATGGAGCAATGCAAGATCCTTAGACTTTAATATATTATGTATTCTTATCTGCCTCTATTTCAAGACCTTGAAGGTCCACCCACATCTCTCTTCCAAGTGCTCAACTTCAGTCACGTGGCTACAGCCTGCTTGTGATTCTGTGGTCGGAGCAGCAGGGCAAACACTGGTCAGATTAGTCCAGTCTATCAGCAGCACAAATGAAAACCCTAATGCTGTTGAGGTTGACACAGAGCACAAGATCATATTGCCCTTTTCTAATTATAAAATTACCCTTTAAAAGTCCCAAGCCACTTTCATAGCAGACTTGTTTGTGTGTCAGAAATCTTACCAAGTTACTGTACCTAAAATACATACTTGTTCGAAATTCCTTGCCTGTGTGCAAGTAAGACAATAGGAGTCAGGGTTTTAGACTCAGAAACCATCACAGAGATTCACTTTTCCTCCAGAAACTTCCCTTTCTTAGCCCTACAGTATGTAAAGACACAAACACAATTAATACCTTATCAAACTACTTTTGTTTTTTGTGAAGAAAGAAGGAAAATGCTACTATTATTTCTATTTTGAAATAATTTGGATCTCTTTGAGGCCCACAGCTCTACAGAGCTTTATAAAATACACAAAATTCTCATTAACTTGGACTTTCAGATTTAAAATTCAAATTTAACTACACAACTCAAGAAATGTTGCAAGTCAAAGGCCATAATAAAAATAGGCCTGTTTCTCACAGTCAACCTCATTAAAAGCACACACTTGTAGATGTGTCTCACTCTAAAATTATAATAAACACAAAATATATGCACAGTGTAGGTAAGTCAGTGTTAGCCAAATGGCATTTTAAATGGCTCCATATGCTTTTGACTAAACTACTTTGTAATGTACACAATAAAGTCCTCAACATTTTGCTAGTGCATAATGTCTTCTTTAGTTTTATAATGCTGCAGACTATTACACAACTCAAGAACAAACTCTGGCTTCATTAACACAAACCCATACATTTTGTAATAAGGCTGTTCTGATTACTTTCCTCCAACCTGGCTGCAGACCATGTCAACTGTAAACTCTTCCAAAGTGGCTTTTTTAAATCTACTTTGATGGCACTTAGCTAAAGGAAACTGATCCAAAATTAGATCTTCTCCAACAATAAACAATTAGACCTCAATAAGCACTGATAGGCTGTTCTCATTTGTGAGAAAAGGTTTTCACTAGTTTGAAATCCATGAACATATAACATTTTTCATTTTGTTTTGCTTCTAACTCAGGACTTCATGAAATTGGGAGGTGCATGGGTTTCAATTTTGTAAAAAAAACCCCAAGTTCTTTCCAGGCTGAATTAGACAGAGCTCTTCAATCAACTGGAAAAGAGAGCAGGGGAGCAGCAAAAATGTAAAATATAAAAGCTGTTCTGCAGGGATTGAGTGCTAAGATGCATTGGAAACTTCATGCTGCTGCTGCTTTTGATGAAGAGAAAGCTGGTGTGACATCTGGCTTAGCCTATCTTAGCAATTAATGCATTGTAATAAGTGTGGATCTGCTGATCAAAGCACTTGATCCTGAGGCATCTCATGTCCTCATCACAAACTAAATTCAAGGTGTTTATTTCAGAGTATCTCTAATCCAGCCTTCAGGGCTAAACAATTCGACTGCACATACAGTCTGGCACTTTCATGAGCCGACTGACCCCATCAAACCCTGTCTCACACATCACCCCTTCTAGAAAGTATTGCAGTGTCTTTTCCTCTGTCTTCTGTCACTGTGTCACTGCCCACATCCATTTGTACTCACATCATCTCCCTCTTAAGGCTTAACGCCAGAAAAATCTCTATTTCTGTTTTTCCTGGTGCTGCTTCTGAGGCGCACCACAAAGCGGGCTTATCCATTCACCCTGTTCATGTGTGGGTGGAGTGATCTCCAAGGGGCTGTGGGCCAAGGGTGGGAGATTAATCCAGAAGGCAGGAAGATACCTGATGTCTGTTGTCCTGGGCTGGTTTTTTCCAAAAGGATGAGGATGGCAGGATTTCCTCCTGAGTGGCCACCATGCCTTGTCTGAGTGTGACCAGGGCCCCGGGGACATGTGCAGCCTCATCACCCTTGATGTGCCTGCCAAACATCCAGCTGCTCCATGTGAGTGGCCACAGTCAAGGCCATCAGCTGTGAATAGACTCTGGTGTTCCATGTAAATTTTTGGGAGCTTATCTCTGGGATCAGAAGATCTGGTTCCCTGGGGCTATTTCCTGGGGCAACTCACCACACCAGTCCTGCCAGCCAGCCATTACCCAGTTTGGGGTGGGCAAGACTGCCAGAGCAAGGTGGTGCCCAGAGTTTGTCAGATAGTCCTCCAGGCTCTCTTCCTTTGTGGGACCTGCTGGCTGTGCTCACCTTTCCATCCCGAGCTTAGTTCAGGGAGTCTCTAGCAGCACTGACTGCCAAGGCTGCCCAGCCATATATGGGCTTTCATGGACCCTCACGTTAGAGTTATGGATATCTCTGCAGAAGGACTCCTGTCACCCAGGGCATCTGGTTCCCCAGCCTTCTATTCCATATCTTTTTCGGTATCTTTCTTTTCAAGCCCTCACCACATTCATGGTGGAAGTCAAAAGGATGTTTCCAGACTGAGGGGAGCCAGCCTTCTGGCAGCATCTGTCACACGGAGCTCATGGCTGTCACTGACAAGGGCCACAAACACACTGGTCACCAGGAGTGGACTGCATGGCAGGGCAGTTAGTGACCGATGCTTTTGTCATTGTAGTAGATGTACTGTCAATACAAAATAATCCCAGTGCTTCTTTCTGTCACCTTTCTCAACTCCCTTTCCTCAGAGGAGGACTTCCTACAGTCTCTTCTAAGATTTGCCTACTCTACTCTCTCACTCCTGAGTAATAATCTACAAGCTTGGAGCAAGCAGAGATACTTGGGTTACCACTCCCCTGTTCCTCAATGGTTTGGGCTCTTACGTCTCTATCAGGCACCTGTGCACTTTTGAAACAGACCTTGCAGGTTCATGTCCTCTGAAAGGGATCTATCTTACATACATCAAAATTCCTCTGAGAAACAAATATGTCAATAGGGGACATGGAAGCTCTCAGGGCTTTTTTTAGCCGCACACCCCCC
>VZRN01002335.1:269716-347492 GCA_013397935.1 Dasyornis broadbenti
AGATCCTAACCAAATCATTAGAGTCAACAATGTCTCTTTTTCAGAGAGACACAGGCATTCCTATCCTTCTTTTCTCTCTTTTTCCACCCCTACCACCCACTCAGTAAGAAATGTTAGCAGTATCCTCAAAATGCCAAGTGATTTTTCAGTACTTCCCATCTTGAATCTACAACAAGCTAAAAGTAATTGAACCTAAGTTGACTCAGCAGGAACATAGACTTGCTTTTGCCTGACAAACAGCTAGAGATTTTTTTCACCTTTTGGGCTGCCCTGAATTTGCTCATGTTAACTACTGTCTCCATCTAACATGGGTACAGGACCAACCTCTGAATTCACCTGACAGACTGCCAAAAAGCAAAAGCTGCATTAGGTTTTATCACTGTCCTGGTCATGTGAGTCCAGTTTGTCTGTGCTTCTATGCTTTTACACGATGCATTACAGTCATCGCAAATGAGTCATCTCAACCCAAAATTTATTCATGTGTTCACAGGAATTGCAGGCTACATGAGAGAGATTTACAGTGAGGCAAGACACAGTGGAGCAACAAAGGATCCAGCTGAAGAGGCTTCTATCTCTATAACAAGGACCTTGGTTGAAAACTGGAAGCAAGAGTGCCAAATCAGAGCATGCAGCTAGCAAAAATCTGAGGCTTTGTAGGTCAGAGTATACCCAGTTTAAGGGTGAAAAAGCAGGAATTCCTACAGGCAATAAGTTAAACCTTTTGCTCAAAACAGCAGGACAGTGAGGACATTTTTAAAGTTTTCGATAGCTGCCTCAGCGTCTTCACTCAGCAATAGACATTTATTGGTGCAAAGCTGCAGTGTTTCCCTCTTTCCCATTCTGGCTGGAAGATACCATCTTCACCTTTATGTCTAGAAGCGATTAATTAGACAGCTGGTGTGTGGATGCTGCTCATCACATAGGAGGGGAGCTGGTATACACAAGGTTTGTGGTGTGAGTTAGCAGGCCAGCTGTCCTATGCTTGCTGTATGGGAAAGGAGACAGAGCTTCCAGGCAGAGTCAGGGAAAACAGGCTCCAATGTGTGTGTGCCCAGTCATGGCTGTGTGCCACAGAGCAGATTAGATCCAAACCTTTCCCAGGCAGAAACAGTCTCTGAAGGCACAGTACACCACAGGCTCTGGGTCGCTCTGAACTAACTCCTTTGTTACTAAGTAGCAGCTGTATTTTAGGAATGCAGAAAAAGAAGTACCAGCAGAATCGGTGCAAGGTGGTGTAAAGGTATCAAATGTTAAGGCAGGAGGCAATTAAAAGCAATTAAACCAAAAACTGAGGATTCAAGCTGACTAGCAGTATGCTGCTGGAAGTGCCAGGAAAGGTCTTTCTCCCTGGGAACCCTGACTGTAGCTTTGTAGAGAAAGACAGAAGTGTAGAAGAAAACACTGAGGTTGATTTGCAGTTCCCAAGATGTCGCAGCTAAGTGATGATCCACAATTTTGCCTTGTATTACATAAAAGATTCTGCTTGCTGGTACCTGTCCTCAAAAGAGCCACAGGTGAACCCTTCACCCAGCAGTGTGATGCACAGCTGGGTAGAGAGATGGGCAGAAGTTCTTGTTTCATTTGAGAAGATCAAAACACAGCAGGAAAATAAAGTCTGTCTAAAACATCTGCATTCTGCTGTCCCATTCATTAGAGGCAGAGTTTCAGACTAACGTGCTGTAACTTGACATTAATATGGATCTGAATCAGAAATAGTCACACTTAAGGAAACCTCAGTAAGGAGACAGACAAAGAATAACTTAAGATATCAACATTTCAGAATCCTTTTTAAAAACCTCCTAAAAATACATTTACACATCCCACACGTTAGCTACATATTCTCTTCCTAAACACTAACAAGCTGACAACTTTCCCCATCATGTGGAATATAAAAGCTAACCAACCACTTGGAAAAAAGCAGAGAGCATCTTTTGGAGAGGATTTGGGGTAGACAGTGTGACCCAAGGTTTACAAAATCGTGATGCAGGATGCAGAACTGTTATCCACTGCCTTGTACACAGCCAGAATTTGAGGGCACCTGCTGAACCTCACAGGCCATCAGTTCACGAGGAAGAGTAGGTTCATCTGTACATGGCAGGTGGTCATCTTGGACTCACTGCATCAGGATCATCATCCAAAAAGGGGCTATAAAAAATTAATCTGCAACAGCTCCATAAATAAATACCAAAGAGACAGGGCAAGGATGTGCCATCTAACAGCTCAAATACAGCATCTAGGAATGCTGGGAGAGCGAGGAGGAAGGTACCACTGGTACCTGGGCTCATGAGCTCACCTTAGGTGGCATCTCCTGCTAGCACTGTCAGAGTGGAGATGCTGGTCTGTAGCAATGGGGAACAAAGCACTCAATCTCCTTTCTTGCTGGTTCAAAGAAAATCTTTTTATTGCAAAAAAACCAAGCTTTTTTATACTCTAAGCTTAAGCGGGACAAGCATGGATTGGTTGCTGGCTGATGTGACACCACTGATCACGCCCCTTTCAATCCAATCACTTCCCTGATCACGTCTCACCAACCAATCACTGCCTCACAAATGAGGTGACCACAGCCTGTGACACAGCCTATTTTGGTTGAGTGAACAGAAGTGAACAGGATTTAACAGAGGTGAGAAAGCTTATTCTATAAGGCTTTTCTTTTATCTCCCACACTGAGTGGCAGGAACGGCCCTTTAATCTGATTCAGGAGAGCATTTGTCATGTTACAAATAACCTTTGGGTGGGGAAAGAAAAAAAAAGCCCTTCCATGTGGCTTCCTTTATCCAGAAAAAGCAGAAAGTGAGAAGGCAAAGAGAGAACTTACACTCCCTGGGAGCTTTGGCAGTGCTGGCCACCACAGGAGCTGTATAATTAAAGTATTAAGCCTGTTCTCCCCAGAGCACTATGCAGCCAGCCAGCACTGGGAAGCACTGGGAATAATTATTCATATGGGCTGACAGCAAATGTCACTGGTGGGGTCATTTTGCTGCCCTCTTCTCCTGCTCTATTCTGGAGCAGGAATGGGTACTGACACAGAGGAGTAACATCACAGTGCTGACACGGAATAAACTCTGACCAGGGAGAGGATAAGGATGTGCATGGTCAATGTTCCTTTCGCTAGTCAAATTTAAATCCAGAGGTGTGGGAGCGAGGGAAATCCAGAAGCATACATCCCTAACACTGCCACAGGTAACCCTACGTGGCCAGGGAGGTTGGACTGGATGATTTCCAGAGGTTTCTTCCAATCCCAACTATTTTGTGAATCTGTGATTCTGTGAGGTGCTACCACTGTCGGTCACAGGCTCAGCCTTGACCAGTGGCAGGTCCGTCCTGGAGCCAGCTGGCATAGGCTCTGTTGGACGTGAGGGAAACTTCTGGCACCTTCTCAGAGGAACCACCCCAGTAGCCCCCCTGCTGCTACCTAAACCTTGCCTTGCAAATTCAATACAACCTGTCACCTTGTTACTCTCACCTGTAGAGAGGATACCACATACCCTGAAGCAAATAGACCCCCTTAATGTGGTTTTTTTTTTCAAAAAAGGAACTGAATAGCAATATGCTCAGGCTGTTGCCCCAGGAACAATGGGTAATTCTCTTGACTATGGAAAGGCAGCAGGTCAAGAAAATGCATGGGCTGCAGTGTATGAGAGTTTTCCCTGATCTCAGCATTGAGATGACTGACTTTACAGATGGGGTGGTGACAGAGATGCAGAGGGCTGATATATCTTTAGGCAAGCAGGGAGCACCTGAGAGGGGAGTTTTCACTCAAGAGCTTAGGAGAGACAACATACTTCCAGGGATCACATGCAAAAACCAAAGACAGAGGGGAGACTGTTACTGGCAGATGCTGCAGGGAATGCTGCTGCTGCCCTCTAAGGCAGGGAATGGTGCTTTGTGGGCTGGGTGAAGAGGAGCAATGACCCTTCTATCCCTTAAGGCCTGTGTGTTCTATCCTCCTTGCCTTGTTGACTCTCCAAAGAGCTGATAACTCCACAAAAAAATTCTAAATGGAAATGGAAATGTTGCCGGTTGACCTAGTCTGGCTACCAGATGCCCAACCAGTCATTCTCTCACTCCCTTTCCTCAACAGAACACAGAGAGAAAAGAAGATGAAAAATCTCATGGGACAAGATAAGGACAAGGGGATCACTTGCCAGTTACTGTCATGGACAAGCAGTAATATAATCTATCAATGCTTAAAATAGAATTGGATTGTGAGGAACAAAGACAAAAATTATAATACCCCCACCATTTGTTCCCAGGATCAACTTCACTCCTTCACACCCAACTCCGTTTCCTCCTCCCTCTCTCCACCCCAACCTGTGGAGGGGTATAGGAAATGGGGAGCTGCAGTCAGTCCTTAATGGCTTCACTTACCACTCCTGTCTCTGTATAGTCTCCCCCTGCTCCAGTGTGGGCTCTCCATGGACTGCAATCCTGCAGGAAACACCTACTTGCTCTCCCATGGCTGCAGGGGAGCCGTGGTTGGGTGTGTAGAGCACAGCACATGCACTCTCTCTGCAAGCGATGCTCCATATTTACTTTTATCTCAGAGCACTCCAGAGAAGTGACAAAAGCCACTGATAAGTCTGGATCAAGGTCTTCTTGGTAAAGTATTTCTATTTTTGGAAAATAAAAAAGAGATATCATTGGGAAAGACAAGACACCCAAATATATGTATTTTCTTCTGTCTCGATTTAGAGACAGATTCAGGAGAAAACGCTCTGGAATGCGCATTTCCTCTAAAGAAAAGTATTTCAGCAATCCCTTCCCACTGATACGAAATGAGTATTAGTGGATGCAAGTGAAAAAAACCAACTCTTTAGTGACAAACAAAGTGCCCACACAGCACAGGAAAAAGTGAATAACTGTTAGATACTGAATGGTCAAAACCTTACCCCTCCCCACACCCTCACCCACAGCAGAACAAAAAAAAAACCCCAAAATGCCAGGGAAGGAAAAAAGTCTGCCAAATCACGCAGCGAGAAAGAACAAAATGGTGCTGGCCTTTGTTTCAGGGAAGGAAGGAAAATTCACGCAGCAGCTCAGGAGAAAACAGATAGGAACCTGGTGAACCTCCCACATTGGTCTGCTCCTCACAGCAGATGAAACTGGTGGATTCAGGGTCCTTTCTTTTGTTGGTTCAGCCTTTGCCAAGGCCTGGGGCCAGGGGTGGCTGCCGCAGGTCCCCAGAGGACCCCACAGGTCGTGGCTGATTGCATCCCGTCAATTATCTGATCTCAGACCAAAATCAAGCTGAACAGTTTAATGGGAAAACAAAAAAGATACCAAAGGATGGCTGCTGCAGTCCAGGGAAAAGACAAAAAAGAAACTTCTTGCCTGAGCTAACAAAAAACCAAGCTAGCCAAGCAACAAAGTACCGAGCCCTGGCAAGAGCTTCAAAGCTCCCACCCCTCCCCTGGACCCACCTTAATGTTACAGGAACCATTTTCTGGGCATGGAGCAGATGATAAGGGAATAGAGTATCACCATAAAATCACCTCAAGATATCTTCAGAAAATAAAACTTCTGCCAACAAAAGTGTAGATATGACCAAAAGCTCTGCCATCATTGATGCTGACGGATAAGTTTCTTCTTTGCTTTTTGGTCATGTCCTTTTATCCTCGAATTCAGAAAAATGAGGTATAAAATATCTCTCACTCTGTATAGGCCTGAATAAATACCAGATAGATGTATAATGAGGTTTATTTAGCAGACCCTTTCGCGCTTCAGATGTTTCCACAGCCAAAGTGAGCATGTGGAATCCATCCGTTTCACAGAAAGCCCATCATACCCACTTGAATTTTAAATGCACACTTGAGAAAAAATTGCACTGGATCTTAATAACTGCAGAGGGCTTTGGAGGTCACAAACACAGGAAGACGAGTGGTTGTGTTATCATCAGGCATTAATCCCCTTTGGTAAGGTCTAGCAACGCACAGTGGTCTTTTACCTGATGCATCAAAATGTTGATTTTCTGATAAGAAGTGGGGCTTTCCTGACCAGAAAAGAGCAGTTGTAACAAACTGTATTGTAATTTTACTGGTCAAACAAACACCCACTTGAGGCTGTTATTTTCACTTGCAACTCGTTAATGCCTTTGGTCAAATGCCAGGAGGGGATTAAACAGCAATTGAGTTCAAGCCAACACTCATTTGTGTACCATCAAGGTGACCAATGTAGCTGCCCAGCTTCATATCAGAGTGAGGAGAAAAGAGACAAGGAATAGTCAGGCAAGCTCAGTCATCTGTGCATTGCTTTGGTCGAGAGATTTCTGATGGCATCCCTTTATTTACAAAACTACTGATTTTCTCTCCTTGATGCTTGTAATGAAAGGTAGATATGGAAAAACACTCCTGACATTTTCATATGTCCACATGCCTTCTAGTGGGGCTGAGATATGTGTGAACAATTCCTTATGGCAGGACACAGAGCTCCCAATCACAGAAGCAGCCCAAGGGCATCCGCAGTGCCCAGATGCAGAGTCCATTCTTAGGCTGACGTAACTTCATCCATCAGCTTTGGCACTCCTTGAAAACCTGCTCTGTTTGCAGTCTGCAGAAATGTTCCCTGGCCACACATTTCCAGGCTGCTGCCTGAGACCATGGCATGGCTGTCATATATGGGATGGAGGAAATGATGTTGGGAGTAATTTCTGTGGTAACCTGTATTTATTGTCCTGTTTTCCAGATTTACAGTCTTTTAAGCATTATTCAGTTAATTCTCATTGTAATACAAACCTTTTCTATCTAAATAATTTATATCTTTCTTTCACTAATATAAACAAATTTCAAAGCAGGTATCACAGCATAAAAATTATTATTACATGGGCAGCTTTTGTGTGTAGAAGAATATTTCTTTATGCCTTTAGCTTCTTTTTATTCTCAAGACAAAAGCTGAAGGGATCAGGCTATCCCAATGTCCTTTAGGAGATGTCAAGAGCAAAGATTTTGCTGAGCAGCGTTTACTCAGGCATATGGCAATAAGTTGCTAAGATAAAATATTTGGGTTTCCCTTTTTAGCATTGTCTTGGTTTGAAAGACAGGTCTCTGTTAAGGAAGGTGGGAACCTCCCTTAGAATAGAGAATAGGACCCCCCACTTCCCTCCGAATTATTATAAGTTTGGAATCAAGGGCTTTCAGGCAAAGATATGGGAAAAGGAATAACAGTTCTTTACAAGCATCTATAATGAGGCAAACAAGCAACAACAACAGCAGCAACAACAAACAAAACCAGAAACCCCATGGCAGCTTTCTCTGGGCTGTCACACACCCTCCCCTTTGGTGCAGTTACGGTCACGGCCCGCATGGAGCGCTGTTGGCTCCCAGCCAGGCAGGGCAGGTGTGGTGATTCCCCCGCGCCTGCAGGGGGCGCTGTGGTGCGAGGTCAGCTCCCTCCCTCATGTGGTAATGGCAGATGGGCTGGATGGCAGAACGGGAAGCAGGCAGCTCAGAGTGGCAAGCTGGAAGAGCAGGGCTGGCTCACCCGGGGTAGCAAGCATGAGGTGGCAGAAACTCCACAGCTATGGCAGGAGCCGTAGTGTGTCCCAGCAGGCAGGGGTGAGGGGTTAAAGGGTAGCAGAAAACAACCCGAGGCAGCGGCAGGAAAAAAAAACTGTCAGGGCTAGGGAGCAGCAGTGGGGCTCCTCCGTAGGGGGAAGGGTCCCGGGTTTCCCCTGAGGCACCCAGCTAGATGGTAAAAGTCCTTCCCAGTCAAATTTGCTGTTAACAAGGGCCTAGGTCAACGACGGCTCCCACAAACAAAAGCTCACCCAGCAAGGAAAAGGTAGTACAGAGCTGGGCTCCAACAGTCACAGTGAACTCCTTCACAGGAGAAAACAGGAGCTCGACTGTCTCCTCTGACGCCCAGAGCACAAGAGAGCTAGAAGCAGACAGGTGCTCTTCTTAATGTCCCTGTACCCACCCTGCATCTTTTGTCTCTCTTAAGTACTGATACTTAGGGTCTCTTAGCAACAGATGGGACAAAATTCCCTATGAGAAAGAAAACAAAGAGAAAAGTCCTAACCTCCAACAAGCATATGCAGGTGAAGGCTTAGAAGTTTCAGAGACTTGCTGACATTCATCCATGCATCAAACTCATCAGAAGTAACAGACTTATAGAAAAATGGGAATAACCTTGCCTGGATATTGCCTTCGCTTTTAGGGTTGAGTAGAGTAGTGATTGTTGTGGGCAGAATGGGAGCTTCAGACAAAGTTTATCAGGGAGACCCTCTTGTTCAGTCACAAGGTACCCCCTTGCTTGCTAAAGTCCTCAGAGAGGAGCCTGGTTGCAGCTGGATCCAATTCTAGTCCCAGACTTGTTCAAAAGGATTACATAGGTGCACTCGAACCTTTATAGAACTTTGCTCTACAGGACTAAGGATGGCAACCCAAGTATATTAACATAAATAAATTATTTAAATTGATCATTATAATGAATATTATTAGCCTAAAAGATCTTAATCAAAATCATTTACTTCACAGTATAGGTAGCTATAATTACTACTGTAGAGCACTATTTTTAAAGTAGCAGGAGACTGGTGTTTCACACCACTCTACTGCCTTAGTGGCTGACTCTGCCCAGTCAGAGTCAAAGGGGAATAAGCTTCACCTTGACACCAGCAGCTCAAGCCTACAGACGCTGTGGGAACTCATCTGAGTATCAGTTTTTCCATACTATAGGCACAGTCTGTCGGTGTTGTTTGACACTGGAGCCAGGAGCAGGTCTCTGACACAAACCAAGTGGGAAGCAGCAGTGTAAGTAATGCATAGTCATCTGTTCGCTTGTCTTGAGAAATGGGATCCTTGAAAATCCATGGCGTGCTGTCTTGAGGTTTCAGCGTGATTGCAGACACTGGTAGGAAGTCTCTGAAAATGAAAAATACCATAGTTTTAATAGAATTGATCCCTAATATGGTGCTTGAAGGAAGCGGGGGGACTTTCTGTCTCGTTAAACAATAATGGTTACAAAATGTGAGACTCCTGTGTCTCTAAATTACTGCTTACTAAGGCACTTCAGTGAATCAATCTCTGCAAATAGCTATCCCATTTTAACTTCTCTCTAGGTACCTACTAACCCAGCCTCCTACTCGGACTCTGACTGCAGGAAGTGGCTGCCACTGGCCACTGAACTGTAGGCTCCAGCATCATCATAGTGATATTTCATAACTAAAAAAATTAGCCTGGGTTTAAATGGAGGGGGAGGGGGGGTGGGTTGGGGAAGGAGAAGGGAAAACATTTGAGGAAAGAAGAATGCTTTTTCCTTCCAACGGCTGTACATGTGACAGCATGGCACTCTCCAATGCAGTGTGAGTAAGACTTGGTGCCAACACACTGGGACAAGCCACCTACTATTTTTCATGAAACTTGAGGCAAGCAGGCTTCCCTCCAGTTGTCAAGCAACACCACTGGTCCAGTTATTGGAGTTCAAGGGTAATTTTAGCAGCTGCTGGCATTCCAGAGATGTGGGCAGTGGTGACATACTAATGACACATAAGGGTATTGGCTGATCCTTTATTTCTCTTTATAAATCACACTTCCAGTAAACTGAGAAAGGTAAGTTTTAGGGATCAGGGCTAAGAGCCATGAGTGCCTAAAGGCTTCAGCCCTGAACCACCTCTCAGGCACCAATCCTACAGACATTGCTGTCAGTTGCAAACCCAAGGGAGAAGGTTTTGTCACAGGTTTCACATATTTCTGTCTCCATGCAATCTTCTCTGCCGAGTTTGTACAGCAGTTCATGGGGACACAACACTGAATTGATCCTGAAAATAAACCTATCAAAACATACTGTGAAGACTGTTTTAAACAATTCATCTATTCTAGGCAAATATTAGATAAATGTAATAATATATTATGTCATTTATAATTGTTATGTATGTTTTCCTACATGGAAATCTTTAATTTTTTATTATATCTGCCCCAACATCAAAACTTGTCATTTTGAAGTCTGGTGAATTTACTGCCATGGCTAACCTTTCTGTGAAGCATAGCATTTTTAACACACTCGTATTTCACAAAGCCTCTGCCATACACTGTTGCTTGTTCTGACTGTCCTCTG
The DNA here is from genome assembly GCA_013397935.1 of Dasyornis broadbenti. Lineage (NCBI taxonomy): Eukaryota > Metazoa > Chordata > Aves > Passeriformes > Dasyornithidae > Dasyornis > Dasyornis broadbenti. Next base: position 279,767 of record VZRN01002335.1, read on the forward strand.
GCACTGTTTTCCTGCTGGACTCCAGGTTGGATCCTGCTGCCTCATGAGTGCACAGCCTGGTAGTCAGGACACATCATTTCTCTTCCCAGGCAATCACAAAACCCTGGTGGCGAGAGCTGGCAGCACCATTCGAGTCAGCGCTGCTGGCTGGTGTGGGACCTGGTGATGGGGACACACAAGGTGTGGGGATGCTCCCTGTGAAACCTGCTGGTGCCCGTGCTCCTGCTCAGTTCTGCAGATGAAGGCAGGCAGAGGGGCAAAGCACAGAGTGGTTCCTTCTCGTCATCCCCAAAATAGAGCTGCTGAAGGCGGCAAGGCTGTGCACTTGGCAGGGACTGGCCTCACTCAGGAGAAGCTGCAGCCTAGCGGAGCTGCAGCCCAGCCAGGCCAGGGCATCTCTGCTGCTGTGGGAGCTGCAGCCCAAGGGGTCCCCCCACTCCCCCTGTTCACTAAAACGTCAAGTTGTGCCATAACAGGAATGTTTTTTTAATAAAAACGACCTTGCTTTTGAAGAGGTAAAAAGATCATAAACCTTCAGATACAGCTCATTAGGAAGCTGGAATTTTGCACAAGTGAGTAGGAATTTTAAAGATGATGTTCTAATTTTTTCATTCAAATTATTTATACTGCAATCTTCTATTAATTTCCCATAATTTGCATATGCACTTAAGAGAACATATACCCTCCATCCATCTCGTCAGGCACATTCATCCAGGATTTTACCAGTAAGAGACTGAGAGAACAACCCAAGGTTAGTAGAAAGCTGCAGCAACACCCATGGTCACAGGGAACTCTTGCGTGCTTGTCCAGCAAATACATGGGAGCAGAGTCCTGTGACACAGGAGGACAAGAGGCACACAGACCCTATGGCTTCACAGCTTCCTCCCCGTCCCACCCCCCCCACATTAATTCAGTGGAAGTGCTTCAATCACATCCCTGAAAATGCTGGAGAACAGATCAGTGTCACGGAAAGGAGGGTGCTGTTGACGTGCCACTGTATCACACAGGAAGCCAGGGAGAGCAGTCCTGTCTGCTGAGGCTTTGCTGCTATGAATGCTACAGCCTGACACTTTTCCCCAAGTGAAGAGAGGAGAATAATGATTTTAGTGTTACTTCAGATGACCATCTTACTCTAATTCAGCTCAAAGCTCAGAAACCATGACAAACCATTTCCAGAGCATGTCAGAGCAGGCAACCAAAGCGCTTTTTTGGGGAAAGACAGGAGTATTTTTCATATACTTGGAAGAACCCTGGGCTGAAAATAACCATTTTCAGCTGATTAATTGAATTCACTACCTGCTGCCCCAGGAGACACATCTTGCCTGCAGCAAGGAAGGCAAAAGTTCTGTGCTCACAGCCAGCAGCTGGAGGTGGTGGAAAGGAGGAGGAGAGATGTTCATCCGCCCAAGAAAGACGGAACCCAACCAGGCAGCTTTGTAAGGGTAAAGGTGCAGCAGTAAATGGGAAGCTCCATGCTGGACTTAGGGACAAAACAGTGTGATGCAACATTAAAAAAAAATCCAGTAAAAACAAATGAGCAGTTGATACTTCTCAGCACAGTTGTGCCAGACTCGCTGCTAATTCAGACTGCGGGTCCTGAGAGTGCTTTGTCACTGTGGTCCCCAGCTCCTTGTCACTTTGTAGGCACCCAGTAAAGCAGTTAACCAATACATGTCTTGCTCACAGGAAAAAAAACCAAAGGGCCTTTCTTCAACAGAGAACTTTGCCATGTGGCATGGTCTCATTTTGGTAATGTAAGAGGGAGTTCTGACAAGAGTTACAAACAATTAAGAGGTTTTTTTCCATTTTTTAACATCTTGATACTTGTCATTATGTGGCAGTCTTCTGTTATGCTTCCCTCACATGCTAAGCCTACACATTTTTAATTAGTTCTTTGCTTTTGACTTTGTAAATACTTTTCACTTCCTTTTCAGTTTTTTTATGTTTCTTTGTGCATTTGCATGTTATCTTAGATTTTTCCGGGCTTTGTTCTGATGTGGAGAACAACACAGTTCCATGCAAAGCCTTGCAGCACATTCACCATTACCTCTATTCTGGGCTTAATTTCTTCCACACCCTTTAGAGCATTATATTCATGTGTTTCTTGGCTGGCAATAATATACTTTGGATGCAAATGCCTGGTGGTTCTACTGAGAGCTGGACAACAAGAAGCTTCCCCAAAACCCCGTGGCAATCCCAGGCCTCCTGTTTTTTGCAGAAGGGCTGGGCTGTAAGGCTGCTGGGATATGTCCTTGCACCAGCCCCCACCCCACACCAGTCCTGCCTGCTCCCTGTGGGGCTCAGCTGCCCAGTGGTGCTCATGCTCAGCCTTCAGCTCTACCACGTGTGTTAATGCATCTCCCTCCTGCACCCCCGGGATATGTTGTGTCTGTTCAGGAGCATCACTGGATTTTATAAAGAGTGCTGGTGATCTCTGGTGTGCTTGAATCTATTGTCATAGTGACATCAGCTGGGAAATGCTGGTAGTGGAGCAGGACATTTTTTAAACAAGTTTCTTTTCACCCGAAAGTAAGCTCCCCCCTATGGTGCATAGAAAATCATCACAGTTCTTACAAAATCCAAAAATCCAAAGTAAATTACAACTTTCCACAATCTGAGAGCAAGCAATGGCCTCCCTCTTCAAGAGCATTACCCAGATTAATACCCAATGAAGTTGTATTTTAATTATTTATTGTTATTGTAAATTGTTTATAGATGAAATGGGCATGAGTGAAGTGGAGCAGTGCAGCTGAGGGACAGAGCTCAGCACAGGGGAGTTTTCTCTTTCAGACATACAAGAAGGAAGCTTCAGCATCAGCTCTTGTGGGGGCTGGAGGTGACAACTGTCATACTGAAGGGCTGGCTGCTGGGAAAGTTTTTTTTCCTGGTCCTTCTGGTGATAGTAATTGTATTATAATTTACTATTAAGACTACAGGCTCCTCATTAGAAGGCAAAGCAGTTGCAAAACAACCCTAAGTGAGTTAACATGTTTATAATAATTCTTGTTTCAGGCTGCCAACACGTATTACCACACAAGAACCCAGTGTGTTTCATATGATCAAGGCATAAAGCTAAATTGTATTTCTTTCCAAACGGTATCAAGAATTTCTGTAGAGTGCCATGGACAATTCTGGAATACACAGATGAGCAGGAAATATATCAAGAGCTCTTCTTTGACAAGAAAGAATGCGTATTTTATTTCTGAATGTGTGATAGGTGTGGGTGGAGAAATCCTTCTCGAAGAGGAAGACAGGTAAAGAAATTCTCAGACTCAGATAAGCATTGAAAAAGGGTTTATTTTACTTGGAGCAGGAGACTATTATTACATTTTTTTAACCAAAAATTTCCATAGGTACAGCTGAGCTCATCTTTTGGGAAAAGAAGCTGTATGAGATCTTACTCGGTAGTATCTGTGATGTTTGCTTCTCTTATACCTATTATTAGTTTGCTGAACCACCACAACCAGGGTTTCAAGATTTTGTTTAAGGACTAGATCCTTTTTGATCAGGTCATCTTATTAATTTATGGTTGTTAGCCAAACTGCTTTCCATTGGTTCTGCCACCCTCAGCTCTTTTCACAGGACAAGGGCCAGGAACGACTCAAGTTTCACAGCGAGTTTTGCATCCTGATTGTCCCTAACCTCCCCTCACTGCTCTCACTGGGGACATCAAAGTGGGTATTACGGATTCCCACATAGGGCACTTTCTGTGAAGCCCAACAGGCTGGCACGCCATAGGATGTGGGAATAATACAGCTTTGAGTTGCTGGAATAAAACATTGTTTTCATGTAGGAAAAGAAAATAATATCTTTTCTATCCTAACCCTGAAGTTTAAAGTACTGCACCCTGCAGGTGTCTAATTAACGTCTAGTTAATCTCATTAAAACTCAACTCTTGCATTCTCACTCTTCCAGACTCATTTTTTCCATGCACAGTTACCAGCTTTCACCCTGATGAGATTTGTATAAAACATGCTGGTTTCTCATTGCGTTCTGCAGCTGCAGGTTTACGCAAACCAGCTCCTACGAAGCAGCTCCTGCAGAGTCCTTGAAAATGAGAATATTGAAAAACCAAAGCTTACCAGGATGAAGGGGGAAGCAGCTAACTCACATTATTTCATCCTAAATTACCATTCCCTAACTGGGAGGAATTTCAAATAAACAATAAATCTTCTAAGAAACAGGTTTTTCGTGCCATCCATGTTTGCTTCCATTATAATCAATAATTGATTATACTCATATATAATTTATATAATTTGCTTTTTGTCTACCAAGTGGGGGTATTCTACCTTGATTAGTGCATTCTGGGAGGTAGGTCTCATAGGACTAGAAATACAGCTCCTAAATACTAATTTAATACTAATTTAGGTTAAAAGCCAGGTTGCAGAGGTAAGAAAGAATAAATGTCTTAAGATTTCAGATATATTATGGATGGGCAGTGTGGGTTTTTTACTACCAGCTCATTTAGATCACTAGTAATAAATACTTGAAGCAATTCAATAGACAAAATTAAACATTTCCACAAGGTTTCACACTCCCCAAAGTTTTGCTAAACTAAACAAGCATTTTCTCTGCTCTTTCTGAACAACGATTTCTACTCTTGCAACATGAAAATGACTATAAACTGAATTTTTATTATTCTCTGATATCCAGTAGTTGTTTTGTAAGTCAAGAACTGCTGGACTATGAAAAACTAATGCTTTGCAGGGAGTGTTAGCTTTTTCTGGTAACAACTATTTACATGAGGATTCCAGGTATTTCTGATAGTTATCTTCTCTTTCAAACTGACTTCACTTTTATTAAGTAGCTGGACAGGTTGCTTAAAACTATGATCAATTACTTCTTTGGATTCTTTCTTTCCCATCACAGCTGGTTACAGCAACACCACCTACAAAAAGAAGTTACATGGACATGGTGTGCCACAAACCACAAACACAACTACTGATTTCTCTGTCTTTTCAAAGTAAATGAGACCTGCTCTGTGGCTCCCAGACCCATCTTCTGATACAACTGCTACTAGCACCATTTCATTTTGGTTTTCAGAAGCCCAGTTTCCCAAGTAAAAGACGATTTTAATTAATAGCAGACACTCAGTATTTGTTTCTCCCTCCTCAGCATTTTTTAATCCTAGTTCCAAGTTATTAATGGATAAAATGTCAATACTCTAAAATTACAAGACGGTAAAATTTTAGTTTGATGCCTGATTAGATTGCCTGGGCTCCAATTCTGAATAATGATGCAAAATGTAATGGAGTCATAATATATCTAATATATGGGGTTCCATATTACAACCCTCAAAACCAGTCAACCATTAATTCCTTTATTTAATTACTTATTTAGCATCATTCATATTAAGAATTACTTTTCCAAAAGAAAAAAATTATACAGTATCCACCCAAATTCATTTTAGCAGCCCTGATATAGCTATATTAAACCCACAACCTTTAAGAACATGTATGACCTTGAAGAACAAGACACACCAATCCAATGAATCTTGTAACAAATTTTCTTGATCAGGCAGTAGAGTCCTATGTCAGCTTATCTTGATTAAGAAAGAAATTGCAAGCTGTTAATTGTAATTCCCTACGTTGTTTCAATAACAACTTCTGTATGATAGTAATCCCAAAAGAAACTCACACTGGATAAATATACTAAAAGGTATAAACCCAGATAAAAGGTCCTCCATTAATACAATACGGGAACACTTGTAAGTGAACTTTAAAATCACAGATCAATGAGGTTGGAAAAGAATTCTAAGATCAGCAAGTCCAACAAGTTACTGAAAAGTCTGAAAACCAGTATTTTCAGTCCATTACATGTTGTTGCTGCTAAGCTAAATATAAACATTTTGAAATCAAGTGACGTGGTAGGTTTAAATATGACAAAATATTTCAGTCTTGAATTTGGCAGTCCAGATGGAGGAGTTCAGAGGTATAATAAGAATATTTTAAAATCGTGTCTCTGTAGAAGCAAAGTAAGGGCAGTATAATCAGAATTTTATCTTGTTTTTAACATGGACAATACTAACAGTTTTGTTAGCAGGGTCACATGAAGTAAATGGGGCCATCTGCAGGAGTGAGAAAGTCCAAAGTTTACAGGTCAATATAAACTTTTCTGATTTAAACACTGCTAAAGGCATAAACTGAATAATTTCACAGGGCTTCATTTTGTCCTGCTATTGAGTTTTCATAATTTGTTTAATCTAAGTACCATTTTGAGATTTACAATTAAGATGTTAAAGAAAGCTGCTACAGAAATAAAGGACACCAAGTTACAGTTTAAAAGTAGAAACACATAGCCAAATATTGAGCCAAAGAAGATGCATCTTCAGAATATAAGCTGAGTTTGCGTTCTTTCTGTACTAAGTTTCTGACTTTCAGAGAAAAAAGGGCAGATATTAATCTCTGAACTGCTTGCCCCTGAAAGACATTACAAATGTCTGAAAAATTGAGAAGGCAAACTAGCTGTATAACATTTTTATTTTACTATATTGACATTTTATGCACAAATACTTTATCAGAGTAAAAATAGAAAGCAATTGTTTCATGTAAAATTACAAAAAAAAAGCAAAACACAAAAGAAATACATAAGTATTAGCAGAGTATAAGTGTCTTTATTTAAAGAGTAAAAAGTATGCAAAACCCCTTCTGTTTTACAAAAACTCAAAATATTCTTTCTATGTTTTCCTTCTGGCAGCAACAGAAAATCCTTTGACAATATATTCTACATCTTTTGCTTTACTGAAGACATCAAGTTAGTCACAGATTTCTCCCTCAACTACAGAGAGTGTGATAATAATTTCATACCACTTGAAAGAATCTTTCTTTACTAATTAGAACACGGTGGAAAAGCAGATGGAGCCACAACAAAGAACCCCAAGGACCATTACTCCTACTGAAAGGCTGCAAAGTAACAACAGAATTTATTTACAAAGGGCAGGAGCAGAAGTTCCCCCACATCATGTAACAAGAACAGGCAGGGGAATGAAGTATTGAAACTAGTTTTCCAATATTGCTGTGTGTTTATCCTCCCACAGTCCAGTTTGATCAAGAAAGCTGGTATTTTAAGCTTCTTTTCTTTTATACTGTATTTTAACTAAAAAGGCTTCTGAAGAACTCTGCTAGCTACAACCAGTGACTTGTACTGGACTTGCCTTTAGTCATGGAGTGTTGTTAGAAGCAGATCTGCTGCCCTCAAATACCAACTTCACAAAGCTCTCGGTAAGCAAACCTGCATCCCCCGCACAAGCCACCTCCAACAGTTGCAAACCAGTGACATCAACTCTAATAGCAAGAAAAGAAGTGATGTTGACCTTTCCTGACAGATATATTTACATTTTTTGTTCAGGGCTTACAATTTTTTAAAAAGCAAAATGACACCAGCACGCTCAGCAGATGGGGTGCTGTAAGAGCTCAAGGATTAAAACAACAGTAAGAGTTACCAAAAGAAACCAGCAAAATACCTTTGATTTTATAAATATGTCAATGATGAAAAAACATGTTAGAACTATATGCAAGATTTCTAGTCAACCCAAAACTATCTGTGGATGAGCAGCCACCTACAAAAAGCTTTGTCCTCAACACATCTTTAGGATACACACAAGTGCTTCTATTCTCTACCTTCTGCCTGCAAGTGTGACCATTTCTGCTCACCTCATGAGAAGCAGCCCAGTGCTCTCACTGATCAGCACAAACACACTTTATGTTCAGAACTTCACTGTTCAAGGACTTTGGATTTAGGGTTAAAGAGTAGCTTGATCTCTTGCAGAATTAAAGATCTTCCCTTGCAATTGTTAAGTGTTACCAGAGGGGGTTTAATTTATAAAAAGTTGATAAATATCAATGGTGATATAATAATTATATTGTTTATTAACATGAAGGGGCAAAAGCAACCCCCAAATTGCACCATTCTCAGACATCAAAAGAAACAGCACCAGTACAGAAGCTCAAAAGCTGCAGCCTACTTTTTACTGCATGTATAAGTTTGCAAGAAGCACTGTGAGTAGCTCAGAATTCAGGATACATCCCAACTATTTCTAACTCATCATCCAGACTTCAAATTGAACCCAGCTCTGGAGCATGCACTTGGCTTAAGAAGCTTCAAAAATATCACTTGAAGTTCAAAGAGAAATTAATTTTAAATTAAAAATACCTCCTTGTATTTAATATACATTAGACTGTACAATGATTGGGAAATTAAGCTTCAGTTCTCTGTAAAACTATTTTCAATTTGCTTTTTGCTCCTACAGGGACTACTGACTGTGATTAACTTAAGTCTTCGGGTGCTAAGGTTGACTACCATGCAGGTATAATCACCTTGCAGAACACAGAATTAATACTCCCCACCAAAATAAGCTACTCTTTGGGTGAGGGCTGTTTTTTCAAGTTTTAGAATCACCTGATGGGGGATGGCAGTGGGGGAAGAAGTTAATCTTTGTTTTCTGCGAAATGGCTAATGTCAAGTACGTATTTCAAAATGTGTATTTGCCCTCATATATGCATATTATCTGTATATTACAATGAAATACTCATAACTGGCTTCTCACCTAAACCTGGATCTCCTTCAGCACTGATCTCCAGTTAAGTCAAGTCTTAGTCTCCTTTGCTTATAAACACAGAAACTATTTTAAGAACTTGATGCTTTGCAACATTTAACATATCTTTCAGCTCTGCTTGATTAACTGAGAATAATGAACATATTTTAAACTTTGAAAGCATCAAATGTCATTTGGTAGTTCAGCAGAGAACAAAATACTGGAAAAGGCTGCATTCACACAACTGATCAGCCTGGGGACTGCAGGGACTTAATTTTTATTAAAAGTGTTGCAGAAATTATTTTGCACAGCCGTGGACACAGCACTGAGTGCCCCACCTCTCACTAGCTGCAGAACTGGGGATGATCCCTTAACTTACATTAAAATATATGCTGTTAAAAGATCCAAATTTATGCAAGTCTCAGTTCTTTATAGAAAATCATGCTCTATCTTGTACGGTCAAGAAACAAAAGAGGTTTCCAATTCTGATAAAGGTCAGAGCACCAACTGCTCTAGTTATAGAAGAAAGGCCTCAGGTTCCCACTTACAGGTCCCAGTGCTTAATTATCTTTCTCTGCTTGCAGGGACGCTGTAGCCAGTGCCACTGCTGTAACTGGCTGTGCAATGCCATGGAGCTGCATCTTGGCCAGTTTCTTCTGCTCGCACTCTGTGACCAAGCGGTTCAGCTCCGCTGCACTGTACCCAATCAGAGTCTTCAGGTCGCACACAAATTTGTACACAAACCTCTTGCCTTGCACTTTGCAGATCATGTCTCCATCATAGTAATACCTGCAAAATGGAAAAAAAAAATCAGCAACGGACATTTTCAGCATCTGTAATTTTCATATGCATTCGTTATTTACTTAAGGTCACCAGAGGCCAAAATATTATTATTTTTCTTGTCAAGATTCTCACAATTTCATATCACAAGATACTGTTTAGGCTTTTTCTTACACAAGAAAAGGAAGTGTTGAAAATAGCCTCTCTACCTTAATATATTAAAGAGAAACAAAACATGGTAATTATTTTACAGGCCATTGGAAGCACCAGTTCAGAAATAAGTCTTAGAACAGTTTAAAAACAGCCTGGTGGGGAAGATGTAATATATGGTGCTTTGCCTTAGTAAGAAAATATTGGTTTTCCTCTTATTATTGTCCTTTGCTTGGCCTTTCTGAAGAAAAAAATTAATGCTGGGAACAGGTTGAAAATTACCAAGCAGTTTCTATGACATGAAAGCAGCCATTCTCTCCATAGTGTCTTCAAAGATGGAAATAAAACTATAAAAGACTTGGGTTAAATTTGTGGGATTTTGTCAGTTTGTTTTGGTTTGTTTGTTTTTGTTGGTGGGGTTGGTTTTGGTTTTTTTATGTTATAGTTCATATGCTGGCAAAACTATGTATTTGCCTTTATTTACAACTAAAAGTGAGTTCTCAAACTATAAATACTTTTTATAATGTGTGACAAAAGAATTATCAGACTGGGCAGAAATGTAGTGAGATAACAAGGTCTACATAACACCCCATCCCCTCCACCTCCAGAGACAGTTATAAAACTTTAGGTCACAACAATAAAACAGAAGTAGAATCTTGCAGTTAGGCTTCTGTTCTTCTCTCACTGCAAGCTTTAATAGAATCCATGTCACATTTCTCATTAAGCAAACTTAAGTGGATGGGATGCAACTTGGATTTGATGAGCTTAACAAGCTTATGATAAATTTGGAAAATAATAAGAACTCAACCAATACAAATCACACAATTTAATTTCCTCAAAACCATCACCCAAATATAGCACAAATGAGCTCAGATTTCTTGACTGCCTTAAACTCAGTCCTGTGTGTGACATGTTCATAAAGAAAAGATGATTCTTGTTTACTAGCAAAATTAAGTCAAATAAAAGACTAACTCCTGACTCCCAGCTCTAGTGGAAAAGAGGTAAGTTACTAAGAATCCAAGCAAATTCTTCACATGGCTCAACTTCTGGAAAAAGAAGCCTTTTAATTTCTTACTTTTGAGGGTCAGAACCTAACAGCAGAACCAAAGACAGATGAGAGACAGGCTATGTAGAAAACAATGTTGGTATGCCTGTTGGGTTACTGAGATCATGCAAGAAGCCACAGAGCTGTGTCATGAAGTACAGGAAGTGTCAGAGTAGCTTATTATTGCTCTGTGGGTAAAGATACTGTAGTTTGTTTGCTAAAGCTCTCCTTCAGCTCTCTCCTGAATGACATACAGTTATAAAAAACCATCCTTTTCAGTCCTTCTCCTCACTCTACTCCTCAAACGACCACCTGCCTCCCTCAACTCCTCTGTTTCCTTCTCTGCATCTCTACATTTGCTCTTGGCTGCTACTACAGCTTCCACCCAGCAATTCACCATGTTGGTCCTGTCCTCCAAAACATCTCAGCACCAGCTGAAGGAACTGTTGTGGAATGGTGTCCAGCACTGACAGCCTTATATCGAGGTTTATTTGCAGTGGGTTGAATGAACTCCGTAATCATGAGGGTGGGACGATAATTTATGTTCAGCTTTGAAGTAGAGTCTTGCAGTACTGGACAGCATTGGGAAAGAATGACCAATAACCAGGTGTGTCCATTGTGTGTGAAGTAGTGTGTGGGAACATTGTGCAGACACTCATGTTGAATATGACAGGGTAGAGGACATAGAGAAACTGAGCTCTGCTAACTTGGGGCAACATGAAGCACCTGCAGAAACGCAAAGTTTGTAAAATACGGCCATGGCATATGTCAAGTGGCACTGGCCATCATTTTTCAAAAGTTATTTAACTCTGTACAAGTCTTTACATTTATTGTACAATCCCATATAATCATTTCCATCTCAAAAAAAGGCTGTAGAACAATGCTTTAAAAAATGGAATATACTTCGAATGACTTAGTCCACATTACTGATGTGATCAGAAAGGAAAAGGACCACAAGAAATTAGATCATGTTTATGTGAAGGCCCAAAACATGCAAGATTCTCACATCTCGTGCTCAAAATACTAAATTTGAAATCAGCCAATGTGGCAAGAGGATATTTTCAATATTATGTTGAATGCATTTCTGATTACACCATTTGCCTATTCAAAAATATAGAAAACTAAAAATAAATAAAATTAAATACCCATGCAAGCTCACAAAGCTACTGAAATGTTCCAAGACACAAGGAAACTTTGTTTCAGAAGAATATAGGACATGAATTATTTTTCTTCATGTTTCACTTCCCTACTGGATAACTAAACAGATCTGGATTTTTAGAACATTCACCAAGATATGAGTAACCAAAAAATCTGCTCTTCCCTTTCTACCCCTCTGCTCTAGTTTCTAAACCACCCACTTTTCCTACAGCTAGGCAGAAGAGCCAGCATATTTCTCAATAATATCAACATAATCTTCTCTATTAATCAATAACTGACACAGTGATTTCAATTCATTAGGAAACAAAACACATCACCATTTAATAAACTTCAGCTTAGCAACAGTGTTTATCACAGGCGTAGCAAGAGGCACTGAATATCCCTTCAGACATTAAAGTGTTAGAAAACATGTCAATATTGATGCAGCTGCCACAATAACACCACTTTGAGGAATGTGACTTCTGTAATTCTGTGACTAAAATATAAATGTGAAACTTCTCTAATAGCAATTTATGCAAATTGCTGTTTAATTCCCACTGGTAAGAACATTATTCCAAAATTCTTCAGCTGCCTTTGATACCTTCTGTGGAGTTCACTGAGAAAACCAGAAAACATTTAGCATGGTTTACATAATTTTTATGTCTCAGAAGGTTTTCACATATGCCTTTAGTACAAAGACTCACAGATACACAGATTGGAAACATGGGAATGGTACTGGAACAATACAGGCCGGGGAAGAGCTGTACTGGAAAGGTCCTGCTTTGGGCAGGAGGTTGGACCAGAGACCTCCTGTGGCCCCTCCAACCCAAGGGATTCTGTGATTCTATGAAAGAATTAACATTCTAATTTAACAAATAAATTATGCAAGAACAGCCACACAAGACCAGACTAAAGATCCATCTAGAACATTAATAGACCACAACAGACAGAAACATAAGACCTAAGGAAAAGCATGCAAGAAAGCATCTGCCAATGCCCTTCCTTGCTTTCAGTGACCTGAGGCTCAGGAACTCTTAGAAGTTTTATCTTTCAATGCCTAATATCCTTCAAAATATTTATTTTTCATTAATTTTTCCACTTGTCTGTCAAACACATAAAATAATTCTGGCATCCACAATACTGTGCCTAAAAAAGTTCTAAGACAAACGAAAGGGTATAGTTAAACTGTGTATCTTGTGCTTGTCAAATGCTAATTAAATCCTCCCTAAAAAGGTAAAGAAAGCCAGAATATGGTACTTTACAATCATTTCTTACAGAGGTATTTTCAAATAGAAGTTGATTTTTTTTAAACAATGCTAGAGGAGTTTACTTTTAAAAAGACAACAACCAAACCATATGTAGCCAAAAGCCAAAATGCTAAGAAGTAAAACACAGACCTCAATCAATATGCAAATTCACTCACACAAAAAGAATTTCTAAATCTGCTAAAATAATTTGCAGGATTAGGCAAAGAACACCTTTCTTGAAAACAAAAGAGAAATATATTTAACCATATCAGAATAAGAAATCAGAAGTTCACTCTCAACGATTTCAGGGAATGTGGATCAATTTTCAAATTATTCCAGAGACTACAAGAATGAGGAAAAAGTAGTCTAAAATTCAGGTACTTGCATTCTTCCCCCTCCTCAAGTACATCACCCACAATGATTCAATAATACAAGTCCCCTTTACCAATGTCAAACTACAAAATCACAATGGAATGAAGACACTGAAACACTTCCATTTCTTCAGATCACTGTGATGTTGGAATTTCAGCTGTTGAAACTTAGCTGTCAACTGTATTTTTCAATTTAAGATCCACACAATAGGAACAATGAAATGGATCAATGAATATTTGAAGCTAGAACAGGTTGTTACATATAGAAAACCAACAATTACAGAAAAGTATCTGCTTTATTCCATCACAAGAGCAAGAACACGGACAGTAGAACATAAAAATAAGTTAATAATTCACATATTTCTGTATCTTTCACCAATAATATTGTCTGGCACACTACTAAAAGCATAAACATTGAAGATAAATTAAAAAGAGGTATATTTCTGGAAGTGAGCTACTCAAATTAACGATCTTAAAAAAAGAAAATCTATTTTCAAGAAGTCATCTTACTAGCTATTCTTTCTTTAAAAATGAATTAAAATTAAAAAAAAAACCAAAAAGTCCAGCAAATACCTCACCCCTAAGATTAGCACAGTCTCATGGCAAGGACCAGCTTCAGAAGATTTGGTTATGCCTTTACTAAAAAAGCTGCAAGTTTTACATTATGACAATTAAAAATGAGGTAGCCAAATGAAAGCAAGTCATAGCCGATGAGTTCCTGAACTTTCTTACCTCAAAGCCCGACTAAGCTTCTCATAGTTCATTGTGGGCTTGTTCTTCCGCTGTCCCCATTTCTGAGCAACCAGTTCAGGTTGATTGAGTTTAAACTCTCCTTCATCACCAACCCAAGAAATACAGTCCCGAGCATCTTTGTCAGTGAGAAGTTCTAATAAAAACTGCCACAGCTGGATCTGGCCATTGTTCCCTGTTGAAATCGGAATAATAAGGTCCACTTCAACTCATCCTTTTATGTTCCCCTTGTAGCTAAAAATTTTCAACCAACATATTAAAGCAGACTGACATAGAACATGATGGAAGGCAAACTTCCACTTAATTAATCTCTTCTAATGATTCCTTTGTAAATATTTTCCTGCAAAAGTCATCAGTACCCATTTTTACTAAAATAATTATGAACACAGGAAAAAAATTAATCAAGATTTTGCGTAAATCTTCCCCTAGAACTTCAAATCTCACTGCAACATAATTATTTATACACATATCTGTCTTTAAAATAGAACATATTTAGCAAGAGCTTCTTATTCCTCGTCACACACACACACAGAAATGTATAATAGAAGCTGTTTCTTTTAAAAAAAATTAGTCTCCAATTTTCAACATGAAATATGAGAAATAAAAAAGAAACCCCCAAATTTCAGCTTACATCAATGTTGCATCTTTCATGTCCAATCATTAAGATTTCTTTCTAACTCAAGTACCTACAGTTAAATTCCTAAATTCTCAACGAGATACATAGAGCAGACCTGATGACTAAAGAGAGAAACACAAAGTATTCCTCACTAATGTCAGCCAATAAAACCTTGACCTAAAAATTCTAAATGACATCATTAGAGGCCTTTATAGAGTCTAAAACAAATAAAAACTCAAGGAGGAAGAAAAGATTTAACAGAAAAACTCACAACAGTAAAGAGAAGCAAAACAAAAATGACAGCAAGAAAAAATAAATTAATAATCAAAAAGTATATACAAATAACAGTAATTCCAAAATTAAACTGCAAATTCAGTGTGCAGTTTTCAGACATGCATTCATTTAATTAAACAAGAAATATGAAACTTTGTAAATTTTGAAGTCACCAGATTGGGGTGAACAGAAGAGGGGGGCAACAGACAGTGCAAGTAGCAGCTACATTTTACAACACACAGTTTATTTTCTTCCCTTTCTGCAAATAAAAAGAAGTTAAAAGCTTGAATAAATGCTATGCAGTGGTTTGGGAGGACAGATTGTTAAGAGATGGGGAAATTTATGCATTTTACTTCCTGCAGGATAGAAAAACTGCAGCACCATGTTGACATGGTGCTTGTGTGAGGTGACCAACCTGCCAGGGATGCATGTGTGTACCATGGATTTTTTTACCTACGACTCCCTTCATACTACACAGAGTCCTACAAACCTCACATTTGGAGCTATAAAGACGTGTTCCATCAAACTGTAATTCAAATTAGAGAGTCAGTGTTCAGTGCATTGGCATGTAAAAATAATGGAGGCAATACCTGTTCTGTTCCCAGGGGAACTCCTGTCTTCCCCAGAGATCCTTGGAGCTCTCTGTACTTTAGCTGCCTTTGCACTGCTGTTTATCACTTTGATGGTGGTTGGGGTAGCAGGCTGTACAGATGCTGGTATAATCTGCACAGCTGTAGAGCAGAGATTGTTGAAGAACATCAATTATAAATTGCTGGCACAAAAATAGGCATATTATATTTATTACCTGTATTATCATAAAATCTAGAATCTAGTTTTTTCCTTTGTTGAAAAGGTACACTGCATTAAGTCACAATGCTAAGCATAATTTAAAGACTTTTACTTCTTATGTGAAAATTGCAGTTTGAGACTCATTGCAGAAGTGTCACATTACAGATAAAACTTTAGTTTATTATCATGTGTACTACATGTTTCCACAAAAGAACCCAAACTCTTTCATGCCTTTGTTTTCATCTTCACGCTCTTCCCATGTGATCTGCCCTAATGCATTTTTCTCTGTAGTCATTGCACAACCTCCATACCTGATATTCAAACAGCAAACACTTTCTATTGCAATGGTGTAGGAGGATGCAGATGCCCCACTCAAGCTGGCTTTAACTAGACACAACCACAAGACATAATAAACGGTCTGTCTATTTAACATATAAGCTGCTTACAAGTCTTCTGAAAATTGATTCATTTTAATAATTGATGATGCTGCTTCAGCTGAAAGAACGAGCTTCAAATAACTGGAAAATTACTTTAATGTATTATTTCTAACACTGGTTTTTAAGGAAGTCATCTCTTCCACAGGCCCCTTCAGTTTTTGGAAACACATTTTTATTTGAAACTAATATTTTAATAGAGCCATTCATTAATGCAATATATAACCTAAAGCCCCAAAACATTTAAAAACCTCAAATATGTATCCTAGACAGCTTATTTTAAGTGGAAAGTGGAAAATCTACCATCCAAAATGAAAGTTATAAACTCCCATAGTTCAGGTCAAATACTACCTTGCCACCAATAACAAAATAAAGAGAAATTCAACGATATGTTTTGAAGTTTAAGACATGTCCTCCTCGCCTCCCCAAGGAAAAATACTCTTTTAAGTGGTTTTCTAAATGCTGTGCTGAACCACAGTACAGTGCTAAACCTGCAAATAGTGAATTGTGTGAATTAATGCTGACAGAAGTACTTACGCTGATCAATAGTAACCGTTGCTATTTCTCCAGAGTGTTCTTGGCTAGCCAACACATCTGCAAATTGGAAAATAACCCAGCAGGTTTATATTTAACCTGCAAATTTTAAGTCACCTGAAAATCAAAAACTTTCATATTTCATAGAGGAAAAAAAAATAAAAATTTAGTATGAGTCTGCAAGAGACATGTACAGTTCATAGTCTTACAAGCGGAGACATTTAACATCTGTCATTCAATTTTTAGAAGGGAGTACATGGCAAATTTCCAGTATCTTATGCATTCTTCATCCCCAAAAACTTTCAGCTGTATTATGTAAATGAAGATGGAAATAGTTATTAGTCTAGCAAGTTACATCCAAGCATGGTAAATCTGAAATCTACATATATGTTACTGTATTATGCACATAAAATGCATCACTTAGCAGCTGTGTTGTGTACCATCTAAGGATTTCACTGCCTGTGCTTAATAATCTCCACTTCTATGTGACACAGAAATGTACATTTAATAACTCACAATCAATATGTAATTACAGAACTAACAAATTCAGTAGATGCACAAACTGCAAAGCTTTATAAAAAAACAAAGGATGAATAATCATTCACTATCTTCTACTAGTTATGAAGTTTGGTAAAAGACAGGCAGTGTTTAGTATGCAGACATGTTTCATGGCAGTAGACATTCTAATATCTCCTGTTATCTTATACTGATGCCCTCATTTTTATCCCCAATATTAAGTAAGGGAAAAATGACTGCTCATAATTGATTCCATATTTCAAGACAAAGGAATAAAAAAAAGAAGAAAAAAGAGAGAGAGAGAGAAGTGGGAACGGAAAATAAGTAAAATCAGTTACAGAAAAATCTGCCATACACTTTCGAAGAAGCTCCAGGTGGCTCCAGAGAATTTCTCCCCGTGGGACCCGCTGGAAGAAATCTTCTTGGCTGAGGCTGCAGAGCTCCCGCCCAGGAATGCTGAGTGTGTTGAGGTCGATGTCAGTCATGCTGAACTCCTTCATCACCCACACCACCCAGTGGAGCACCTGGTCAGTCGACCACTGAACTGGGTCTGGAAAAGAGGGATGAAACTACAGATCTTCTTATCATATACTGCAGGGTTCTTCCTTGATTATATAATAGCTTTCATAAGAGTAAATGCTTAACACCAAGAAGCAGTTATTGTGACCAAATCCGACTGGAAAGTTGGTGACTGCTCTTAAAATAATGATAGAGTGGTGTGGGTTGGTGGAGTGATGAAAAGGGCAAAAGAAGGATTTTTTTCTTCAGTGAAAATTTTTACATCACAACTATGCCTGACATATCTCAAACACACAGAAAAAGGATTTTTTCTTTTTTCACAGGTCTTTAGCTTCAAATAGAATACTCTCACTCACAGAAGGATACTCTTCTTAAAAAACGTTGATCAGTTTGTAATTATGACAAAATATTACATTCTAAACTCATCCATACAATCTCAGTTTCTGCTGACAGAAAATACCACTGTACTGGTATGTCTGGGGTGGATTAATTTTCTTCCCAGAAGCCCCTATTATGCTGTGCTTTAGGATGGTGACCAAACCAGTGTTAATAACACACTGAGATGTTCTGGCTACTGCCAAAACTCAGTGCTTGCAGACACATGCTAGGCCACGAAGATGTGGCTCAGCCTAACTCAGAGAACATAAACCACACAACTAGAAGAGAATTTCTAAGAGAACAATGGGCTTGAGTTGGTTGCAACCCATATTCTCCTTCCTGGTCATTAGGGACTTCACCTCTTGATGGTGAGGTATATGACGGACACCTGTACAAGGAATCCTGTTGGGATTAGGACTGGGATTGTGCAGTGTTCTGCAATTGCTGTATTCATCTAAGTGCATCTTAGTTTTGTACTGTATTTTTAATGTAACTTGTATCACTCTGCTAAACCAGAAATCCCATGTAATATCAACCATTGTCAAGTAAATTTGATATTCAATGTTACACCCTCCACACATGGAATACCCAAAAGATATTACTGGTCAGAGCATTGGACTCCAATGCAAGGCCTTCTCTGTTCCTCAGTCAGCCATCCCAGCGAGCAGGCTGGGGGTGCACACAGAAGCTGAGGAGGGACAGCTGACCAAAGGGATATTCCACACTACAGGGAATGCTCAGGAATAGAACTGAGAACCAGTTTTCTTGAAGTAGCCCTTGCATAGAGCCTGGCTGAGCATTGGCCTGCTGGAGGCGAGCGATTGCTTCCGCATGACTTTTTCAAGCCAGAGCATCAAGTTTTGGGATGTTAATGTTGTATACAATACATTAAAATACTTTAACAAGTAAGAACTAGAAACTAAAGCAGGGATATTTACTTTTCATTGGAGCAGAATGATTATGCATTGTCTTGTCAAGGTGACAAGATTTTATTCTAAGA
Source organism: Dasyornis broadbenti (assembly GCA_013397935.1). NCBI lineage: Eukaryota > Metazoa > Chordata > Aves > Passeriformes > Dasyornithidae > Dasyornis > Dasyornis broadbenti. Next base: position 298,839 of record VZRN01002335.1, read on the forward strand.
TTTAAAATAAATAAAACAAAGAATTAAAAAAAATTTAAAAATTGAGAAGTAAAGAAAACAAAGTTTTCTAAATCTATAAACATTTATCTAGGAGCTAAAAATTTAATTTTGTGGTTACAGGCATCATTTTTCACTGATGCTACCTAAAACAATGCAATGTTGCAAAAGATAAACTGGCAAAAGACACACAACAAGGAGTTGGTCTTCCAAACATCAGCAGCAATGAACTTGCATCAAAAAGCTGCTAATTTGTTCTCATTGACAGAACACAATCTGCAAGGAAACACAAATCAATACTTTCTCTAACCACTTCCGTGGTTTCCAAGCTTTCTGCTGTTCCCTCTTCTGCCTTTAAAAGCAGAAATACTATTTAACAGAAAAAGATTTATAATCTCTAATAAAACGCACCCAAAATGTAACATAAAGAGAAAGCCACAACATTTTAATGACCGGCAAAAAGCTAATTTTCCATTTGCAGCAAAGCAGAGAAGCCTGTAGGGATGAAGACACTGAGCCACTACTTTTCTGGATGATTATTTACTCACTGGACTTTACTCTTAACATCAACACACCCTGTCTTCTGAAAAGACTCAAGAAATAATTTTGGATTATAATGTAGAACCTAGGGGCACCTTATGTCAGGACTTCAGCCCAAGTCCCTGCAATATCTACTCAGAAAGCATTTTAAATGTTATTTTTTCTAGGAGAGTAATTCAGCACATTTTTTTGATATCAAGAGAACACCATTATTTGTAATCCATGGATCTCTGTAATAATGAACTAGCATGATTTTCCTGCAATCTGCAATCCTATGACCCAAAAATCATTAAACTTTTAAAGCCACAGTTGTGGGTTATAGGGTTTTCTTACAGCATCAACATTATAAAAGCTTATTAAAAGTATTATTCAACATAACAGTATCAGTTTAAGTAATTTTCTTCTGATATTAATGTGAGGGCATGATGAAAAGTATTAGTCTGTTTTTGATAATCCCTCACTTTTTTTTTCAAACATTCTGCGTCAAATCCCTGATTATCAACAGATGTACCACGAAGAGAAATATTTTTGAAGTGCTTACCAACAAGAAAAACAAGCAGCCATGAAGAAGCCATTGCTTTAGTTATCAAAAATACACTCAAAATATTGGCAAACTATATGTCCTGCAAATACCTGTGACTTGATTGGAATTCTTAAACACTTCCAAATATCCCCCTTGCCAAATATATTCCAGTTTTACAGTTCTGCTCATATACAACAGTTTCCTGAATATACCTTGACAGTATATCTCTGCCAGTCACAAGAAGCAATTCAGCAGGATAATCTCCCAAATATGATATAGGTCTAAACCCCACAGTTCCAGATCAATCTTAAACAGAAATTCAAAGATGTTTTTTTAAGCTACCATTAAAAGAGCAACCTGCTAAGTAACAACATTAACTCAAAAAGGATGACCATCTAGCAGAATATTTATTTTCAGTTCTGAATCATCTTCCTTTGGTATGATGAAATACAGCTTTTCATGCAAAATCTGATTTAACAGAATATTCAGCATCCTCCAGTCCATGAACAATTTGTTTCAGCAACTTTATAGGCAATGCCCACCAAGTTCTGAGTCTGTTCAATTCCACACACACCCAAAGAGCTTTATCACTAATATACACGTTTCTAAGGCGGGCAGGAAGAAAAGAGCTTTCTAAAAACTGCATTGACAAGGTAGTTACAGTGTGAAAGCACTCATTCAGTGAAACTATTATGAGCATTCATTTTATTTCTTTGGTTTTTAGATTAGGTACTAGGAAAAAATTCTTCCCTGTGAGGGTGGTGAGGCACTGGCACAGTGCCCAAAGAAACTGTGGCTGCCCCATCCCTCAATGTGTTCAAGGCCAAGCTAGAGGGTGCTTGGAGCAACCTGGTCTAGTGCAAGGTGTCTCTGCCCATGGCAGGGGATTGGACCAAGATGGTCTTTAAGGTCCCTTCCAACCCAAACCATTCCATGATTCTGTAATTCCCTTATGCAGATATTTGCGTTGTACTTACCCATACCACAAGTTTCCTTCACTGAGGTCCTTGAGCACCAATCCCCCACAGAACACTAGAGTCCAGCCCCCAGCTGAATACACCCATAGCTGTTCACTATTACCGTAAGGTATTCCAAGGCGCTCCTGCTCCTTCCGGTAGCCTTCTAGTGCTGCAGCCCATCGCGTCACTTGCTCAGACGTTTCATCTGAAATTGTTGCAATATGTTTTGTTCCATCCAAGGTTATCACTTGAGCTTCCTCAACAAGGTGAGCTTCAGCCTCTGCATGATGAGCATCTGGATCAATCACAACCTCCACCGTCTCCACAGGCTTCACGATTTCCAGGATGTTCAACTTGGGCTCTATCCCTAAGTATGGAAAGAACACAAAACTTGAAGACAGTAATGGAAATATAACAAATACATTGTTTTAAAATTTTCTGATTAGGAGGGTTAGCAAACTCAGGAAAGAAGCAGGATACAAAAGTGTCAGCAAATTTCTGCGAGTGTCCTAAATTAGAATGACATGTTATATGTCATTATTATATGCTGTATAATGACTCTATTATACAGCATATACTTTAGTAAGGTGAATAACAAAGCTGTCCCTCTTTCTTCCCCCACTATTACAGCTTCCTGGTCTATTTAACTGATCTATTTCACAGATTTTGAACAGAATGTTCAGTATGTGGGCTGAACAAGTATTTTGGTCTATAGGAAAATATACCAAATAAAAACCCCCAAAACAAACAGAAAAAGCAACCTCCAAAAGCACCCAGAACAAGCATCCAGCTTTACTCCAACCACGAGGCATTTCTTTCCACCTTTACAATACTTCTCTGATATCTCTGGGGTCTAACACACAGCAGTTAACAATTTTTTTCAGTACTTTGCAGCAGGTAGTGCGTTAAAGAGCAAGTTATAAGAAAACTAGAAAATTCTTCACATTTTAGGCTTCATCAGCTACTCATGTTTTGGCTTTATGTCTGTCATTTCACATGTTAGATCATGGAGCTACAAGACATATCTGTATCTATTCTGTAGCAAGAAAGAATACATTCACTAATGCTTTGTATCACCACCTGCTCTGTCATCTTCTGAGGTGTTTTGTTGGTCTGGTGCCTCACCAAATTTCTGACATTGCACAGAAGATTTTTCAAAATTACTTCAATTTTTGTCACATATAATTTTCATTATAATGCCAACAGCCACACTTACTTTAAGAGATTTTAATCAAATATATTTTCACATCAAAACCCCCAAACTTTGCAATTCCATTTAATCATGAGTTGGAAAACCTTGACTAGGGTTAGGCTGATGAAAGTAGGATTCACAGAACATCATATGGCCAGAATAACTTCAGTACCTTATACTATACAAATATTACTTCTTGTCCTTCCCACTTAATCTATATTAAAGCTTAACATGAGGTGATTGTGCAGGTAACAGCCTTAAAACCTAAAGCCACAACCAGTCATAGTTTGTAAAGGAAAACAAATGGAGTACGTACCTGTATTACAAGTAAGAAAAAACTAAGACTTTTTTCAGACAAATTATTCCTCAAGATTTTAAAAGGAATTCAACTTGAAAAAAATATTAGAAAGGTAACAAACAGTACAAAGACCGTAGAGTACAAAACTCAGCAATGTGAAATCAAGGACATGAAAACAGATGTAGACAACCAGTAAGTGGTTGATTAGACAAAGCAAACATGAAGAAAAAGCAAACAGGTATCTGACTTAGGAAAGTGTTTTATCTAGCTATCTAAAATTAACACATACAATACAGGCTTCTTTCAAAATCAGATAAAAATGGGTAAGAGAAGCCACTAAGGGTTAAGATTCTATTTTTGATCTTCAAAAAAGAAAGTAAAGAAAAAAGCTTCTTGAAAAGTACAGTTCATTAATGCTCAACAAAATAATTCACTGTGTGTCAAATAATTGCAGGTCAAAAGAACTTTGTGCTTTATCCACAATAAAAAACATGGAGATCAAAGCAATAAGCCTGTAGAGGAGACAGCTTGGAAGCAAAAATGTGAATTAACAGTCTGCCACCTAATTTACTGCAACACTAGATCAAATTAATTCCCTGGGTTTGTCTGCATCCTTCCTAACATCTCTTCTCCCTTTACCTACTGCATAAGAGATGACCAGTCTTCCTTGGACAGCACCCAAGATGTGGAACACAATGCCACACACCCCAGAAGTATAAACTGGTACAAGCAGTACAACGCTTCAAGGATAGGAACTACTAAGACACATACAGATGCTGCCAGTACTGCCAACTGTCTGAAGGTAGGGAATGTACTGGGGTGATGACTGACCTACAGGGAGCCTGTTTGGTTTTTTCCATCCTGAAATGTCTAGTATTAATCACAGCTAGAGACAAGACATTAGTCAAACAGCATCTTTAATGAGTGTCATTACACTTATGGTTTGTTCCTTTACATACTAAAAATAACAAAAGCCCACTTATTTCAGAAATTATTACAGAAAAACAAGAAACCAAAATATTTTATTGTGGAGGTCTTCAAAACTAATGCTTTTTAAAAATTCTGACATAGAATGGAACACAGTTACTCACAGTTCCACAGACATGCAAGAGGCCCAGTTCAGAGCAGTACAGAACTGGGCTGCACTCAAAGCTGCTGCTATCACAGTGGCAGGAAAATCACATACATCACCATTCCTCCAATCAGAGGAAAAGAGTTAGGTCAAGGCAAAGCACCAGAACAGTCTTTCTACTAAAATGAAAAAATAGGAATGGTATTTTATCTGCTGTAGTATGCAATACTATAAAAGAACTACAAACTGCACTGAAGTTCAACTATAGAAGAACAACTACATTTCACCCGGTGTCTTTGAATTTAAAGGCAGCTGATCAAAATTTGACAGAACATTTGAACAGACATAGCAGCTTTTCTTTCAAGAAATTCAAGAGAGTCCAATCCACCACAACGATTAGCATTACTGATTACTCCTAGCTGAATTCTATACATTACAGAAGTTAGGGAAAAATAAATGTAAGTGAATTGAGAATCTCTCAAAACCTCATCCATGCACGTAAAACATGAGGATGGCGTAAGAAGCTGTTTTTTTCCTCTGGCTCAAAGTGGTACTGCCGGCAAGAGTAACAAGTCCATTTTCCTGTTAGTGATCCAAACACCTTCATTTTATTTATATTAATGCTATTTGTTTTCTGATATTCTGCCCTGCCATATTTTATGTGCCTTCAACAGTCAGATTTCTTGCAAGTTGCTTAAGTATAAAGGTCTGAAAAACAACACTGAGGAGTGTTCCAAAGTGACACAGAATTACTTAATATTCAAGTGTTTCTTTTAAGAAGGAAGGGGGTGGAAGGTGTGACATGGCATGGAGCAAGAAGCTCCTTGTGCTGTATGGTCATGAACCTCAGTTCTAGATTAAAGGGAATAAAATTAAACACAGGAAGAAAATGGAAGATGATAGTAAAGATATTTATCACTCACATCCTTTTGAAAATTGAAGTTTGAATATTGAATACTAGAATTTATTGGGCTTGAATTAAGAGCAGTTATTCTAGTTCCTTGAAGGATATTTCTATTCTATTTTAAAAGCACAAAGGTAGTACACTTCCCATTACATATGGGGAACTGAGGACTCAACCTGACACTCAGCATTAAATACAAATTGTGTCTTACTGACAACTGTTAATACAAAGCAGAAAAATGTTCTTCTGTCTAATCTACAATGAAGCCAAAGGAAACAAAATGTGCTCCCCAAATTTTGCTGACTTGCTTTACTGATGTAACTCAAAATAGATAACTAATTTACTCCAGTAGGAGCTTGTCCCTGTTTGAAAATATGGAAATAAACACCCGTAGCTCTTCCCACAGCCCAATATGAACATTGTCTTTAAAGAGTGGTGGTTGTCCTTCCACTCAAGACATATGAGGGAGGCATAGCAGAAAAGTAGAACAAAAACAAAACAATGAAGCTGTGAGCTCCTGAGGATTTGACAAGGAGAAATCTTGTCATACCAGATAATACAAATAAAAACTATGCCTCAACAAATTCCTACCTATCTGGTTAATGCTCTTGTCACAATTATTTACTCTGACTTCTGATCCAAAGAAAACAGAAAATAGACAGTGATCCTGGACCTTGATAAGGATTTTCAGTTAGCTACATTTACTTTCATAATGTGATCATTCCTAAAGCACACAAACTCACTCACCTCACAAGGATGAAACTGTCACCTACCTACAGAAAAATCTTTTGTCTACTTCGATACTTGGTCTGATACGAGTAACTACTCAACCCTGAGTTGAGTACTCATACTGTAACTGACACCACTTCACAGAGAGTTGTGTGGGTTCTGGATTTATGTTTGATTTTGTTACTTACAAAAATTATACGAAATTCCTCTAAAAGACATTTCAAATAGCGTTAGTCCATGACACTTATTTTAATTTTATTACTTTTAACTAGAGCACACAATGAAAAAGACATTCTGAAGTTCTGTGATCATTCAGTGACTTCTCAATTTTACAGCTAGGAATAGGAGGAGATTAGGTTTGCTCACAAATATTCCTGCAGTATTAGTTCGTCTGTACAACAGACAAATGTAACTGCTTACCTTGCCTCGATATTACTTGCACACTGAGTTGCACTGTTCCATCTGTTTTCACTCCTTGATCAAAAAGGCTTCGATCTGGGTCGAGCTTGATAAAAGCATAAAAATACGTATTAGTCTCACAGTTACAATAAACTTATTCTCCTTTAAACTTTAGAAACACTTGGTGCCTACAGATGTTCTGAAGAAGTGTGCAAATATTTTTAGTACTGTGTAGATATAGTACACAACAGAAAAAAAATGATCATATTTGAAACTTGCCACTTTGTTCTGTTTAAGGTATTTTTGCTTACAAGAACACTTTTTGACCTAAAAGAAACAATTCAATACTGGTAAGTGAAGATACTTCTACACTATCTAGAAACTATCTACAGTTCTTTTTCTGAGTTTTTAACACCTTCATAAAGATTCTTATAACAATATTCTCCCGTTGTTTCTGGAAAAGCCACAGATGTCTGATTATAACTTCAAATAAAACATGTAGCTAAATGGAATGCAAAGCAGTTATACTGTCTAACATGTCGCAATGCCTGTAAAAATAGGGAGGGATTTCTTGAGTAATGCTTTGTTACCTCTATACCTGAATAATATAGAAACCATCTCATTTAGATTCAAAACAAGATTAGACTCATGGAAGTTCAGGCAGCAACAAAAGATGCGGGCTACGTCAAGCGAAAATAGTATGGTCATTGCCCTCATTCTTCTTTCACTTGCAAGTTGGTTTCTTCACCTCACACCAGGAACTCCGAAAATATTTTGATTGTATTCATACTGAACGACTATGTATATATAAAATGGTCTGATGATAATGAACCTGACATAAAATTAAACTTTTAATTGTAGTTAATATCCCACATGAAATATTAATTCCATGAACAATGGAAGGAAGGGGAAAAGTATGTAAAACACTTCTCCATTAAAAGGTTAAATCTTTCATAGCCTTTCAATTTACCTGGATATCTTGCAGACAAATTTCATGTGCATCCAAGGAACACTGCAGTCTGGGTTCCAGCAACTTCTTAAGATTTCCAATAGGTTCATTGATGTCAATAGCCTGACTCACAAATTCTGCTGTGGTGTAGGTTTGCTCGACAATGCTTAAATAGCAAATTAATATAATAAATCATTACCTACATGTTAATAGAGCAGATATAAGAAAGCTTAATAAAACTTAAAAGTAAACTAAATAAAAGGTAATACTGACTCTGAAATCTTAATATCATGCAGTACTAGTTTGAGTATTCTTCATTTGAGTCGACAGTGAATTACTAAATTTGGTCTCATTAATTTTACAGTTGTGTAACTTTTCTTTCACCCTGTCACCGCTAAAAAGCTGGGTTAAATACCAAGATTCAAATCACCTTTTCCAAGAGAGCAAGCCACGGTTAGCATATTATATACTGTTAACTTGCATGTTGAGTAAACTAACTTTATTTGCTTTGCCTGGACTGTATTTAAAAGATATTCAAGTAAAAGCAAACACAGACACTTAACAGACAGGGAAAACAGAAGAAAAAAAACAGCTCAGTCTTATACATAGCAACTTTCCATGTCTTTTCACCAGTCAGCACAAGAATAACAAGCTTAATACATACAAGGGACAACTAGAAGGAAGTACAGCAACATGGAGCCTTGAAGGAACCATTAGTCACATGTCATGATTGTTCTGCAGTACAACAATGACAATATTGGCACAGGCATTTATATATGTCATTGTTATGGGACTCATGTTATAAAAATGACCTTACACAGTTGGGCTCTCTTCATGTACACAGAAAGAAAGCAGAACATACACAGACATCGTCTGTAAGTAGCAAAAATACACAAGGAGCTCAGAATAATAAGAAGCTAGTAAGTGGCTTTCAATCAGTTCTCCAGAATAGGTTCTTAAAGGGTAATTAACCTAACCAGCTTCAGTTCTTTCTATCCTACACATTAACTGACGCTCTGAGCTTCCAAATACAGTAGTGACAATTAGAAGGGAAGCATTGGGAACTAAAAATACAGGTTAAGGTAATTAAGTCAGAGGGTATCTTACTTCAGTATCTATGGTTTCAATGGCCCTAACAACAGTACAGTTGGTCCTGAGCATAATTTCTGCTCCATTAAAAACAAATGATCCTGTATAAAAGTAAAGCAAAGAACTAGAGAAATGGAAAGGTCCATCTCAATTACAGAAGGGTACACTGAAACTAAAAGGTTTGCAGCACACACACAGACATACTACTACAGACATGCAAACAGTAAAAGTACTAATAACGTAGCAAGAGATAACCAAAACAGTTTGAGATTTAAATAACTAAGACTGAAGAATATGACAGCACTATACTGATTTCCTGTAGTGACTACATTTCCACCTCTCACTGTTTAATTACATAAGAAACAGAAAAACTAATTAGTTAATTAATTGCTGCCTAAGGACCCCAAAAAGCAAACAGAGTACATACCTTTCTTCAGTGCATTCCTGTTTCTCAGTTCCATCAATTTCAATTTCTATCAACTCCTCTGCCTCTCTCTTAGTCATGGCTGCAATGTCTTAAGAACAGAGCTATGATCAGAAAAGAATTTTTTGTGTAAGTCACAGACCAACAAGACTAGATAATGTTTTGCGTCCTATCAAACATTTTTTAAACCAAATACCAGAAGAGCCTTTTAAAGCCAAGAATTAATCTAAAAAACAAATCCAAAAGCTAACACAGATTTCACAAAATATATTACTATACCTGACCTCAAACAAATGTTCTAGAAGCAAACACAGGACTATTAAGACATTGCAAAGAGCCCAAAGTCTGATTCTCTTGGAGGCACTCAAATTCGTGAATTTTTTGGTTGTTGCTCTGGGCCACTTATAGCAAAGTACATCTGAAACTTCAAACTACCTTCCTAGCATGGCTGAAAGACGCTTATAAATTTAAGCATTTACATGAAATGCTGCAGGAGGAACTTAGAGAGAAGATCCATGATTTCTTCACAGGTAAATAAAGTCAACAACAAAGTGTTTGTTGATTATCCAATCCTTCCACCCATGCCTCCCACAGGTGAACAGCTGATGACATGAGCACAAAGAATGTATCTTGCAAAGTCCCAAATTGAGCAGGATGTTAGCAAAGAAAGGGAAAGCTATTCTGTGATGACATTATCATTAACACTGCAGATTTTCATGCCCTATTGAATGCTGGAGTCTTTTGGTAACATAAGTGGGAAAGAAAGAATCACAGCATTTGGTCTGTAAAGACATAGTTTGTCAGGTATTACTGTGTTTCACAAACCAGCACATATACCATAACTATGAAATACATATGATAAAAACCCAAGTCCAATTATATTAACAGTTCACAATAAATAACATCATGAATTCATAGCAAAAGGAGCAGGAAGTAGAAGTATAGAGGAAGAAAAAAGCCACTGAAGAAGAATCAAAACACGACTACTATTTAAAAATATCCAAAACAGAAGAGATCACCAAGATTTCCATCCTGGAATGATCCTTTCCCAGGAACTACTCTATCCCAAACCCAACTGTTAGCAAGAGTATCTACTGAAGACAAGACAATAAGGATACTTACTAATCTTTAAAACTTCTCAAAAGGAATAGTAACCAACCATATTTTACAGCTGCTACATAAACTGTAAAGAAATTCAAACTCCTCATCATCTCCTCAAAAACTTTTCTGTAAGATCAATTGTGAAGAAATCAAGTGCTGCATGTGGTTCATTCTGTAAGAAGCTACCAAGATTAGGAAGCAAAAGACCACCTTATCAATATCTCACTGCTAGAAACAAACCCAGAACCTGGTCACAGATCTGGCTCTGTGAAAATCTCCAAAGTGCCAGGGTAGTGTCCACTAAACAGGGCCTCAGGAGTCCAATTCACGTATCATCTAATTTTGTGTATCATCCTCACGATAAGTAAGAAAGACTGAAACACAACTTCTGAAGAATGCAGACAGGCTTAAATATCTGAATGTGCCGATACCTCCATAGTTACAGGTAATCTGTCAGACTGTTAAAAAATATTTCAAAACCAAGGTTTGAGCAATGCCCCTTACTGAAAACTCCTAAAGAGACAAACTGGTATGATAAGAAAGGGGTGAATGTCTTTTCTGTGTCAGTAATCAGATTAAAAACACAAAACAAAGGTAAATTATCTTTTTTTCTTTTGTGATGAAGGGCGGTTACCAGTAAGGTCACAAAGGGGTTAGGCTGGGATTTCTGTTCCTTGACATACTCGTATGTCATTTCTTGAGAGAACAGTGCAGACTTACAGAAAGAACTCACCATCTTGACAGATTTCTGGCAGATAATATTCAGTACAGTTAAATGCAGAATAATGCAGAGTGAGAAAATATTATTGCCCATAGTAACAGTACAGAATTAGGTAAGGCATTTAGAAGTCCCTACGGATTGGACTCCAAACTGGCAGCTGGACTAGTAACTGTACACTCCATCTTCAAAGGCAGTTCATGGTTGAATCTCACAGGCTCTGCTATATTTTTGGATCCCTGGTGGGGTAGGAAAGGGGAACACAGGCACAAAGAGCAGGTATACAAAGAGGAAGAAAGATGGTTCCACTGAGCACAGACATGAAGAAGGGACATGATGGGTGTAAAGAAGAATATGATGAAAACACATAAACTCATTAAAGTTCACAGAAGCCTAATGGGGAAAAATATTCATTCCTTCCTATACTAGCATAAAGAGATGTCTTCTGATATAAACATTTCACATGAAGTCTAGCAGTTTGTTCCTACAGGATGCTACAGCGTTTGAAAGTGAACATAGGTTCAGATGGGACTGAGCTGCCAGACCATTCTCTGAGGGCTACTGAGAGACAAGAATGCTACTAGAGCCTCGCTTGCCTGGAGGGTTCACATGGCAGGAACAACTACAACAGCAGCATTTGTTCAAAGGAGCATATAAAACTGTGGTTGATTTGTGTAAGGTTCAGCCTACTGATTTCTGCTTGTTTCTACTTTTTCCTTCAACCTAACAAGTTCTAAGACTTACCTGTTAGCCTAGAAGAAATCTGACCTCCACTGACATATGAGAAGGCACCTTTTCCCCTTGTATGACAGAGCCTTTTCCCCTTGTATCACAGCCCAGTGCTAGTCCAGTATCTTTTACAGTCAGGAGAGTAGTTCCTTTGTTCTACTTAAGATCTATCTTTTCCCTAGAACACAGGGAGTTAAGCAAGGAATGAGCCCTGCACAACATGGGCACAAACTCTCTGAGTAGAACTAATGTTTGCGAAATGGGGACCAGTTCTGGAGCCCATATACATTATCAGCTGATACTGAAGCCCAGTCACTGAAGTTATTGGTGCCCCAGAGAGAAGCCTTGGTGTGTGCAGCACGTGGTTCCTATCCATCTGTATTACCCAAACTGTAAGTACCAACACAAAGCAGGTAATAAAGCAGACAGCCTGTCCTTTACAGTTCAGATTTATGACGGAGATAGTGGAGAACTGAACAGCATGAGTGGAAATCACGCCAAATTTGATGTATTTAACTTCTTTATCGACAGCCTGAAGCCAGAAAATAAAGCCAAGCTGGGAGCCGTGGATGTGCAGCATGTACCTGGCCGAACAACAGGAAGCAAACTATGCAAAATCATGGAATCAATTAGATTGGAAAATACCTTCGAAATCATCATAACTGAACACCACCATGTCAAGTAAACCATGGCACTAAGCGCCACATCCCGTCTTTCCTTTAATATCTCCAGGGATGGTGATTCCACGGGCTGCCTGTTCCAAGGTCTAATCACCCTTTCTATGAAGAAATTCCTCTTAGTGTCCAACCTAAACCTCCCCTGGCACAGCTTAAGATTCTTATTAGTGGTTTGCCGAGGAGCAGAGCCCGATCTCCACCTGGCTGCAGCCTCCTGTCAGGGAGCTGTAAAGAGTGATAGGGCTCCCCCCGAGCCTCCTTCTCCCCAGGATGATTCCTCCTCAGACTTGAACTAAAGACCCTTCCCCAGCTCCGCTGCCCTCCTCTCGACTGCCTCCAGCCCCTCCACGTCTCGAAGTGAGAGGCCCAGAACTGGACTCATCACTCGAGGTGCTTCGCACCGGTGCAAGGGGAGAACCACAAGACGCCACATCCTGTTACGGTTTCAGCCAAAACAAGGCTTTTACAAATGGGGTAAGTTTTTACGCGCTGGGGAGGCCTCGCGGACCCATGCCCGCGCTGCCCGAGCCCCGCGGTGAGAGCATTCGCTCCTTGATGCCGGGGGCCCTTCCCCACGACCGTCGAGGCGCCATCTCCCCGCAGGCCCCGCTTCCCGCGGCGCCTCCGTGTCGTTGTTTGAACCCGAAACGGAAATGGGATCGCGGAGCCGCCGGGGGAGAAACGGAAACAAAACACGGGCCGGGCCGCGCTCACCCGCCGCCACTGTCCCTTCGTCCGTCCGCCCGCCGCACCAACACGTCCCGCCGTCCGTCCGCGTCCGGCAACTCCCGCGGCTCCGGGTCCAGGTCTGGCTCCGGGAACGAGTCCGGGAGCGGGTCCCGCCAGGATCGGGGCGGCGCGCGGGCCCAGCGCGGGGAAAGCGCGCGACACCGCCGCGCCCCCGCGCGAACTACGGCTCCCGGCGGCCCCCGCGCGGGAACTACGGCTCCCGGCGGCTCCCGCGGCTCCGGATGGGCCCAAGCCACTTCCCCTCACCTGGAAGCGGTTCTGTGCGGACACGGTGCGTGCTAGGTTCTCCCGGAGCTCTCCCCGCACTGCCCCAGGTCTCGGCGGGAGCCGAACAGGGCCGGGGGGTGTGTGGGAATGAGGAGGGGGGGGGCCCGGGTGTGCGCGATGGGGGGGTGGGGGGCGGTGGTTCCCGGCGTGCACCGCGCCTGTCCGAGCGGAGGCGGTGGTGGCGGTGGTTCGGCCAAGGTGACTCTGGGGGAGCTCTGCTGGCTTGAAATTGTCACTTTTTTCCTACTTAAACAATGCGAACAGCGGAATTCCCGTTTTGTCTGGGTTGTTCGGTCGCGTTTCCGTACCGAACGAGCGGCGGAGCTGCGCTCGTAGTGTCACGATGCCCTCGGGTTCAATGGCTGCTGGAATTTCACCTTCCCCCCCAATTGCTGTTTTAAATAACCTTTGAATACCTTTCTGCTTTGAAGTTCAACTCTAAAGTACATTTTTTTCTTTTTTCTTTATGCATTTGTCTTAATATCTTGGTAAAGGAAATATCCTTTAAATACTTCGCTGGCTTCAGCTCCACGCTGGTTTTTTCCTTCTTTTTTATGCATGTATATCGCAGTGACTAATTCTTTATTCCTGCTTTGGTGGTTTTTTAATAGTTAAAGCAGAAGTGCCATCATGATCCTGCGACAGATCCTGCGACTTTCCTCCCTTTTCCACTCCGCTGTGTCTGTTCACCTGCGCAGGAACATTGGGCTCTCTGCGATTGTCTTCAACAAGACAAAAGAGCTCGACCCGGTTCAGAAGCTTTTCTTGGACAAGATCAGAGAGTACAACACGAAAAGCAAGTAAGTAAAGGAAATTATCTTAAGGAGGGGGGCTGATGGGAAAAGGGGAAAATATGTTGATTTTGACATAAAAACATCAAGACATGAAGTATTTGATTTTTGACTACAATTTGATAGTTTTGTAGGCTGGTCTCTAAGTATTGAAGGTGTGTTTTCCTGCAATACTTAGTGATGGTGTTACTAGCGAGCAAGCTTATTCTTGTATACCTAGTAAAAAATATCGGGGGTTTTTTTGCTTAAAAAAGAAAAAAATCTGATGTCATTCTTCTTGGGCACTTAAGGCACTCAATTAAGGTCTCTTGCACACTACATCAATGTACTGGTATGTTAATTTTTACCCATCTACATGCACTACAAATGAGGGGAGGAAAAAACCAAACAAACCCTTTCTTTTTTTTTTTGGCTGGGGAAAACAGTTATTCTCTAGTTTCGTTTCCAGAAGCTGAATGGAAATAGCCTCTAAAAGAAATTGAGAATTAATGGAACCATCAGGATGGTTCATTTAACATCTTCAGTTAATAAGCAGTTCCTTCAAATGGAATCTTAGATTCTTGTAATGTTTGAATGAATTACTGACTAGGAAGATAAAACGGTAGTAATTCTATGTAATTTATTCTTGGGAAGGAAGTAAGACACTTTTTACCTCTACTGGTGGAAGATATGTTTATCCTTACCTACAAATCAGTCTGTGTAGGGAGGCAGATTTTTGGTGGTTTTACCAATTCTAAGTGTGGATCCTGTGCTGATACAACTGAGTGCTGGTAATCTAAAGAGTTACTATTTTAGTTATCTAATATTTGTATCCTAAGAAGTTCCCATTGTGATGGGTTTTTTTTGCTTCTCTAGTATTCCAAACATGGTCTGTTTGCAAGAACAGTTAAGCTTTACTAACCAAGATGACCAATTCAGAGATAGCAGACGTGCAAATCACAATTTTGTTAGAATTTCATACCTGGAACAAGCAAAACTAAAAGTCTTGAGAGCCTGCATACTCATTAGTGTAGTTTATTTTTTGCCTCATAAGACCACCTTTTGTATCAAAAGGCTTGGATTTTCATCACTGATAGAAGAAAGCTTTTACTTTACCCTGAGAATCTTGTTTATGTGTAAGGTAAGGAGGCCCTAAAGGTGTCATATCTTAAGTTTTGGAAATATTTTAAATTATTTCCTTTGACTGGTCGTTGAAAATATTTTAAATTCATAAATGGCTTGAAAACGTAGAATTTCCCACATGAGATGTTAGAGCTGAGCTGTTAATCACAACTTTTAATGTTTTTTAGGCAAGCTGGAGGGCCTGTTGATGCAGGACCTGACTTTCAGAAGGACATGAATGAATCCCTTGCAAGACTCCAACGGGCGTATGGTGAGGGAGATCTCACCAAGTTTCCAGAATTTAAATTTGTGGGTGAGTTAACAATCTTACTGATTTCTAATTGCAAGTAGAGACATGTTTACTCACAGGTTTTCTTAATTCCCATTTAGTTTATATTTGTACCATTCATTTAATGTAAAATACCCTCTAGGAATCTTATTGCTTTTGCGCAGTTCACATGTGATTCCATGTGACTCCTATTTTGATTATTTGTCTTTTCTAGCAGAGATATGGTCTTCCTTATACTGATGATTAACAAAACTTGCAGTCAGATCAGACTGTCTTAATTGTCCTTCACAGACCCTAAAGAAAGAGCTCAAATAGAAATAGCCCAGGGCCTGTATTTTTCTCATTCTGACAAAGAGATCAGCAGACTATAATGTGAATATTAGTTAGTCCTATATAATCCAAACTGACTTTTTTGATTTTGTAAGCTCCTCTGGAAAGCCAGGGATTCCAGAAAATGAACATAGGACTTAACTTTCTTACTGATGAATATTTTGTGGCTAAATTATATTAAACCTTTTTCTGCAGCTGTTTGGATATAACTTCTGTTTAACTGCTCTAAGCTTGTTTTAGCATGGAAGGGAAAGAGCAGACATCATGAGGCATGTTGGGTATCTGGCAGCCAGCCAAGGCCCAGCCACCATAGTCAGTGACTTGTAATTCTGACCAGACTATCTGGAAATTCTAATTTACACTAGGAACACACCTGAAAACGTTTCATATTTTGATAGTACTTCTGTTGGGTACAGTTGATGTCAGGTTGTTACTGGTGCAGGTAAAACAGAGTACCTATAAAGTAGGATCTATAGTTCTTCTTTTTTTTATTTTTCCACAATTTTAGGGATATAGTTTCTCTGTATTCAGTTTCATTTCTGTGTCATATGTGAAACTATGCAGATTAAAATTTCACTTGTTTTTGTAAGGAAAAAGAATTTGTGGGACCATGGGAACGGAACAAAGCACACACATGCATATGACTATGTTCTTTTACTGCTATTGCCTATCCTTGATGTAATTTCAATAAGATTTCAAATCTGAGTAATTACATTGGTAGGAATGTCAATTCTTTGTCTTATTGATGATTACTGTAAGCTGAGCTTTGCCTCTCAGACTTTGTATTAAAGAGAACAGGCATTAGTAGCCCAGGTGCCCAAAGCCCTTACCTTTGTGAGTCTGTACGCTTGGTATCAAGAACTCCTTGGTCAGTGTTTGCATGTGGAGAGTATCTTGCTGAGTGGAGTTGAACTTGTGTGCTCCTCTCTGTTAATATACACTGATAATACACTAATCAAAGGGAGAGAAGAGCTTGGTTACTTGTTCTTGTATCAGAAATACTCATCCAGTAACATTCGGGTTGACTTCTTCAGTTTCCCTGTTGTCTTCTCCCCTATCCCAGGTGATGCTAAAAGCTGTTTTGGCAGAATGTTACTGAGGCTTAGTCTTTATATATAACTCCCCCAAGGTGGAAAAGACCAGTCTCCAGCATAGTTACTGTTTACTGCTGCCCACATTTAATCAGTAAGTGGGGGTGTAGAATTCAATGTATTGCTTTAGCTTGCCAACTTGAAGGTTAGTTTTCTTTGAATTACAAATTAATTGTGGTGTTTGAAGATGGAATAAAAAGAGATTAACAGGAATTTTCTCTCTTTCGCATTCCTCCTGTAGAGCCCCAGTTTGAGGAGACTCCGAAGTGATATCTGCAGCTTGTATACCGAACAGCAGTGTACAGCCATGGAGTTGCTGAATGTGGCACCAGTTGTAATTTAATAAATGTAGTGCTTAAGTTTGATTTTAGTGGTGTGAAGAAGCTCTTAACTGTATGATGAGTATAGTTAGCTGTAATCATCAACTCTTACGTGACAGAGGCAGCTGAGTAGTGCTGCTCAGTCTTACTTGCAAAACTCCATTGTGAGCTATGTTTTAATGCTGAGATATTGTAACACTCATAATGATACACCATGAAGGAACTACTTGTTCTGTTGAGTTTGTCACATCCAAAAAGCTTCTGCAGAAAAAAAACTCCATGAACTTTAAGTCTGTAGCAAAGCCCTGCAGTAGTGATGGAGCTGCACAGCCAAAAGCATAGGCACAAATGCCCTAATTCTACACTGCATCAATGAACACAAAGGTGATAAAGTGTTAATCTTCCAGAAGAAACTGAAATCTGCTAATGGGGTTGTAAGGTGTGAATTTGTGACTGAACTATTGACATGAACACTTCAGCTTCTGAGGAGCTATATATTTATAATAATTATCTGAGAAATTACATGAACAAACACTTCAACAGTTAGGGTCTAGATACTACAGTTTGAATTGTACTGACACGATTTTTCTTCAGAATGAAATAATATATGCAGCCTATAGAGAGAGAAAGGCTTCCACATTAGACCTAGAGAGAGACTTCCACATTAGACACTAAAACACTGCTTGAGCTTTAATTACAGGAAGATTTATTTTGTCTGCATAGTGAGTTTACTTCTGCACAGCTACACACTTAGAGATGGCTTTGGCAAATCTAATACAATTTCAAAGTACTAGTAAATCAGAATTGCAGGAGAACTTGAGTCCTTGACAATGGTGGAGACACAAGTAGTGAGGTCATCTATTAAGTTATTTGAATAGATTGCTCCAAGCTGCAAGAGTGAATCTTGCATTGCTGCACGTACATATGAACAAAATGAGAAGCCTTCACACAGAACTAAATTGAATATACAAGTTAATTTATCTTTAAGGTTTTTTGGGGTTGGTTTTTTTTTGAGATGCTATTGCAGCTAGGTTGACTAAACATTGGCAGTTTCTATTTTCAGCATGTAATACATGGGAACAATATTTACAGAGCAGAGGTCAAATGATCCCTGGGTGTTGTGGTTTAACCCCAGGTGGCAACGAAGCACCCCACAGCCACTGGCTCACTCCCTGTCCCCTCCCCCTACTGTGGGAAAGGGAATTGGAAATAAAACTCATGGGTTGAGATAAGCCAGTTAAAATAATTGAACCAAAGTAATAATAAGGGAGAGAGATAAAACCTGAGAAGCACAAGTGATGCACAGCACAAGTGCTCATCACCATTTGCTGTCTGATGCCCAGCCCAACCCCCAGCAGTGACTGGCCCCTCCCAGCCAACTCCCCCCAGTTTACATGCTGGGCATGATGTTCTGTATCCCTCTGACCATGTCAGGGTCCTGGCCCTGTTCCGTGTTCGTGGCTTGAGCACCTTCTCACTGGCAGAGCATCTGACACGAAAAAGTCCTTGACTCAGTGTAAGTACTGCTGAACAACAACTGAAATGGTAGTGTGCGGTTGACAATATTCTTACACTAATTTAAAAAAAACAGCTCTGTACTAACTACTAGGAAAAAAATTAACTCCCAACTGAAACCAGAATAGTATTAGCTGCTTACTCCATACAATTTATGTCATGCCAGATCCCACACTTTGCAATACACCAGCACCATTCCCGTCTTTTTATAGATACACATAGATATAATTTCCTTAGTCTATAGGCAATTCCTATAGAAGTCTATTGAGTTCATTTAGTCTGTGACTTTTGGCTGTCTGTCATGAACAGTTTTTCAGGGCAAGAAAGAGGCTGTCTGGTGTTGGATTGTTGCATGTTGAAGCCAGTTCTCATTCCACCATTACTGTGCTTAATTGGTTTCATCAAAGTTCATTCTTAATATGGCAGTTGAAGGGGAGTTGGGTTCAGATCCCCCAAAGCTGGAGGGGTGGAGACAGGCACCATGAGGTGCCGAGTGCAATGGTGGGCACACAACTGACATTGACGTGTTAATACACAGCATTATACAGCAATTAACATCACACAATTCTCTGGGTATTCTCACCCCAAATCAAATCCACTCAATGCATAAACCAGATTAGCCCATCCTCCCACCTTACCAACTGTACTCAGGTCCTTGAGCAAAAACAATCCCACAGATAAGTTTGCCTTTGCGTGAAGCAGGAATAATGCAGACTGTCTTCCCCAGCACATTCTTGATGTGCACTGCAGGAACTTCATTCCCTTCTACAGTAAAAGCTTTCATGGGGCAGGGCCAGCCCACTTGGCAGATCCTCTAGTGCTGACTCGCCAGATGACCTTTGCCGATGTGCATCCCAATGTCCCCCTGCCCATTGCTCTCAGTGTAGCCTTTAACAGTCCATTGGATCATTTGGTTTTCTTGGCTGGGGCAAGATACAATATACCCACTTAATGCCATGTGCTTTGGCCCAAGTGCCTGTGGGTGTTTTCCAAGTATTTCTAGTTTAATTTATTCAAAGGCTTGGTGTTGCTCAGGGCGTCATGTTAAATCATTATTCTTCTGAGTCACTTGATAAAGAGGGCTTACAATCAGACTGTAGTTCAGAATATGCATTCTCCAAAACCCCAAAACATCTACGAGAGCTTACTTTTTGAAGAAATGGATTAGAATTTCCATAGGATCAGGAGAAAAATCAGCCCTTTCCCTCTACCTGGGTAACCATCCATTGGAGATGGAAGTAGAAGCTTTCCTGGAAGAACCCCCACTTGGGATTGTTTTCCCTCGCAATTCATGTACCCACGTCTCTAGGGTCAAGGTAGGTCTTCCATCCTAATTTTTCATGCCCTCTCTGTGGTCTCTCAGCTAAACCGACAGGGTATCCCATGGAGTGTACCTCTTATATCCTCCCTCTTGAGCCAGCGCTTACTGTCATTAGCTGAGACATGGGGGGAATGGAACATATCCTCTTTGAACTGCTGGAACTCTTGGGACAGTTTATCTGATAGTTTCTCCACAGATGAGATGAGAGGAAGAGAGGTTGTCTTCACATTCCTGGAGATCGCAAGCCACTGCATCTGCAGATGGTGATGTGGTGTCTTTCCAGATTGATGTTTCCAGTGGGTTGCTGTGTGCTCTTGGTACACTCTACAAATTTCCACCACATGGGTCATGTGCAGAGGAACTGGTCTGGATCTGTGGGGAACCTTGTATTGTCCAGGTCAAAATAAATAATCTTTAGCACAGCTAATTCCCTCAGGTATTAGGTGTCTTTCCACTTGCGTGGTGATATGTAACATCTTTCTTGTAAGGATACCTTTCCTTCATGCTTGACAGGAGTAATTTCTAGAGGCTTAGGACTTGTGTCCCTTGTCCAATCACCTTTTCAATGCCTGCTTTCCTAGAAAGAGATCCCTACCCTGTAATCCCAATCTGCTACCCTGTTATCCCAACATCAGCCAGGTGGTAATGTGCTCATCAGGACAACAGCTGAAATATTTATGTATATCCCGCAGCTCATTCAGGAATAAGGATTGAGTGGTTACCTCTTGTTGGCCTGTCACTGAAGTTTGTGTAGGCACAGTACGTGTCGCCAAGGTTTCAGTAGCCACATATCATTGCTTAACCCTAAAGAAGGCCTGAACCATATGCAACAACATACTGGTTGTCAGCAAAAAGACCAGGCCAGTTTCAAGGGTAGTCACTGGATATGCAAAGTCTTTAAAATTTTCAAATGCTACTGTAATCATGCTGGAGGGAAAGGAAGGTGTTTTTCCCATAGGCTGGCTCTCTGAGGTTAAAAGGCAGTAGATGTAACTGTGGATGGTTCCCACCAGATGGATCCCAAAGGACAGAGGGGACACACACCAGGCACATTCATGACCAGCCATTCTATCATATCACAAGCCAGTACAACACAGAACAACAGTGATAACCTTAGCCCAGGCCTAGAGCAAATGAATCAATATGGTGACCAGCAACTAGTGAACCAATACAATGAATGCTTATAACAAATTTGTTTTAACATGCTCCAGTGAGATCTGTTTTTATCTCAACCTTTTGAGTCTCGTGTTGGGTCCCAAAAAAGGACTATCAGGGTTTAACTACAGCCAGCAGATCAGCCATACACACCTGTTTGCTCACTGCCCCCACCCCAGCTGTGGTGGGAGAACTGGGAAAAAAAGTAAAACTGGTAGGTTGAGAGAACAACAGCTTAATAATTGAAACAAAGTAAAATAGGATACTAGTACTACTCATGATGATAATAATAATAACAATAATATTAATTGTAACAAAAAGGAGAGAGAGGAGTAAAGCCTAAGAAAGACAAGTGATATACAACAGATTCTCCCACCTGCTCACCAATGCCCAGCCCATGCCCCAGCAGCGATCAGCTCATCCTGGCCAACTTCCCCAGTTTATATACTGGGCATGACATTCTGGTGTGGAGGTGGTCACTAAGCACCAAGCCTGTCTGAGTTCAAGAAGCATTTGGACAATGTTGTCAGGCACATGGTGTGATTCTTGGGGTGTCCTGTGCAGGGCCAGGAGCTGGACTTGATGATCCTGATGGGTCCCTTCCAAGTCAGCTTATTCTATGATTCCGTGACTATATGAATATCCTTTGGACAGCTCAGATCAGCTGTCCCAGCTGTGCTCTGTCCCTGCTTCATTGTGCACCTCCTCATTGGCAGACCATGGGAACCTGAGGACTCTTGACTTGGAGTGAGTACTACCCAGCAATAACTACGTCAGTGTGTTATCAACTTTATTCTCATATTAAATCCAAAACACAGCTACTGTGAAGAAAATTATCCCAGCTGAAACGAGGGCACTTTGATACTTTTGTATAACAAGCAGTCATTTGATGTCCCTCACAGAGGCTGAAATCTTCTAAATAACAAAGGACTTGGTATGCTTGAAATCCTAAATGAAGCAAACAAGATTATATAAATAATAGTTCAAAGATTTTAATATTTAATGTACATTTCAGAAGAAACTAAAACATCAAGATTGACAAGAAATGTGTCTGAGGCAGTGTTAGTTAATGTTTATTCTTTTCTGGGATGGGAGTGTAAAATGCACTCTACACAGAAGTAGTAACCTATTAATAAATACAGGTATCAAACAGCTCTGCTCAGTACGTGATATTTAAGTGCATTAAAACTGATAAACAGATACCATAGCTCTTCAAAGTGTTATCCATTTTACTCAGAGCAGATAGTTGATCTCAGTAAGTTTCTTATATACATACTAGGCTTATGCAATTTAGTATGTTGTGTTTTGATTAAGAAAATGGGTGGTGTTCAGCTATCTTTTAAAGTTACAATAGTAATACTAACGCTACTTAAACTACTAATGTCCTTAAACTGTAGATGGTGATATTAAGTCACTCCTAGATGAAGTTTTAGTTAGAACTCTATTCCTTTTGCACCAATCTGAAAAGCTGGAACAATGTACATGTAGTTAAAGCTCTTGAGCCCACTCAAGAAAGTGAGGGTGGAAGTAGTAAAGTCAGCTTCTGTATTTGGTCAAGTCTTTTGATTCACATTATTTTTAGAAGAGTTAGGGCTCAATCTTTCTATCACTGCTGTCTTGGACTGTGTCTCAGTTAGTTAATCAATATGTACAAGAAGATGCAAAGTATGGAGCAAGGTGCTGTAGTTGTGTGGCACTTGAGACTGTCCAATAGCAAGCTGTAAATGCAGAGAGAGATAAAGTATCTCCAGGTACTGGTGACAGGTATGGCATGGCAGGTGTGAGGAGTTTATGTATGTGTGCAAAGACATTACAGATCTAAGGAATTTTAAAGATACCTAAAGCTAAACATGCTAGTGAACACGAAAGACTTGCCTTTTCACTTGTAGATTGATAGTTTGTCTTCTTTCTGTTAACAGAGAAGGAAAGGAATACAGGTTAAATAGTGATTTTTCTGGTGTTAGTTTTACCCCTTTGGTAACTTTATATATGAATGCATTTTCCTGGATTTCCAGCAATCCTCAGGGTTTTTTCCCCCCTCTTAGCAAAAAGTTACAATAACAAATCCATTGAATGTTTTCAGATATCAATCATTATCTCATAAACCACTGGCAATCACCTGCTTGTCTTTTCAAGTCTTCCACTTACACTTTTTGTCTAGCTCATGGCCAGAAAAATAGCTTGAGGAATTCTGACTTCCTACTAAGAAATTTGAGTGAAATAAATCCACATCAAAAGGGTAGACTAGGCACTGTCAGAAAGTTTCCACCAGTCATGTTTTTACAAAATGCTTCCTGAAATAACCTGTAGATATGGATATGAGAGCAGTTCATTTTCGTTCTGATTGTCTTTTGTCTAGTTTGAAGAGGAGACACAGGAATGCCAAGAGCTGAGTTAGGGGTGTAAGGTATAACTATGTAAAAAGACACAACTCTGCATATTTACCACAGTAATGTAATGACTCACTTTCTGACCAGCACACTGGTTTCTAATAAGGAAACCAGCTAGTGTGTAGGATCAGGTTTAACTCAGTGTCAAGAAAGCTACTGCACAAGAATCATGTAGGAAAGGCTGAAAAAATCATTATAGCTACTAAATCATCTGAAATGTAAATGAAGTTTGCAATGACTTATGTACTACTGGCATCAAGATACTTACTGGGAAGAGCTTTCCTCTGAAAAAGAAAGAAAGAAAAAAAAGAATTACACAAGAAGAGTTTCCTTAGCTGATTTAGTTCTTCAAAATAGTTATTCCTAGAGTATCCAGCTTTTCAGTTTCTAGAAGGTGTTTCTGAACCTAATGTCTGTTTTTGGCATAGGGAGTTTAAGCAGAAGAAAGATTAGGTTGCTTTCAAGGGTAAATGAAGCTTCAAGTGAACTCTAACCAGCAGCTCTGTAGCCTCTGGTTGTAGCGAATGAGGCATGGACTCTCTTGATTCCAGCAAAGAGAATTGTTTATTACCATTATGCAAGGCCTTTTATACTGTACAACTATGCAAGGCATTTTATACTGTGCTAAAAATATTCTACGCAAGGCTTTATGCTGTGCTAAAAATATTCTGGCTAAAAATATTCTTGTTAGCATGCTTGTTAACTAAACAAAACACACACTGGCCACATGCAACATCCCTTATCACCTCCTGTGTTGCTGTTTACGCACTCCCTTGACCAATTAGCACTTCGATCAGGCGCTGTTCATGCGAAGCTTACGTAACTTGTTCTTGTCTGCATGTCAGCTGTACATCTCCCAAAGTGCTTTCAGTGAGCAAAAGTGAGCAAAGGCCCTTTACTTATTCTATAAGATTTTTCTCGTCTCCTATATCTGGTGATTTCAGGCAGCTGACCTTTTCAGACCCCGACGTTTGGCATCTGTTCTTGCCGTGATCAACCCTACAGGTACCAATGCAAAGGCTACAGAGAGGGTTGCTGGGTGTCAAGCTTTTTCCAGCAATCCTTAAATGCAACTTTTTTCATGACCCAGAGGAAGGAGACAGTTAATTTAGTTTCCCTTTCATCAGAACTCAGCTGGTCAGGCCTTGTAGACTAAAACTGGCTTATTTTTATGCTGCGTTTCTTAGGCATTCCCTATCAAAACTACAGTGGAGATGTTCCAGGAACCAAGGTCTAGCTCGTTGCTTTCTCTAGATTGTTGTTTGGTAGCCTTAAGCAACTGCACAAACATCTCCATGTAATTCTTAAGGTACCTTTTGCAATAGAAGTTGTCAGAATTAAAAATGTCTACACAAAATGTTGCTGTTTTAATGCTCTCCAGCCTTAATATCATGGAGTTAGTACCCTCATGGAAAGGAGGACGTCATCAGAATTATAAAATTACAGAACGGTTTGGGTTGGAAGGGACCTTAAAGGTCATCTAGTTCCAACCCCCTGCCATAAGCAGGGACACCCTCCACTAGACCAGGTTGCTCAGGACTCCTTCCAATCTGTCCTTGAACACTTCCAGAGATGGGACATCCACAGCTTCTCGGGGTAAGAAAGAGCCTCATGGAAACTCTGCTAAATATAGACGTTTTTTGACACAAGGAAGGAGTGATTTTATTCTACTTACTTGCAAAGTACCCCTTTTTTTGGGCATAAAATACTCCAAGGCCACACAGTGCTATCACCAGAGCCACAAATACTACAGCTGCAATGATACCGCTTACATTAAGGTCATCTGTAATAATAAAACAGAATTTCAATGTTCTAAATTGTAAAAATTTCCACTGGCTGGATTTTTCCCTAAATACCACAGGCATCTTTTGTATCTATAGGGGGACTTTGGCCCAAGAGGTGTAAGTTAATTAGTAACACTTAGATGTATTTAAGCAGTAAAACAGCACTACTGTGTCACAGCCACTTTAACAGAAGTGCTTGGTACACATCAGCTGCTTAGTTTGGGTCAAAAATAAGGACAGAATAAGAAGGATCAAAGGATACATACTCCTCATCATATCTATCCCAGGTAAGTCTTATCCAAGTCATATGTCTCTAAGGGAAAATATCTTGAAATCTTTGTAAGTCTTAAAACAAGGTTTTTCAGATAGTTAATTTACTTAACACAACTGGAACAGCTGATGGCAGTTGGACTCCACTTCTAAAGAACCCTTCAAATGAGTTATTTGAAATTCAATGATTTCTAAATTTTGAAATAGCAAGGCTTTTAAAATCCAACACAATAAAGCTGAGTTGCCTGAAATTAAACTCTACACCAGGCTACTGAAACATCTGGCCATTTTTATGTTGAAGGTGATGGTTTGGGTTCAACCAGGATAAGGACCATGCCTATATCCTGATATAATGACTAAGAGCTTCAGACAATCATCCATTTTAGGAAAACCAAAAACATCAACAAGCAGAAACATTTTCACAGGCTTTTTTGAAGTTTCCAATTACTTATTTGGATTCTGACTTTAAGCATTTGCTAATATATGGTTGAGATTTGTTACCCTAAAACCTATCAATTTTTTGTACAATTTAGTCCTACAGCAATTTAGGACTTAGGTGCTTATTTTCACAGAGCGATTCTATCTCAGTGAATGCATAAAAAGCCATGACACAGTAATTTTCAGTTAAGTTCTGAGAAAGCACTGTATAGAACTTTGCAGTTCCATGTGCTGCTTTATGGAACACTTGGACAGGATCTTCTCTGCAGTGGTTATTAGGATTTGTTACCATTTGCTTTCCTATGATATCTGCAAGAACTAGTTGTATTTTTGCAAAAATCTTCATGCATTTTGGATTGTTACAGACTATTACATTAAGATCTCCCATGAATGCATCCCAAAAGGGAGGCTTTTTATAAAGAAAAGACCCCAGTGGACTGGAACACTCTCCTGTAAGACTTCCACAAAAAAAAATCAGAAATATTAATATTCTCATATGGCTGCTGCTTTTCTGTGATGTTCACTGTTTACCGAATCTTAAAGCTAATTACTGTGATAAGGAACTTATATTATTATTTCTGGTCCCCCAAAATGCCAAAATAAAATAAAAATATTTAATTCAATCTGGTCTTAGCTTCTCAGTGGCAGCTTGCAATTATGTAAATCCTACTGCAAGACTGTTTTCCACCCTTATTTTCTTTGACACATACCAACTTGCATTCGCTTCACTGAACATTTCTGAGATAATCCAATCCCATTGGAGGCTTCACAGAAATACTCTCCAGTGTCATTCTTTGTAACTGTATTAAACAACTGTTAGGAAAGAGTCCAAAACCATTATCAGAACAGAAAAAAAAAATCCTGTAGGATAAAAATTTTGACATGTCAATGGTGTGGGTTTGTTTGTTTTAAACAAATAAAACCCCAAAACCCATGAAGGACAGTAAGAAGTTCTGGTTCATTTCAACCTTTTAACAGCTCCTTAGTCCCATTCCCTGGTCCTTGAACTTCTTGTTGCCTAAGAGGTTTCTTTAGATGGACATTTAACTAAGCAGAATGAATCTACAAGGAAATTCTTTCTCAGTGAATCACAACCTTCCAATAATATCCATTTTTTTAGATATGCTCTAATTTTAGAATACCTGAAATCAGAACAATGTCTTCATTTTATCAAAATAACAACCCCATTAATTGATCCTTAAAAGAATCTTGACACATACTACTTAAGATGCATTGTCAGCCAAAATTTTTTAGAAGTAGAGTTGTTTGGGTGGTTCTCAACCCTCCAAAAATGCACTTTATGTCTTCTTCCAACAGAGAAATGCTAAACTGCACTATTTATCAAATATTAATACTGTAAAAGTGAAAATGAGGAAGCAAGACTGTAGCAGGACATCTTCCCCCGCCACAGAAAAGCCTATCTGTCGCTTGTTAGCTGGTGCAATAACTCAGGGTATCTTGTTCTCACATGAGCCTCACATAAGCCTTGGTGAAGTAACTCGATCAGGACAATTTGCCTCGTAGTGTTACTTTGTTGCCAGGGGATTGATGCTTTCAGCTGACAGTAAACATCTTCCTGTGGAAGCAAATGCGGAAAGACAAGCCGGAATTTCTGACTGACAGACCCTTCATTTTGCAAACTATAAAAGCTACACCATACTTGCACAAAGTAGAAGTCTTCTGCACATTCCCTGGAAATGCGTAGGGTCTTCTCCCCAAAGTCGGGACGCTGCTTTGTGGTTACTCTCTCAAGAGCTGAGTGAAAGGACTCCGTATACACTATTGGCAATTCAGTGGTAAGTTACATTGACTCCTAATCTATACTATTTCTTTGCTAGCTCTAATACAGGTACCTTAATGTTGCAATGGTTTGTGTCATTTACTAGTAGTTCTTTTGTTTCCTACTGTGCAGAAAGTTACCCTGTTTAAGGCCTGTTGTCTGTTACCTTCTGTCTATTCAACAAGTAACTCATTTAATAGTAGATCTAATAGTCCATTCTTCAGAACTTGCAAGCTAAAGTGATTTAGGTGAAGGTCACCTAAGCAGAGCTGCTGCCAAAAATCTAAGCCTAAGGCAGGGCTTGTCTAAAGCTCTCACTCGATCCATAACAAAGAGATGAACAGAGACTGACCTCATGTCAATTTCAGTGTTCCTATTTTTTTTAATCATTAGACTTGTTAACTGTTTCTTTTTAATGTATGCCATACTTTGATATTTTCAGAAGTGATTGGTAAGTTTGAGTAGTCCACCTGATTTCCACAGTGTGCTGAAGAATCCTCAGAACATCTGAATGCTTAGTCATACTTCAGTTTCCACATTTGATTTTGCACAAAAGTAGGACATTCTTAGAACAACTCTTTACTTCTGAAAAATCTCAGCATCCTAAATATCATCAAGTTTTTTTTGAAGGATCAGCTAATGGGGGAAGAATGATAGAGAGACAGCCAGTTCTGAAGGAAAAAAAGCCCAACACCACAACCCAAAACAAAGTACAACTAAAACAAAGAACCCACTAAGCTTACTTACAGTCCCAATTGGCTTCACAGGTCCTGAATGGGAACTTGTAAATGGCACAGGATTGCAGAAATTCTGTACTGCCCTGAGTTCTGCACTCTCCCTGAAGTGTATGAAGCTACTATTCCAGATTTTAAGGTTCGGTCAAATATGGCTCTGTTGCCATACTGAGAGCTCATTCTCACCTGGCACTAGTTTACCGACTGACAAGGTAAAATTTGTCATGTATTTCTAGATTCCCAGTTTTCACCACTGCAGCCTTGCACCTTACCCAATTTGTGTGTATCACTCAATGACTATGGCTTGTCACTGGTTCGAGGCAGAACCTAACTTCTACATTTCTCAGCACATATTTCAGCATGACATTGACCTCCAACAAAGACCTTGTGAATTTTTGTACTAAGACCCCTGTGTATCATTGCACTGAACAGTAAAATTTGGTCTCCCTGATAGCTGTCTATGACAGACTTACCAGAGTGCCAGACTTCTTATTCATGGTGTAAGTTATGTTTGCTGCTCTAGCACTGCCTGTTCCTGTCTTCTCCAGCAAGGCAACACCATTCTTGTACCACTGGTACTCAGATGGAGGGGAGCCCTCAGTCTCCTTACAGCTCAGCTGCACGACCGTTCCCGTCATTGCGGAGCTGGGTACCTCACACACCGGAGTAGTTGGAGCAACTGGACAGTGAAAACGCACTTGTTATACATGTGCTTGTACTGTCCACAGGACAACAGACTGACAGTCATGGTGAGGAGGTGAGCACTTGTGCACGTTTGATAACTACCACATCAATGAAATGAAGTGCAGAAGGGCTAGAAGGCAGAATCCTGCTACTGAGAGCACAGTAAAATTTATGAGTTGCTAAAAATGTAAGAAGTGCTTACTGCCAGCCTCCCCCACCATATGCTGTGTCATCCTGTCTCCAATCTGTGCACTCTCATCCAACCCCAGAGAGTTTGTTTCATGTAATTTCTTGTATGGAACATCTTGTTCACAGACAGAGATGGAATAGCTCAGCGAATCTGTAGTCCAACAATTGCTCCCTTCTCTGCCCTAGTATTTAAAAAAATGAGGAAGAGGAAGAAGACTTTTTGTATTAAAAGGAGTCAACGTTTGAGAAGTGATTGTCAGAAAGAATTACCAAGACTGGCAGTCACCATTGGCACTGTGTAAACCCCAGTCTGAGGACCAAAACAAATTGGTTACTACATTTCAGTCTAGATTAGAAACAAACATTCCCCCACACAGATGCAGGAGAAGTGTTTATTCCTTCTCCTATGAAGATGAATGTCTCTTTTTTGATTTTTAATATGAACAGAAAAGAAACTTAATTTTTAAATTTCTGGTACTTAACATTATATAGCAGAAAAATAATCATGAGGAGGCATCCATGGAACATTAAAAGAACAACTGACAGCTTAACAAGTATTGATAGCTTTTTCTTGGTTGATTTTAAGATAAAAAGCAGAAATAAAGAAAACAAAGTAAAGTACTAACTAACTCATATTAACCTTCAAAAAGGTTTGTAAGCAACACACACACACACACACACACACCCCTTTCTCCTTTGGCCTTGAAGATTTCAACTTTAAATTAAGAATCCACATTTAAAAGAGAAAAGCTGTTGAGAAAGTAGAAGAAAGAAGGAATAAGTGGGGTTACCTCATTGTTGGCACTAATCAGAAGTTCATGCATTTATCATCCTTTATGAAGAACTTAGAGATTTTACATATAATTTTAAAAGATCAATTATTATTATTTTTAATAGGACAAATGTAGAATCTACAAAAGCAAGTATTTTCTTTTGTCCCTGTACACGAAAAAAAGGAAAACTATCAGCCTCTACCACTCATCCAGTGGGAAAAATATCAGAAAAAATAGGAGAATAATGTGCTCAGTGTTCACTTTTCCATCTGTTCCCTAACTGGGAAAGAAAACAAAGACCCACAAAGAACAACTGCCCCCCAGCAGGCACCACCATCTCTTCTGTAAAAAAATGTCCACAGATTTCCAGCTCTCTGGCTGTCATTGCATAAAAACTCTCTCCTTCCAAAACCAGGAGGAGACTTTAGCATACTGGAACCAACTTCTGTGTATGAATATTTGATAAGTGTTGACAGATGCTGAATTTCCAGTGCCAAACACCATGATCATCTTATCCAGATTCTCAGTCACTGAGTGATTTCAGTTTTGAGAACTGAAACTCACTTTTATGTAATTAAATCCTAGTTATGTCTCTTTCTAATTCAAGCATGACTTTTGCCAAGCTGTTTTGGGATGTTGTAGAATGTTCGTGTGTCAGTGTATTTATAAACCCAGCCTAAAGAAGACCCAAAAACCCAGCAGCCACACACTGTGTGGATAACCCTACCTTCAACGTCCCAACACCTCACCACCCAGTTTCTTTATAGAAGCTTAAGTAATAAAGTTTGTACCCAATACTGTGAGAGTAATAGTAGCCTCTCCCAGGCGTTGCCCCTCTTCACTCTTGGCACTGATTTCACAGCGATAGGTTCCAGAATCCCTTCTAGTCACATTCCTAATTCGGATTCCTGTGTTCAGCATCTCTGCTCGGCCTCGAAGATCACCTTTAGGGAGAACAGACAAACAGGTTTCTGCTCTTTGCTTATAGAATCACAGAATCACAGAATGGTCTGGATTGGAAGGGACCTTGAAAATCATCTCGTTCCATCCCCCTGCCATGGTCAGGGACACCTTCCACTAGACCAGGCTGTTCCAAGCCCCATCCAACCTGGCCTTGAACACTCCCAGGAATGGGGCAGCTTCTCTTGGCAACCTGTGCCAGTGCCTCACCGCCCTCACAGGGAAGAATCTCCTGTGTATATTTCCTCTGTATATCTAACCTAAATTTCTCCTCTTTCAGTTTGAAAGCAAATGCCTATGGCTTATTGGCTTATTCTGGATTAATGTACAACTTATTGATATTTTACATCATATTGTACATGAAACTATTGTTCATTTGTTCAGTCTTAGTTACCTATCAGCAAAGAGCAATATGTAATTCCCTTCACAAGATAGTATGAACCTTCCATTTAGTCAAAAAAAACACCCTCAAGTCAGAAAACCCCCCATCTGCCATTTATTGTCCAGTTGGAAGATGGAATGCATTTTTCTGCAAGTATTTCAAGAAAATATGTATAGCAGTAGTGAGGTGACTGAAAGACATCACTTTCCACAAGAGATATGGCAATCACTAATGTAATTACCTTAAATAAAAAGTTGTAAATGAGACCACAGCAGAGTATTTGACTCTTAAACCTGGTAAGAAGAGCTTGGTGGATTTAGCAAAGATATTACTATCAGACTTCTTACAATGAATTTGTTTTTTTTTTAATTCTACAAGTTATTATGAAATTCAAGTTACTTGCACACACAGAATCATGAGTTCCAGTGTTTCTCTAAATTAAATATATGCAGAAAAAAACCAAGTTCGTCAACAAGATCAGCATATCTGCAAGTTCTACAAACTAACAAAATTGCTCTGCTTTTATTTTACTTCTCAACTTTCATTTATTGTGTTCATGGTAACCCATATTTTCTCCAACACACAAAGCTAAGGTAAGTCCTTTTCAGAACATAAAAAGAGAAATTCTACTTCTGAAAAGAATACAAATAATTTAAAATTAACAGCTGGGCTTATATTTTATGTATATAAAAAATCCTGAATTATTCACATCTAAGCCTCCTGCTTTACAGGAGGCCTCAGAAACCTCTTTTTAGGATACGAGTAAAGAGTCTGCAGTAGTTTAGGGGAGTTTACATCTGTATGTAATTTCATTGTTGAAAAATGCCAAGGAATCTGCAGTGCCATTTTTCCAAGTCTTCGGTTTTATTATATTTAACTTCATTAAAAAGGTAACTAATAATTGATGATTTTAAAAAGAAATGCATTTTTTTTCCCCCAGGAAAGAATTCTTTTTCTCAAAAGGACAACTTTTGTATATGAACAGTCAAGAGCCTTCTCATTCAGTCATTTTCCTGGTGTTGCTCCCCGAGAAAGAGTCAATAGCTATGCTAGAGAATGACATACTAAACCATCCGTCTGTTTGTAGTACTGTACCTGTAAATTCACCATTGTAGTAGACAAATGAGACTCCTTGAGATTGGATTTTCTTCCACTCTATTCTTAAACTCATCCCTTTTGAAAATTTATGTTTGCAACTAAGAATAGCCTCTAAAGGGAAGAAAAAAAAAATAAAGACAAAAGGGAAAATTAGAGACTTTAGTATTGTGTTGGTACACATTCAGACTCAATGAAATTAATGTTCCCCCTTCAAAAGAAACCAGTAATTTTCCTACACTTCAGTGGCATTTGGATCAAACTTCATATGCTGGGGACTAAATATTCCCTTGCTGGGTGGGGTTTATTACTTTCCCCGTTCAACATGGGAATATCTAGTTCATCAATTACGTTGTTACTACCTTCATTTTAGTTTAAATATTTTTGAGCAGATCACCACTAAAAAAAGGGACTCTGACCCTGTTATTAACAATACTTTGTGAATTACCATTCTGAATTCAGTATTAATAGTTTTACTGTTTAAATGTATAACTTAATGCAGATGGAAAACATTCCAATAAGATGGTTAAAGAAACAAATGCAATACAGACATTGCTACCTGTAAGATACTCATCTTCCAATACAGGCCACAGAATCAAGGAGCAAAAGCCTTTTCAGTTTTGGCAAGGCCTGTCTAGCTTTCATTACACAAACATGCACTGCTCAAACATAATCAACCATCATCCTCCTTTCCAATCTCAGCAAAAGAGGCTGGAAGGCAATTAAGAGCTACTGACAGATCTACTCACTTGCACCTCAGAGTCTGATTTCCTAGGTCTGCTCTGAAAAGAAACAAAAAGCCAGACTGGTAGCCTTGGTGATATCTCACAGGGGGAAAAAATGTCCAGACTTGAAAGAAAAATTGAGGCAGGAGGGCATTCCTTGCCAGAAACATGTTATACATGCACTGGCTGCTTCAAAAAACATACTGTGCACTCAGGAAGTCTGAGGTTCCTGACTTCAGGTTGAGTGGATGGGTGGAGGCTTCCTGAATCTTAAGATTTGCTAATTTCCTTTCTATTTTGTTTTTGTATCCTTCTAACAAAGAAAACCATCATTCAAGCTCAGCTTGCTTTTGCTACTGACCTTGTGACAGTTGGCAGGTCTAATGAGCTGGTCTCTATTAACTGACACAGAGACTGCTCAGCTGAAGTGTTCTCAGCTGAACAAGTCACCTCTGTCTCGAATGAGCTGCCCCTTTCTTGCATACCCCATGTTTTTGTTTCATAAAAACCCATAGCATTGATGCCCACCCACTAATCTTATTCGGAGAAAAGGAATGGATAGAAGAAAGGGAGTGTGCACAGAACAGAGACAACATAATAAAATCCTGCTTAGTTATAGCTCCTTCTCCTGCTTTTTCTCATAGTAATGGAGTCAGGGAGAAGTATTTTCCAGAGCAGGTGTACTTGACTTGCATTAAGGTAGGCCCACAGGATGCTGTGCATCAGCACTGGTACTGCTAGGCCTGCAAAAGCCCTATGGAATCTTGGAGAGATCTGCACAATGTTTAACTTGGATTTACATCTGATCTGGAGGCTTTCATTGGTGATAGAATTATAGAATATCTCAAGTTGGAAGGAACCCTAAAGATCAGTAAGCCCAACTCCCTGCTCCTTACAGAACTACATAAAACTAAACCATGACTGAGAGGGTCACCTAGGTGCTCCTTGAGCTCTGTCAGGCTTCATGCCATTCCCTGGGGAGCCTGTTCCAGTGCCTGACCATCCTCCTCGACAGTAACAACATTTGGAGGAGAAAAGGAAAATGCATTTCAGACCAGCTACACTCAGTGGAATAACTACATCTATCAATCCTACCATCCTTTAGTGCTGCTACACATGGAGAACTTGGCTTGATATCTGGGTTGTGCTAAATTGATATAATTCAATGTACAAATAATAAAAGAACAAAATGTAAGCCATATACCATATAAAAAGACAGAACCTAATCAAGCTTTAATATTACCTGGAGAGTTTCTCTCTGATTTTGCCTGCCTTAAGCTCTACATTTATTCTGTCAAGAGAAGAATACTTAACAGAAGTCCAGATGACAGCTTTAGAGATCTCTGAAATATTTGATTATTACCTTGAACAGCTGAATAAGGTTTAAAGCTCAGAGAACAGTTTTTTCAATCCCAAATTCCCACCTCTCTCTACTCCAACCAAATTCAAAAAACAAATAAATCCACATACCTCACTCTACACTACATCCCTGTCTTAGGTTACCTGGAAGGTGTAATCAAAAAGTATGTTTTCTATTACCATCTTCATAAACTGTTAAAAACAGGTGGGTCAGTGGTCTTTATCTTCAGCATGACTCAGCCCTGATAACACCCTCCAGAGAGGCTATCTCTGCTGATGGGCCATCAGGGTCTCTGGGAATGACTACATAGAATTACACCATCACATTGTGAGATGCCCCACCCAGAGGGGAAGAACTGAGCATTCCCACCTGCATATGAGCTGAGGCTCTGGAACCCTATGACACTACTTCCACTGGACCTCCAGAGAAGAACTAGACCTTTTGCAGGACCACCACTTCAACAAGACCACATCCATCACTCCAACAGGACTGCAGCCACCATTTAACTGGACTACTACCACCACCCTGACCAACTGGGTGGCAAGTTGTATTCTGACTTTTTGAGTTTAAACCGTTGGTTCTGCATTATTGGCTTGTTATAAATACAGGTAAAGAACTATTATTCCTTTTCCCATATTGTTTGCCTGAAAGTCCCTTGATTTCAAAGTTATAATAATTTGGAGGGAAGGGGGATCATATTCTCTGTTCTAAGGGAGGTTCCTGCCTTCCTTGGCAGACACCTGTCTTTCAAACCAAGACAACCCTTTCTCATCTACCCAGAAAACAGGGTTTCCTCTTTGCTTCTGTAAGTTCTCCACCCTGTTATTGGAAGTAATTTGCCATTTTATATATGACACATACATACGTAACTATGTAAATAGCTGTCTTGGGGATGTCTTTTTATCCTATCCCATCTTTGTTTTATTTGTTCTTTTTGGTTTGTGTCTGGGATGGTTGCTGCCCACCCCAGCTCCAGAATTTCGTGGTTCATGGCAGCCAGCCTGGGATTTCCTGAGAGAGTTGGAGGAGAGAGAGAAGAGGAGCTCTGCCCTTTCTGACTGCATGGGGGATTTGCCTAGCCAGGCAGAAGGGTCTCTCTAGCAGAGATACTGTTACATGAGGGTCTTGCCTGTTTCTTTTTGTTTCTTTCTCCTTCTGCACTTTGACTGGGCTTACTGGCTCATTTTCTCTGCCTCTCTGCTTTTTGGGAGGCCAGAACCAGAGCAGGGTGTGCCCAGAGCTGGAACTGGAGTACCCTGTCCCCTGTTTGGAGACACCCCGCCTTTGCACAGCCTGACCCACGGACCAGCCATCCCTGGGGAGCAATTGCCTGCTCAACCTCCAACATTTTTTTCTGCTACTGCTCTGGGTTTTTTGCTACACTGTAACCCAACACCCTGTGCCTGCCGGGATGCCAGTGGCTCTTGCTACAGCTGTGGAGTTCCTGCTACCTCTTGCTTGCTAGCCTGAGTGAGCCAGCCCTGCTGTTCCAGCGTGCTGCTCTGAAGTCCCAGCTACAGCCCATTTTCCGCCATCCAAGATAACACAGAGCTAGTGGAGAGAGCAGGCACAAGACCCCTCAGGTAAGAGGAAGACAACCTTAAGAACTGCACAGCTGCTGTACACATAGTTTGCATGTATTGTGTACATATTAAAAATTATCACAACAATGCTCATACTGTACCCTTAAACTCCTCTGCTTTTACGTTTTTGTTATCAGTTTCAATGGAGATTCCAGACACTTCAGGATCTGCAAGAGGAGAGCAAAAAAAGACAATTCAGCATAAAGATTTGTTATTTCATATGTGCTTTGGCAGCTACAAGCAATAATTTTGAGACCTCCTCACACTCTACAAATTAGACATTGCCTACTAGAAAGACTACAAACTAAGAGCTAGACCAGGGCTGGCCTTGAACAATTCATCTTTTTTTCTCTATGCTCTGGCACCTGTAAAAAGTAAACAATATTTCTTTTTTACAATAGCATAATAATATTTACATGTAAGAAGTTCTGTATAAACAGAAAACATTTTATACTGGGGTAATGGCTCAGTCTGTTTTTAACTGGGGAAATGTCTATTAATCTATAAGTGTTATTTTCCATTACATTCGTATTACAAAGCATGCATGTCTGCTGAAGAATACAACTTATAGCTTCTACAGGGTAAAAAACATGTGCAGTAATTGGCAATTACCTCAAATTCTTGTTGAAATGGGAAGAAAAAGATTAATCAAGATTTATGTAGTTTTAACTCAAAGAGAAAAAAAATCCCCATTTAGATATCTCATTGTTGCATTCCACTAAGGGGGAACTGCAGGGGGTTCTTTTAAAATAGATGATCTAGGATGGAATTAAACCAAACGAGGCAAGTATTATATCTGAGAGCTGTTTATTGGAAGTGAAAAGAGCATTGCCCTCCTAAAGAAGATTAGAAAAGACAGAAAAGGAAGAAGGAAAAGGAAAAGGAAAAAGAATAGGGAGAGGAGACAGAAGGGAGACAGAGAGAAAAACCGGGCATTACTACCAGAACTTCACAGCGTGCTGTCGACATCCACCCGGCAGGTAGTGTGTGCACTTCCCCTGCCAGGGGGAGCCTGTGCAGCTCTGGGAGCAAAGGAACAGCTCCTGCTTTGATGGGTAGCCAGACATGAGGTGAATGGTTGCTTGGGCAGGAGGCACAGAACCCTGGACAGGGTCATGGCGAGGATGGCAGTGACAGGCTGGATTGGTGATACAGGTTTGGAAGCAGGTGGCTCTGGTAGGAGCAAGACAGGCAGGGACAAAACAGGTAGGGCATTGGGCAAGAACTCAGGGAGGTAGGACAGGCGATGGTTGGAGAAGGCAAGGGAGATGAAATGGTAGGGCAGGACACAGGAGGTGGTCAGCAGGTGTCCAGCCAGCAAGAGGGAGAGCAAGCAAGCGAGGGCAAGTGAGGGCAAGCAAGGGCCAGTGAGGGCAATAACAGATGCAAAAGAGCCAGTTAGAGCCAGGGCAAAAAGACCCCAGAGCTTGTGATGCAGTTATTTTATATCCCCTGGCTCCTGCCTGCTGACAGAAGACCCTTGGCCCAGTCCAACATTCCACTGCAGTCCATTGGCAGAAACCTTCTGCCATCTGACTAGAGAACCTCTCTGGAGGACACAGAGGACACATCTCTCCTATTGTGAGATGACTGCCAGGTAAAATATCCCCAGAGACAGGGCTTTCTTCTCCTAGCTGCCTCTTGTAATTAGCACTTCTGCAGACCCTCCCCCCCACACCTCTGGTAATTTTAAACAATGTTGAGACAGAACTCAATATTAGATTGGTTCCTCACACTCATATATTGGGAATACTGAAATTCCAGAGAGAACAAGTGAAACAACCACTAGACCTACATCAAGCCCCACCCAACTACCTTTTATCCCATTGGATCTAACTATGCATCCTCTCTTAAGGGCTGCTCTCCACCCAGAGAAGGACTCCACTGTGTTCTCTCACAATTCAGAGCCATCCCTGCAAGGCCGAGGAGTTGGCCATAGGTATTACAATTATTCAACATGCGGCTTGCAAGTGCTTAATGACAGCTGAACACAGTTCTTTACGTAGGTCTACTTACTTCTTTTCCAAAAGCATCTCAAGGTCCCTTGCTTTAGGACTAGTTTTGAAGACAGCATGGGTACTCCTAACGCAGTCCATTTCCTCTGCATCAGCAAACTGAACAATTGCTATAGGGGGTATAGACAAGAACTGAGAACTTCTTTCCATTAACAGTGTTTAGAAACTTGACTTGTTTAAAAATAATCTTCTTTTGGCTGATAGAAACTAGGCAAATAGCAAGATTAGACTTTCTCAAGCACACAGACCTTCTTTGTCCATCCGTAAAGAATTAATTTCCCTTCCTCTAGTTTAATGGGGAAGGAGTTGCACATACCCTAGCAGATGGATATGTAGTCTTGCCCTGAAGACACAAACAAATGAAGAATATCTTGCTTCTTATGGCTTTCCTTTAACAGTTTGTCTTGGGGATGTTCTTTTATCCCGTGATATGTTTGGTTTTTTCCTTTTTGTTTCGAGTCTGGAATGGTCACTGCCCACCTCCAGTTCCAGGAGTATCATGATGGTTGAGAGCCAGTCTGAGATTTCCTGTGAGAGTTGGGGCGGGGGGCAAGGGGCAGCTCCTCCCTTTGCTGCCAGGCAGCTGATTCAGCTGGCCATGTAGCGCTGTCTCTCTAATCAGAGATACTACTGCTTCGTGGGTTTTGCTTGTTTCTTTTTGTTTCTTTTCCATTGGCACTGTGACTGGGCTTACTGGCTTGCTTCTCTGCTTCTCCCGCTGTCTGGGAGCCCAGAGCCAGTGTGTGCCTCGCTGGGACTGGGAGCACCCCGTCCCTTGCTGGGGGGCTGCCCTCCCCTCTGCATAGCCCAGACTCAGGGACCAGCCATCGCGGGTGAGCTATCCAGAGGTGCGATACCCTGCTCAGCCCCCGCCCTTTTTCTGCCACTGCTTCGGGTTTTTTCTACACTGTAACCCAACACCCCATGCCTGCCGGGAACCCCATGGCTCCCCCTACAACTACTGAATTTCTGCTACATTTTGCTGGCTACCCCAGCATGAGCCCGCCCTGCTGTTCCAGCTTGCTTCTCCGAGGTTCCTCCTACAGCCCATCTCTCCATCCGGAGGGGCACCAGGATTGGCTGCCCCTGTGAGGCTGTAAAGGATTCCTCTTTTCCATCTTTTTTCCGC
This sequence comes from Dasyornis broadbenti, assembly GCA_013397935.1. Classification (NCBI taxonomy): domain Eukaryota; kingdom Metazoa; phylum Chordata; class Aves; order Passeriformes; family Dasyornithidae; genus Dasyornis; species Dasyornis broadbenti. The sequence goes on from VZRN01002335.1 coordinate 338,360, forward strand.
TGGCTGTGCCCATCATCACCCACATGAGAGCGACACGACTGACCGCGCGTCACAGCGCCCCCTCCAGGCGCAGGAGAATCACCGCACCTGTCGTGCCCAGCCGGGAGGCAACAGCGCCCCCTGCTGGCTGTGGCTGTAACTGCACCACAGGGGAGGGTGCCTGGCAGCCCAGAGCAGGCTGTTACTGGGTTGCTGGTTTTGTTTGTTGTTGCTGCCATTGTTGTTGTTTGTTCGCCTTATTATAAATACTAGTAAATAATTGTTATTCCTTTCCTCATATCTTTGCCTGAAAGGCCTTGATTCCAAAGTTATAATTGGAGGGAAGGGGGTAATATGCTCTATTCCAAGAGAGGTTCCCATCTCCCTTGTCTTTCAAACCAAGACACAGTTGATTACTTCTGTTGAAGTGTGTGCTTCACTTCTGCCTTGAATGAGCCCATTTGGGCTTTCAGCTGTGGGTTCTCAGTGCTCAAAGTTAACATGCTGTTTTCTTTGTTTTAAGGGAGCATCACAGAATCTTAGAATGGTTTGTGTTGGAAGAGATTTTTAAAGATCATCTAGTTTAAGCCTCCCACAATAAGCAGGACCATCTTCTACATGAGAAGGTTGCTCAGAGCCCCATCCAGCCTGACCTTGAATGTTTCCAGGGATGGGACATCCGCTATCTCTTTTGGTAATGTGTGCCAGTGTTTCACCACCTTCACTGTAAAAACTTTCTTCTTTATATCTAGTCTGAATCAACCCTCTTTTAGTTTAAACCATTACCCCTTGTCCTAACACCCAACAGGCCCTACTAAAATGTTTGTCCCCATCTTTCTTGTAAGACCCCTTTAAGTACTGAAAGGGTGCAATAAGGTCTTCCGAGAGCCTACCCTACTTGTTCGCAGGGTGAACAACTCCAGCTTTCAGACTATTTTCATAGGAGAGGTACCACATTCGCATGATCATTTTTGTGGCCCTCTGGACTCACATAAACAGGTCCATGTACTTCCTGTGCTGGGACCCCAGAGCTGGAGGCAGCACTGCAAGTGGGGTCTTACCAGAGCAGGGCAGAAAGTCAGAATAGCCTCCCTCCCCTGCTGTCCACAAGGCTTTGGATGCAGCCCAGCACACAGTAGTTTTCTGGGCTCTCAGTGAACACGGCTGGGCCATATCCAGCCTCTCACCCACCAGCATCCCCTCGTTCTTCTTGCAGGGCTGCTCTAGATCTGTTCATTCCCAGCAGTCTCAAGTTACATGGAAGGTGTAACCAAAAGTATGTATTCTTTTACCATCTTCGTAAGTTGTTAAAAAGAGGTGGGTCAGTGGTCTTTATCTTCAGCATGACTCAGCCCTGATAACACCCTCGGGGTGGAGGCGGGGCGGGGTGGTTGCTATCTCAGCTACTGGGCCATCAAGGTCTCCAGGAATGACTCATAAGATTACATCATTCCATTGTGAGATGCTCTGCCCCGAAGGGAGGAACTGATATTCCTACCTGCATATAAGCTGAGTCTCTGGAACACTAAGGGCATAGGATTCCCAGAGGAAAAGAGCTCAAGAGTCATCACTAGACTTCCAGAGACCGATCAGACCTTTTTTTCTGCAGGATCGCAGCTTCGACAAGACCACATCCATCACTCCAACGGGACTGCAGCTACCATTCAACTGGACTGCTACCACCACCCTGACTAACAGGGTGGCAAGTTGTATTCTGACTTTTTCAATTTAAACCGTTGGTTCTGCATTATTGGCTTGTTATAAATATTAGTAAAGAACTGTTACTCCTTTTCCCATATATTTTTCCTGAAAGCCCCTTGATTTCAAAGTTATAATAATTTGGAGGGAAGGGGGATCATATTCTCCATTCTAAGGGAAGTTCCTTCCTTCCTTGGCAGACACCTGTCTTTCAAACCAAGACACCAGTCTGGATTGATATGGGGGGTTGCCCTGACCCAGGAGTAGCACCTTGAACTCAGTCTTGTTAAACCTCACGACATTCCCATGCACCACTTCTTGAGCTAGTCCAGGTCGTTCTGGATGACATCCCATCCTTCAAGCGTGGCAACAGCACCACTCAGCTTGGTGTCATCTGCAAATCTGCTGGCAGTGCGCTCCATCCCTTTGTATCATTAATGAAAACATTAAACAGCACTGATCCCATACACCATAGTACCCTATCACAGTTTTCTTCTCAATTAAAGATCATTCCTTATGGTTTAAGTCTGGCACAACAGAGGGAATTCTTCATTCATTCTGTTTCTCCGGCCTTTTTCTTGCTTAATTTTCTAGGTTTTTTTCAGCGTCCTTTAAAAATACAAATTGCAGTTCTGTTGGTATTCTCACTGTCTCTGAGTCATGGAGCAACACTCAAAATAGGTATCTGAGCCTCTGGCACTGTAGCAAGACTTCAGTTACTCATTCACTGTATGCCGTGGTGGATTGACCTTGGGTGGCTGCTGGACAACCACATAGCTGCTCTCTCACTCTTCCTCCTCAACATGACCAGAGAAAAAATACGATTAGAAAACTCATGGGTCAAGAGAAAGACAGGGATTTTAGTTAGCAGTTACCATTACAGGCAAAACTGACTCAATTTAGGAAAAAATAATTAAATTTACTGCTGATTTAAAATAGAGTAAAGGCAGTACTTGTGGGAATGAACTCCTCTCTGCTGCTGCCTCCTCTGCACACTCTCCCCTGCTCCAGCATGGGCTGCTCTCCGTGGGTCACAGTTACTGTCAGAAGCCTGCTCAAACATGAATTCTCTGTGCTGCTTTTTAGCTATCTTACATCCCCTTCCAAATACATGTCCAACAATTCCTGTGTCTAAAAGAACACAGCCTCACACCTGACAATGTAAAGTGAATTTTCTTGTGTGCACATTACCAAAAGATCCAAATAGTGTGTAACTATCCTGTCAATAATGTTTTAATTTTATCATCAACTTTGTTACCCCAAAAAGTTATACATCATGAGTTTACAATAGGAAAATAAGGAAGACATGAAGAATTCTAGCCATGCCATTTATGTACTCCTAGAATACTGAAATAGCAAAAAATTATTTGCACTACAAATAGTGCTTGGAAATTTTTTTCATTCCTCCAAGAAAGAAAATTTTCGTACTGAACTTTAAAGAAAGAAATAAAAAAATCCTCTATATAAGCCCTCTCACACCCTGTTGAAATAAGAGGAAGGAACCATTTCTCCAGTCCCTCTGTCTTGGGGGGATTTATGATGATAATCTATTCCCTGATCCTCCGCTTGACACCCAAAAATGCTTGTTGTATCTTTAAGGTGAGTCCGGGGGAGCCTTGGGCTCTTTGGCGGGGTTTTTTCAAAGCCCTGCTTCCTAAGCATCCAGGGTGCGGTGCTGTCTGATTTTGCTTGGCTAGCTTCGTTTTGTTGGCCCAGACAAGAAGTTTTACCCTTCCCTGGCCTTGGGGAAGCTGCAGCAGCAATCCTTGAGCAATTGAGGTGGACAGCTTGTTAGCCTGAAACCAGAGAAAACAGGACCTGCAGGAGAGGTGCCACTTGGGATCGGCCACTCGGCTGCTGTGTTTCAGCCCCAAACCTCAGGAAAGCCAAGCTGGGGAGAGAAAGCACATTGAGAAGCTCTAGTCCAGCTGCTTCATCTGCTGTGGAGAGGGGATCAATGCCAGAGAGTCACCAGGTTTTCATCTGTTTGCCTGAACTGCTGTGTGAAGCTCCTGGTTTGTTTTTTTTTTCACGAGACTGACATCAGTGCTATCTTCTACCATGTGGCATCAGCTGGTATTTTTTTCCCTGGCATTTTGGGTTTTTGTTCTGGGGTGAGGGGTGGGGAGTAAGGTCTGACAGTTTAATCTAGCTTTTATTTACTTTTTTCCCTTAGCTTGTGGGCATTCTGTTTGTTAATAAACTGTTGGGTTGTTTTTTGGTTTGTTTTCTTTTCACTTTCATCCACTAGTATTCATTTCCTATTGGTAGAAAGGGATTGTTGGAACCCTTTTGGAGGAGACAACTCATTCCTTAGTGTCTTCTCCTAAATTCATCTCTAAACTGAGGCACCCTCTCAAAGCAATCATTACTCCTGCAAGTCTACACACAGCTCAGCTCCGTGGTTTTGTTCAGGCTTGGTCTAGAATAAAGCCTAAAGTCAGAAAGTTTTGGGCTTTTTAAACCTATTAGATTAGGTCCTATTAGGTAGGACCTATTAGACAGAACTTATTAGGTCCTATTTAGATTTATGCGGAAAAAAATTAACCTGTGATTTTTACCTAAACCATATTTCTAGAACAATACCCCTCCCTCCCCGTATTCTAGATGCCAATAGATGACAAATCACACTTAAATATTGAAATATCTTCCTTCATGATGGGGAGGAGCATTTTTTTTCTGACACTGACAGCAGCTAACACTTGATTACACTTCAAAAGGAAGCATTTCTAGGTCTCCAATGTTTGGATAAAACCATTTATAAATTATTGGTACATCAACCTTTCCTGTCTGGACACAAAACAGCTCAAACACATGCAATTCACCACTGTATTACATTCACTATTTCATGGGCCTGGAAATTTCTCTCTTCCTCATTAATACAGATGTCATACAGCTCACTGTCATGATCAAGATATTCACAGAATATGAAGCCACAAAAGGAAAACACATTTTATGACTTCTAGGGCAGGACCATGGTATTTACTTTTCACTATGGAAATCATTACAGAATTACTTCCTGTGCTTTGTATTGGGAGTTTGCAATTGCACGAAGTCTCCATATTTACCCTTACATCAAGGGATTTTTAGAATACATGAAGATTCTATTATGCAATTAAGTACAAAATATGAGAAAGAGGGGTAGAAAGGGAGAGAAAGAAGTTCAACATACACATAGCCCTCATCAAACCACACATACACATGACCCTCTTCAAGAAGCTGTAGAGTCCAAACAGTAATGTAAGGTGGTGCAGAGAAAGCTGACTAAATTAAAACTATTATATATTCTGATCAAGCAGAAAGACATGAGAAGTCCTTAAAGCTAGAGCATCTCTTCCTTTAGATGTCCTTCAAGAAATGCCTCTGCCAAATATTCAGAATCCAAGTCTTCAGCTTTGGATTTTAAGTCACCATATAAAGAGCAATAGTGAAAAGATAACATATTACTGTACCAATAAACCTTTTATTCAGACTGCTTTTTAAAGACTAGAAAACAAAAAAAAACTGGTTTAACGTGTCAGTAACTACCTGTTTAGAAGCAAACCCCCAAAAATACACACTTTCCATTTGATAAACACTCACACAGCTGTAAACTTAAACTACTAGCTGGAGAATCATTAAGGAAAAGCATATTAGTCAAATAAAATCAAAGGAAACAGTGTGCCTAGAGGAAATTGCATAAGAACAGAATCAAAACAAAGTTACAAGTACAAGAGAAAAAACAGTCTTGTATTTGTTTTGCCAGGTTCTAAACAGCAGGTGGTCTAGAGCAAAGCTTAACAAAGGGTTTCCGAGGATACTGTAGGTTTAGGAAGCCAAACATCTCAAGAATAAAGCTAGCTCTCTTACTGAAATCCTGGAAAGAGAACAGGAAACCACACATCTGTTTGGTGTTAGCATCCTTCAGATATGTGACCACTTCAGGGTAAAGCCTCAGCAACATGATTAAGTGCTGATGCAAACTTTTCAGATGTGGAACTACCTACCACGAGGCACTCAAATGGTACCCGGAGTTTTGCCACTGTTATGTGATTTAAACATATCTATTTTGGCTCCATTTTTGACATACCTCTTCCTAGCAGAAGTAGTCCACAGATTACATAGTCCATAAATGAGGAAGGGAAAGAAAAAGCTGCCTACATTTGGACAGGATTAATTCTGAATTATCAAAAAACCCAAACTAGTAACTCCCATTCTTCTTAGTAGCCCAAGAAGTGGCATCTACAACCCAAAGGCTACCAACCCTTCTTAGGGTGGCATCAGCAGGCTGGGCCACATTAACTCTGACAGTTGTCAACAGGCACCCAGGGCTCAGACCCACCATTCTTCTCACTCACTCTCCTTTCAGGGTCCATGCTAAGCAGCCTTCCCCTTTCATCAGTTCTTGGTGAATGCCAACCTCCAGCAGGCATGCTGGAGAGAAACTGGGAGTATTCACAGCCTCTGTTGGAGTCTCCTGAGCTACCCAAAGCCTTTAACCCATCACTGAAACTGCAGATTTAGGCACCAAAACACAGCCTGAAATAACTGGAGTAAACTCAACTTCATTCTGTGAAGTCAATCACATGAGTATGGTCAACCATATCCAGGGCTGCATCCAAAGCCCCATGAGCAGCAGGGGAGGGAGGGGATTCTGCCCCTCTGCCCCACTCTGCTGAGACCCCACCTGCAGGGCTGCCTCCAGCTCTGGGGTCCCCAGCACGGGAAGGAGATGGACCTGTTGGAGCAATTCCAGCAGAGGCCACCAAGTGGATCAGAGGGATGGAGCACCTCTGCTGCGAGAAAAGGCTGAGAGAATTGGGATGAATCAGCCTGGAAAAGTCTTACTACAGCCTTTCAGTACCTAAAGGGGCTACAAGATGCCTGGAGTGGGACTTTTTACAAGGGTATGTAGTGACAGGACAAAGAAGAATGGCTGTGAACTGAAAGAGGGCAGGTTTAGATTAAATATTGGGAACAAATTCTTCTCTGTGAGGGTGGTGAGGCATTGGAACAGGTTGCCCAGAGAAGTTTTGGATGCCCCATCCCTGGAAGTGCTTAAGGCCAGGCTGGATGTAGCTCTGAGCAATCTGGTCTAGTGGAAGATGTCCCTGCCCATGGCAAGGGGATTGGAACTAGATGAGTTTTAAGATCTGCTGCGATTCACTCTAAGTGCAGAAAAGAAGAGGGATCTCTCTGTGAATAAAATGGATCAAACCCTGAATTATTTGAATATACCAAAAAATGTGATTAAAACCAAATGAGGTTAAATGTTGATACCAAAAAACTGATATATTTAATAGTAAAAGAGGCAAAGAGAGAGCGAGAAAGAGAGAGAGAAAGAAAAAGAAAGAATAGAAAGAAAGAAAAAAAAAGAAAAAAAAAGAAAGAAAGAAAAAAAAAAGAAAAAAAAGAAAGAAAGAAAAGAAGAAAACCAAAGAAGTGTGGGAGGGGGGACAGGGAGAGTGACAGAGACAGATTAAGTAGAAGAATATCACCCCTCCATGGGTCCCAATGTCATCTCGTTGTTCCTCTCCATCTGGTCTTCTTGGCGGTGAGGGTCCCCTGCCAAAAAGTGTAGAATCCAATGGATTAATATAGGTTTGGGCAGGTGGGAACACCCAGGTACCTCCCTGAGGGGGGCCAATTTGACACCGTCCCTTGCAAGATTCTGGATCTGTTGCATCATATAGCATCACATGCAGTACTCTGGTATAAATTTTTTCCTCTTTGCTGAACCACAGTCTCTCTCAGGCATCAGCGCAGGCACTTAATTCAGTTTGTAAAAGCCTGTTTCTCCACTCAGACTCCCGCTGGGCAATGGCCTCCTCCAGGCATCCACCTGCTCCGGCGTGGGGCTGCGAATGGATCTTAGCATTCCCTGTGGACTCCATGGGCTGCAGGGGGACAACCTGCTTCACCATGGTCCTTATTACAGCCTGCAGAAGATTCTTTGCTCCAGTGTCTGGAGCTTCCCCTCCCCCACCTTCTCCACTGACCTTGGTGTCTGCATTGTTGTTGTTTTCCCTTACATATTCTCACTACCTCCTCCTCCTCTGGTCAAAAAAGAAGTGTATGCCCCCCCACTGCACCTTGGTCTCTTCTTAAATATGTTTTCACAGAGGCGTAACCAACATCTCTAATTGGCCCAGCCTTGGCCAGCAGCATGTCCATCATTTTCTGAACCACCAAGGATTGGCTCTGCTGGACAAGGTGAAGGCTTCGAGAAGCTGCACACAAGAGCCATTTTGTGGCCTCCCCGCCACTAGCAAAAACTGGGCCAAGCAAAACCAACACAGTTATGAAGGAGTTTTGCCCTTTATAGCAAAAACTGTATAAAGAAACTACAACCACAGAAGCCCACCCCTCCTTGAAGACGCCTGACTGGAACTTTGGACTGTGAATTAAGCCACCTAGATATGATAAAGAGGACACTATTGTTCAATCATCTCAGGTCTAGGGAGAAGCAAACAAGGCTGAGGGAAAGGAATGCATCCGTAAGAAAGCCAAGTGCAGCAGAAAATCACCCCTACCTGGGTTTGGGATGGGGGACACCACAGCCTACAGAGGCCAGGTTTACACAGACTCCTACAGAAATGAGGGGGGAAGAGGAGGTTTCGGGTGTGTGGCATAATTTCTGGTCAGAGGCACTGAACATCCCTTCTCTCTTACACAAACTGGCCCACCTGTGAAACCCTCAACCCTACAAGCCACATCCATGGGACAAGCATGTGGGAGGCAACGGAGCAGGTGTCATAATCCATCAAAGACCCCCCAAAGTGCTCTCCAGACTCACTGCGGAGGCCTTGCACCACAGGATTGCACATGATGCAAAATGATACAACAGATCCAGAGACTGCTGCAAGAAACTGTGTCAAACTGGCCCCCTCTCTCCCACCCCGGGGGAGGTATCTGGGCATTCCCACCTAGCCTGCATGTATACTAATCCATCAGATTCTATGCTTTTCAGGAGACTGTCATCACCAAGAAGATCAACTAGAGAGAATCATCGGAATGCTGGTGGGATCCACGAGAGGTGATATTTTCTTCAGTATCTCTTTCTGTCCCCCCACCTCTTTTCTACTTCTTTCTCTTCCTTTCTCTCTCTCTCTCTCTCCTATTTGCTATTAAATAAAACCCATACTGTTGACTTTGGCATATGGTCTTGTTTGCACCTTCATTCAGGCAGAGGCATTTCTAATAACTTTAAAAACTGGACTGTAACAGTGGTTTAACTCACAGTTCAGGGTTTTAGTCAGGAGGCCTATCCAGGGTGGGCTTTGGTGGTGAAGCGTTGTTATACACTTTTGCTGTAATAGGCAAAAGTCCTTCATAAAGATATTTAAGCCATAAACCATAACATTTCAGTATTCAACAAGATCCTTTCAGTCCAAACCATTCTGTGACTCTGTGATTAAGTAAACAACATAAACACAGCATTAAGACCTCAGATTTAAACGAGAGCTAGAGAAAGTTA
>VZRN01002335.1:351629-364564 GCA_013397935.1 Dasyornis broadbenti
CATTGGGGGGGGTGGGGGGCAACAGGCAAAAGAAACTCAATTTCAGTAATTCAGTTACCTTAAGTTACAAAATTTCTTGAATCTTAGAGAATAATAACAAGATTTACTTTGGGCAGAGGTTATCTGATTCACAAATAAAACCCTTGCATATCTTTGGCCACAGAAACCAAATTAAGGAATAGTGTGAATGGAGGGTCTGCAGGGTGGGAACAATAAGCCCGTCTAAAGCCAGATGTGAGGAGCAAGTTTGTATTTAATAAGCATAGTATACTGCATAAAGGATGGTTGCCTAAGACAGAAGGCACATTTTCTGGCTGGACAGCTAAAGGGGTCTAAACTACAAAAGGAACTTTAAGAACTTCTCAGCCATACCATTACTTATGTGATAGCTGTCAGCAGCACTTCTGTCATGTTTTTGAAACTGCATGACTTAAACACAGCAAGTTTTGCTAGCTTTCCCTCCCCTTATTTTATAGAAGCCCTCACCTAATTCCTGACAGATTTTTTTATTCATGGTGAATTGGTTTTTGGAGGAAGGAAAGAACAGGGGCAGAAGGATGCAAACAGTTAAATCCAGTATTTGCTTTGGCATCTCTTTTGGAAGAGCAGCTATTACAAAATTAAAATTCCATCTTTACAGCTGAGTATCTGACACACACGAAACTGACCTTCCCCCAGCTCCAGCAAAACCAAAATAAATTATCCAAAACCCAAAAGCATTTTCCCTACTTCCAGCCCAGTCTCAGAACCATACAGAACTGAGTAAATCACAGAATAGTTGGGATTGGAATGGCCATCTGGAGATCATCTAGTCCAACATCCCTGCTATCTCAGACACCTAGAGAAAGTTGCACAGTCTGGAATATCTCCAGAGATGGAGACTTCACAGCCTCTCTGGACAATCAGTTCTTGTGTTCTGTTACCCTCCCAGTAAACAAGTTTTTCCTCATTCAGATGGAGCTCCCTGCTTTTCAGTTTGTGCCCACTGTCCTTTGTTCAGTCTCTGGACACCACTGAAAAGAGTCCCATGGTCTTGACACCTGCCCTTTAAGATATTTGTACATTTGCATGCATTCACAGAATTCTAGAATGGTCAGTGTCTTGGATGATTTTATGATGATACTCTATTCCTGATCTTCTGCTTTATTCCCAGAAATGGGTGTTGTGACTTTAAGGTCGTTCCGGGGGAGCAGCGGGAGTCTTGGGGCTCTTGCCCAGGCTTTGTTCGAAGCCTCACTCCCTTTGTCTTGCAGATCACAGGCTACATTGCTTTGGCTAGCTTGGAGTTTGGGGTTTTTTTGTTAGCTCAGGCAAGAAGTTTAATTTTTTCCGTTTTCCCTGGGCTGCAGTAGCAATTCTTCCGTGGCTTCGGTTGCTTTTTTCTTGGACTGTTCGACTTAGTTTTGGTCTGAGATCAGACGATCCCAGGAGCCGCCAGAGTGACTCTGCCCGACCCCAGACCTTAGGAAAAGCTGAACCAAGGAAAGAAAGGACTCTAAATCCACCAACTTCACCTGCTGCAAGGAGGAGACCAATGTCAGAGGTTCACCAGGTTCCCATCTTTTTCCTCCCCAAGATGTTGTGTGGACTTTTTTCTTCTTTCCCTGAGACAAAGGCCATCCACCATTTTGTTCTTCCCTACCATGTGGTTGGCAGAGTTTCTTTTTCCCTTCCCCTGGCATCCCTGGCATTTTGGCGTTTTTCTTTTTTTTTTTTTGTTCTGCTGTGGGTGGCAATGGGGGGGGGAGTTCTGACAGTTCAATATCTAACAATTATTAATTTTTTTCCCATGCCATGCAGGCACCTTGTTTGTAAAAGAAACAGGTTTTTTTTTTTTTTTTCACATTCATCCACTAAAAATTCATATCGGTGGGGAGGGATTGCTGAAACCCTTTTCTTAAGAGAAACTGTTCATTCCAGAGCATTTTTTCCCAAACTTGTCTCTAAACCAAGACAGTCAGGCTGGAAGGGACCAGAGTGGATCACCTGACCAGTGTGGATCACCTGGTCCCACCTCCCTATTCAAGCAGGATCATCCCAGAGCACAGGGCACAGGATAGCATCCAGATGGTTCTGGAACATCTCCAGTGAGAAAGATTCCACACCCTCTCTGGGTGATCTGTTCCAGTGCTCGGTCACTACACAGGAAAGAAGTTCTTCCTCATGTTCAGGTGGAATCTCCTGTGCATCAGTTCCTTCCCCTTGCATCTTGTCCCATTGCTGGGTGCCACAGAGCAGAACCTGGTCCATGCTCTGACCCCTCCCTGCAGACACTGACAGACAGATAAGTTCCCCCCTCAGTTGTCTCTTCTTAAGGCTGAACAGGCTCAGCTCCCTCAGCCTTTCCTCTTAAGAGAGATGCTCTCCATCCCTTCATCATCTCTGTAACCCTCCACTGGACCTGCTCCAGGAGCTCCATGTGTCTCTTGTCCTGAGGAGCCCAGAACTGGACACAGCACTCTGCAGGTGCCTCACCAGGGCTGAGCAGAGGGGCAGGATCACCTCCCTCCACCTGCTGGCAATGCTCTTCCTAATATACCCCAGGATCTCATTGGCCTTCTGTGAGAAAACAATTTAGTTTACATTTATGCCTCAATATTGTCCAGGTTTTATGTTATAAATCCATTTTCTGACATAGGATGAAAAATTACTCCAGGGCCTGTACATGTGTGGGGAGCCTTAAAACGTGCCACGTGCAGCAGGCAGCTAGGACATGTGAGAGGGGGTGAAGATGGTCAAAACTACAGTCTCTAAGCAGGCAGCTCCTCTAGAAAATGAAGGGAAGTTCTGTATCTGGGGGGACTTTGCCTGACAGCCAATTAGGGAAGAGAAAACTTCCACCACTGGGCTGCAAGAACCCTGCTGCCCAGGAAAAATTCCCCATAAAAGCAGTTAACTGCGCCATAACCGGGTTCCTGCCGTTTCGGCTTCTTGGCGGGAGCGGGGGCTCACCTGGAGGTTCAGCTCATTCGGCCCCCCCCGGTCACCTCTTCTCCGTGCGGTCCCGTTTCCTCTCTGTCTTTCCTGTCCGCACCTGTCCGTCTGCCCTGCTTCGCTGCTTGCGGGAGACAGCCCATCGCCACGACAACCTGTCACGCCGTTTCCCCACCACTCGCAGCCTACCCACTGCTTTTCCCACGTTGCGCAGCCGCCAGCCCGCAGCCCTCGTTCCCCTACAGAGGAGACACGCCGCCCGTGGCCAATTGGAAGTCGCGCCCAGCCGGTCACAAGAGCCGCGCAGACTCGCCGCAGCTTGCAGCTCTCATGCTCCACCTACTGAGCAGATGCCAACGGGGCGTCTCAGGGTATAGTGGTTAACTGTCTTCTTCTTCTCCCTCCATCTCTCTTTTCCCCTCTTTGCTCTCTTTTCTATCGCTGTTCGGTAGGAACAGTTACCTTCATCAACAAACAGTTCTCAGATATAATATTTGCCGCGTTTGTGCTTTCTTTCATCCGAGAAATCTGTTAAAAAGAATCCCTCCGCGATTCCCTTGCATTGGAATGTGACACCATCTTGGCCGCAAGCACACTGCTGGGTCAGAAACAGCTTGCTGTCCACCAGGTCTTTCCCACACAGCTGCTTCCCAGCAGATCAACCTCTGCTGGTATATAGGACTCTGCACTTGCCTATTTTGAACCTCACTAGGTTCCTCGCTGCCCAACTCTCTGCCCTGTCTAATCCTCCATTCCAGTTCTCCGGAGCAGAGGTACACATTTGAGAATGTTAACAAGGCCAGCATCGAGATTGTATGCCAATTAGGTATATAAGACAGACATCAAACGTTTTGCTGGAAAGTCAGCGGACACTCTTCACCTTTTTAAAATAAAAGATATCAAGAACAAAAGCAGCCAGATTATTAAAAAAATATATCTACAGATACTCAAATAAGACAAACCAGTCAAGTTTTAAGGTGTCCTGCCTGTCTCCTCCTGACTTCTACTGCAGCAAAGCAAAGTGTCACACTAAAATGCACTTTAGGGATGTTCCTCCCCTGACAAGTACTAAGTTGTTTCAGAGGGAAAAAAAAACAAACAAAACCCCAAAGCAAACCAACCAACTAACAACCAAAACCGCCAACTACAACCAACCAAAACTTAAGCTAAAATGACAGATTTTAAATGGCTGCTCAGGTTCAAATAGCTTTTCTCTGTTGCAACATGACGCAGTAGATAACTATTCCTGTTTTCAGATGATTAGTCCCATTCCGGAAGTGAAGAAATTTAAGTGACTAACATATCTATATTGGACATATTATTTTAAATAGAATGCCTGGAAATAGGGTTAACTCAGGAAAAATGTTCTGCACCTGAAAGTCTGTACATACAAGAAGAACTGGCTGTCCTTCTCATCTTTCTCTGTTCACATAGCTTTCAAAAACTTTGAACAAACTTTAAATATATTTAAATGCTAATAAAGATCACTTTTCTCATAAAAATCAGTGCATTCTCACAACAGCTATTTATGTTAGAATGCCACTATTGTCTTTGACAACTGGGCATTGTCTTTGTTGAACTGTTTTCCCTCCCTTCTTTCCCTTAAAAAAATTAGCTAAGAATCTAGACATAACTGGAAAATGAACAGGAACTATGTGTGGATTTACTAATTACATATACAGAGTTCCAGAGCCTAATACAAAAAGTATTATTTTACTTAGATGTAGTATAAACCCAAAAACAATCCTTCCCACTCATCTTTACAGAAAGTAAAGCAACTTCAGTAACTGTCTTTCTAGTGGAAATCACACAAGAAACAGAATGCAGAATGGCATTTTCATTCAGCCAGGAGTTATTTAAATAGAGAAGAGAAGCTTTTGCAGAAAGTGACTAAGAGCAGGATTTCTACCTGTGCTAAAAGCTGGCGTTGGATGATTTGAGGAACACTTAATCTCACAGGGAAAAGTAGTTCCTGTGTTAAATGCCAGAACTACAGATCAGACCAGACAAGAGATTTTTATTTATAATGCCAACCTAAGAATGACTTAATCCTCATCTTTGTGGGCACTGTTTAGTGAAATCTGGAAAGCCAGCACAGCAGTCATGGTGCCTTTATTTTTAACTTCAAAGTTAAGAAAAAAAATTCTTCAAAGTAAAAGTAACAAAAGACTGAAGTTTTCAGAGCCAATTATCTAAAGTTATCTGTAGGAGTCCTAAGAATTTAAGATCATGTTAATGATTCGTTTCAGAGCAGAGCCCCAAGGACAGTTTGCTCTGAGAACACAAAACTTGAAGTGTGTATGGAGGAGAGAGTAGAAAGGAAAAAATAATCAAGTGGCACAGGGCAAGAAAGCAAGAGATTATTTAGGTCAGCCTTTCTGAAGAAACTAAACACAAAAGTACAACAATTTCAGATAAACTCAACAGCCTCCTAAGTGCTTTCTGTAGTCCCCAAAGCTGAAAGATTACTGCATGAGAGGGGGAAATGCTGAGGAAAAAATTATAATTAAATGTTTTATAATTAATAATCAAAATGTAAAATTTAATTCCCTTCAAAGTTTATATTGCCTTCTTTTTTTCTACTCACACATAAGAGAGGAAGGGTTTGAATGCACAGAATGCACAAGTTGTAAAGGTTCAATGTAGCACGGAGTTTATTCCAACAGAGAGACATCACAGAAAGCATATGCTGTTAGCCAAATAAATATTTATAGCTCACACTTTTACAAGTCTCAGTACTTCACTACTCCTCTTGTCTCCATGGCAATTCAGAGGGAGCTTCTGCAAACAGGGGATGGGGGTCTAAACTAATCAGGCTCTCAAAAAAAGCCTATTTTCCAGCTATCTCCTGGTCCTGCTCAGCAATGGTTTCCACAGCAACTCATCAGTGGCTCAAAGACAGCTTGTAAATGCAGTGAGAGCCTATAGCTGCTTCAGCTGTTGCTTATTTTAAGATGCATCGAGATGCTAAAGACAGGCGTCTAGCTAGTGCCATCATATTTCAAAAGACCGTGTGAATAGTCCATTGGTTTAGAAGTCCCTTGCCACTGCTGTCCTGCCCCCCTCATATCACACACTGCAGAGCTGAACAAGCAGATTTCCCTTTGCATTTCTAGGGGTAACAGTACAGCAGAAACACTTGCCTGTGCTAACACCTAGAGAAACTGCATAATGTTATTACATTTTCCAAACAAAGCTCGGTACCCACTGCAACCTGAGGTGGTCCTCTTAAGCCAGTAGTACCAAGACTGATCTACATCAACTGTAAAATCAGCTCCGAAACACAAGAGAGTTGGGAAGCCAGAAGAAACAAATGACACCCTACCACTCCTCAAACAAACACAACCATTCTGGCCCACAATTTGAGATAAAGACCCCTGAAGTCTCCTACAACCTTTAAGTGACTTCTGCTGGAATTGCCAAAGTTTCCAATTCTTATTGGAAAAAATAAAAAATTTAATGAAGTCACCTTATTTATAAACCTATAAATACACCCATTATTTATCTTCAAGTCCTTAAAACAGGTTTAGTTTACTTTCAACCTGTATCAACCAGTATTAGTTATAATTCCAGTAAACACCATATGAAACTGGAGTCCCTGCTCATTCAGAACCAGTGAAGTCAGACAAGTTTCCATAGTGTTGGAGCATGTTTCCAGATGTTTAGGAGGAACATCTTGACATTACAATTTTAAATTGTTGTAAGTAAATACATTGGTGTAGTAAAGAGGTGTCTCATCCTATAATTAGTCCTATTAATTTAAGCTGGAACCAAATTTCCTGTGTATTACAGAATCATATAATGATTTGGGTTGAAAAAAACCTTAAAGATTATCCAGTTTCAACCCGTCTGCCATCCTCAGTCCCTTTCAAGTTCATAGCAGTTTTTCTCTAGTGGATCTTCTCAACGCTTTTTTGATTAATCTCAATATTTCTACATAACACTTTCACTACAGAGGATGAGTACATACAACACTGTATTAAATCCTGGCTTCTAAAGGTATAGGTAGCTAACTAACCAGAATTGTGCATTGCAAACAGATCTCAAATAGCAGGCAGGATAGCTAATTTGGCCAGCTACAGACAAATGTCTCATTTGCAGCAAAGAATAATGATCAAAACCAAGTCAGCATTGCCACCTTATGTCCCACTATATCCCCCCACTGAAGGAGATAAAACATCTGAAATACTTTAAATTTTTAAAGCCCATTCTTTCTGAAGCAAACACTGACTTAGAATACACTTCCATATGCAATGCATGTAACTCCTTGTGTTGAGATTTTAAATGCTTTTCCCCATTCAAATTTTGCTGACTTTGGGACACACTACCATGACTTCATTCTATTTAGCATGCCCATTAAAAAAAAAAGGTCCTTCCAACACTGGTAGGATGCTCTTTAAATTTTCAGCAAGAACTTTGTGCAATGCATTGTAAATTTAGGATTTCTGAGATGTTTCTAGAAACTGGGGATGGGGGTGGTAGCTTCACTTGTGGAAATGTCACTTGGACAATGAATTTTAGGACTGCATCGTATTGAACTTGGTTTTTGAACCTTTTTTTCCTCCACATTAAAGACCAGGTTCTTTGCTAATATGAGCAGGGAACACGATGATCACTTCTCTCACAGCTAAAAGAATATGGTGAACCCTTCCTAACAATCCAAATGCAATGACCAAATTAGCTCATCCCATTTTCATTCACACATGGTCTTTTAAATTGCCAAGGTTGCTCAACAGTCCCTTCCTGGCAGAAGCAACTGACAGTTACATTTGATGACTAGTACTTTCAGTGAACATTGTAGTTTACAGTATGAATGTGTATTTTTAACCTTTTAGATAATTTAGTTGTTTAATACCAAATTTTATAGCAACATCTTCTGGCACATTTGAACGAGGCTAAAGCCACTCTAATTCCATTAAGGCTAACACATTCCAAGAGAAGCTAGAACAAACAGAAGATGTTTTTCACACTCAAAGGAGAAGGTTGATTAGAAGAAATCCTCCGGAAGGTAGAGCTGGAACAATAGGTCACAGTATAAGAGGTGCCAAGTTTTCCTTAAAGCGGACAAAGAAAATGAAAAAAAACAACTATAAAACAGTACAGTCTTCATCACAGTAAAAGCTACACAAGCAAAACAACATACGGGTATTCAGATTAGAAAACATTAGAATAACACTGGAACGTTACACAGGAAACAGGAATAAACAAGCTCTATGCCTTACCTATTTTTATATCAAGCATAAATTTTAACTTGGTGATCATCAGAGCTTTCTACAGGAGCCACATCCTCAAGAGTATTTCCCCGATGAAATACATTGCTGCTTTGTGTCAGAAGAAGGGAAAGCTCAGTACATGAGACATTGTTCACAATTCAGTGGTTTCCTTCTCCATGTAATAGAATTTGATGATCTTGTCTGTAGGTACTTACATTTAGACAGTACAGTTGTTTCACTGTCACAAAAATTGTCTTAGAGTGATTTATTATGATAGTGTATTCCATAATCCTCTGCTCTGTGACCAAAAATGGCTACTGTACTGGCCAAAAAAGACCCTGTAGCCCTGGACCTGGTGTGTGTGGGACAAGGGGGGTGAAGAGTTTTGCTTTTACGCTGGCATTTTTAAAACTCCCCTCCCAGGCTTTTCACGGCTCTATGTGGTGTGGTTTTTGCTGGGCTGGCTTGGGTTTTGGCCCAGGCAGAAAGCTTTGCCTTTCCTTGGCTTGGAGAAGCTGCAGTAGCAATTTTTGGGCTGCTTTAAGGCAAACTGAACAGCTGCTTGTCAGAGACCAGGATATTGTTCCTGCAGGAGCAGAGATGCCCCACTCTGACCCAAGCCGCAGTGAACCACACTGAGCTGGGAAGAAATCACACTGAGAGGCTCCAGTCCAGCTGCTTTGCCTGCTGTGATCTGCTGTACTTTGCTGTGGGGAGAAGGTTGATAACAGATGAGCGACTGGGCCTTTGTCTGCTGCTGGAATTGCTCCATGAAACCTCTTGCCTTCCTGAGAGGGAAGCCGACGCCATCTTGTATTGCATATTGAGAACAGGTAATCTCCAACATTTCAGGTTCCAGTGTAGGGGGATTAGGTCTAACAGTTTGATATCTAGCAATTATTTACCTTTTTCCTGCCTTGTGGGCATTCGGTTTGCTAATAAGCTATTATGGATTTTTTTCATTTTCATCTATTAGTATTAATTTCCTATTGGTGCAAAGTGATTGTTGGAACACTTTAGAGGAGACCAACTCATTCCAGAGTGTCATCTCCAGCATAACTCTGTGCTTAGAAGTCTGGTGGTTAAAATGGCTGTCTGCAATACTCTACAGCACACATAGTACTATCAAAACCCATATGTTACATTTCTAGAATATTGGTTAGAGTCAATAGATCAACACATTTTATGAAGCCATGGCTACCATATAAGCATGTGTGTTGCTTTATACTACTGATTAGTCATCTAGTTTGCCTACTTCTGCCTGTATGCCCTTTAAAACCAACTGCTCATGACATATTGATGCTCAAGAAACTTGTGTGACACTTAACTGCTTAAAGTTTCCTTTAGAAGTCACAGAATAACAGAATCATTAAGGCTGGAAAAGACCTCCAAGATCATTAAGTCCAACCTGTCACCAATCCCCACCTTGTCTCTCAGACCAGAGCACTATGTCCAGCCCTTCCTCGGACACCTCTAGGGATGGGGACTCCACCACCTCCCTGAGCATCCCATTCCAATGCTTGACAACCCTTTTCAAGATGAATTTCTCCTGGATGTCCAACCTGAATGTTCCCTGACACAACTTAAGGCCTTTTCCTGTTGTCCTGTCACTTGTTCCCTAAGAGAAGATCCTGACCCCACCTGGCTACACCCTCCTGTCAGGGAGTTGTACAGAGTGAGAAGGTCACCCCTGAGCCTCCTTTTCTCCAGGCTAAAAATTCCCAGCTCCCTCAGCTGCTTCTCATGAGGCTTGTGCTCCAGACCCTTCCCCAGCTCTGTTGCCCTTCTCTAGACATACTCCAGCACCTCCACATCTTTCTGGCAGCGAGGGTCCAGAACTGGACACAGGATTCAAGGTGTGGCATCACCAGTGCCCAGCACAGGGGGACAATCATTGCCCTGATCCTGATTATAATAAGACTAAATAATATTTGACTAAATAGTACTTTGACTGAAGAACAGTCCAAGGACTATACTGACAAACAGCTTATTCAGGCAGATGCACATCAGCATAAACACTGTGATCACAAGGAACCCAAACACAAAATAAGGTCTTCAGAGTTCAGCTCCAAATTCACAGAACAATTTTATTTTAATAAGAAAAGGATCTAGATACTTTTACATATTTATTCCCACTGTTGTTGCAGGGCTGGACTTCTCGCAATGAGCCTGGATGGTACAGAGCATCAGCAAAGCTATGAGTGGCCAAGAAATCAAGAAAGGGAACAAGATGGCTTGTTGAATAATACATTGCTACCGGCATTTAGCTTCTCAAAGATAAACTCATCACCAACTCAGTCAAAGTTCAACAGTTTTGCTGAATGAACCTTTGAAAAATAAGCCCGTAACTTTTTATGGTTTGTGTTTATACGTGCCAGGTGTTGTTTTAGGGCAGAAAAGGAGTAGGTTTCTTACAGGACAAAATTATATGGGAAAGATTATCCACTTCAGAGTTACAAATATGTAATACAACTCTTCATATGCAACTCTTCATAGCCAAGTCTACACATATCTTCTACTTAAACAGTCTAATTTCATAACAAAACCTCTTGTCCCATTTAGCCATGGAGGCTTCCTTGGATACTATCTGTCCATCCAGCAAATGTATCCCATCCTACAGCAGAAGCAGCCTAAGAATGAAGTGTCTACCCTTCAAAGGCAATTGATGGCAATCTAAAATAATCAGATTTTTTTTTACACGCAAGATTTCAGCAGGGCTCCATAAAGGTACAACGGATTCAAACGCAGCATACAGATGCAGGATTGCAGCCTCAACAGCAACACAATGCAGGAGATAATTTTTCTCTTTCCAAAACTGATGATTAGTCTCATTCCAAAACCAAAAGATTGTTTAAGTTACTAACATATCTACACTGGACATGTATTTAAATAGTGTGCCTTGAGATAGGGTTAGCTCAGGAAATATGGTCTGCACCTGAAAGTCTATACATACAAGAACTGGCTGTTCCCCTCTTTCTCTGTTCACATAGCTTTCAAAAGCTTTGAATAAACTTTAAATATATGTAAATGCTTATAGAGGCATCACTTCATTCTTCTCTCACAAAAATCAGGCCTCCCAACCGCTATTTATGTTAGAAATCCACTGCACTCTTTCAGCAACTGAGCAAAGCCTCTGAGCACTGTTTTCCCTTCTTACTCCTAAAAAGGATGACTAAGAATTTAAACACAACTAGAAAGTGAGTAGTAACTGTGTGTAGATTGCTCCTGTTTTGAGGACTCAGCTAGAGGTACAACTGGAACATAAATGAAATAAGAAACAGTGTGCAGTGGCAGGAAAAAAGAGCTGAAAAAGATTTTTAGTCATGACTGACTAAAATTCCCTGTTGACAGAGCTTCCCCAGATTACTTTCTAGCCCCCAAAACATTATTTATTGAAAGGATCTGAAGACAAGTGCTGTAAGGATATTAACTTCTACAAATACCCCCGTGCCATCAGTTCAACAACACTTCACTGAACACGTGGAAAATAATTCTATTTACTCTTTATGCCTAATACATTTCAGAAAACCTCTGTATCACGTGATTCAAACAGCACTAGCTGATATCCAGGACATAGGTCTTATTTAGAAAAGGGAAAAAAAAAAAAAAAAGGCAATTGACTTACAAGTGGAATTACATGAAGGCTTCTTGGACAGACTGGCAAGTAACAAAACGATAAACTACTTCAGGCCAAAAGGCCACTTTTTGATATCTAAGCATACTTCCACTACAGATGCATCTCCCTACTTTTGTCTAGCTCTTCTGCCAGGCACCAACTTGGATGTTACCAGAAAATTTGAAGTGCCTCAATGTCTTTGCTTTACTAGTCATTCCAATATTACAGTAGCATAATCAAAATCCTAGGAGCCCTTGCTACTACCTGTCTGTCCCAACCTTTCCTATTTTTTACATTTTCAAGTGCTATATTGATCTATTCCAATAATGAAATACTGATTTTCCTTTTAGAAGCCTCTCAAATGATTGTGAGGTTCCCAAGATTCAGTGACTCACATTACACCAGGGAGGGCCATTAGGCTGGTGAACAGAAGGCCACAGCAGCATTCATTGCAAGATACAAAGAATAATCAAATACTGACTAAAAATAAAACATTTACCTTTCACATGAAAATATTCAATGGCATTTAAATGGAAAGCTACTAAGGCTTCTTGCAGGGTAAAGACCATTTTTTGCACAAACTCTTCCACCACCTAGGCATTGCTATTAATGGACTTTTAATTGGGCTTTATGCAGACATTAAAGAATAAAGAAAATAAAAAAAAAGGTGTTGTGGTTTGAGCCTGGCCAAATGCCAGGTACCCCCAAATTAACACACCCACACCCAGGGCTCATGAGTTGAGATAAGGAAACCCAGGAGAAGACGCACTCAAATAGGCAAAACAGGACTAACTTAGGTTGCAAAGTGATCTAATTTATTGCTAACAGAGTCAGAGGAGTAAATGAGAAGTAAAATAAACCCTTCAAGGCCACTGTTTCTCCACTCACCCCCCTCCCTCCTTCCCAGCAGCTGCACAAGGGAACAAGGTATGGGGAGGGTTAGGTCAGTTCATCACCCAGATCTTCTTCCCCTGCCTGGGGAGAGGCTGTCTTCCTCTGCGTAGCCATGGGTCTCATTGTCAGTAGCCTGCCTGACACTGCTGCAGTGACGCTGGTCCCCCACAAGCAAACAGTCTCCCCAAAACTGCTACGGTGTGGGGTCCCTCTTTCACAGGGTATAGACCTCTGAGGCAGGCCGTTTCCATCTCGGAAGCAAGGCTTCTTCTCTTTAC
>VZRN01002335.1:373671-401373 GCA_013397935.1 Dasyornis broadbenti
TTTTTTGGTAATCAGAGCAGCAATGTCGGCTATATTTTGTTAGAGGGCAGCAAAATGAAGAAAGATCATTTATAAATAAAATCTCTAACAGCTATTTTAATGGAAAGCAAGGAAGTTGGATGCCGTTATGCTCAGCATGCCAAAATCTTTTTAGTTTATTTTTTACATGGAAAAAATGTATACAGAATACATCTGCATATATATGTATGTATATATGTCCAGTATGTATTACTGGTATTATGACATATATTTAATAAAATCAAAACTGTCCCATTGAAAACAGAAAGGTTTTTTATTTTGTGTGTCCCAGTGCATTATAGCTTTAGGCATGTACAAAGGTTCATTGATTTCAGTAGGACTGCTTTACTATTTAAAGTCAGACAATGATAGAAATGTTGTCTTGATATAACTTTTAAATATATGGCAAGAGCCTGGTGGAAAAGGTATAGACGTGGGGAATGTTAAGAAATGGCAGTATGGAATGAAATTAAAGGATAGGTGATCAGATGTCATTAATACTGATCGTTGATGAAAAACTCAACATGCCCCAGTCTTGTGCGCTGGGAGCCCAGAAACGCCCCCGTGTGCTGGGCTGCATCCAAAGCCCCGTGGACAGCAGGGGAGGGAGGGGATTCTGCCCCTCTGCCCCGCTCTGCTGAGACCCCACCTGCAATGCTGCATCAGCTCTGGGCTCCCAGTACAGGAAGGATATAGACGTGTTGGAGTGAGTCCAGAGAAGCCACCAAGGTGATCAGAGGGATGGAGCACCTCCCTTATGAAGACAGGCTGAGAGAATTGGGGCTGTTCAGCCTGGAAAAGAGAAGATTGCATGGAGACCTCACAGCAGCTTTCCAGTATCTTAAGGGAGACAGGAGAGGGACTCTTCATCAGAAAATGCAGTGACAGGACAAGGAGTAATGAGTTCAAACTGAAAGATGGGTAATTTAGGTTACACATATGGAAGAAATTCTTTACAGTGAGTGTGATGGCACGGGTTGCCCAGAGCAGCTGTGGCTGCCTCATCACTAGAAGTGTTGAAGGCCAGGTTGGATGGGGCTCTGAGTGACCTGGTCTAGTGAAAGGTATCCCTGCCCATGGCAGGGGGTGGAATGAGATGGACTTTAAGGTCTTCTCCAACCTAAAGCATTCTGTGATTCTGTGATTCATTAACATGACTCTTATACCATAGTAAATCCATTTAAAAGCAAAGGTTTTATACAAGCATAAGGTCAGAGTAAAGTTCCTTTTTTCGGTTCATTGTTTCATTTCTCTTGCAAGTGAAGCAAATTCTTAGTGCACATGATTGTTTCCCCCATATTTCTCTGACTTTTTCTAGTACAGTTTCTTTCCATTCCCTTCTTTTATTTCATCAATGACTAGATCATGGTTTCTCCACTTGCTTTATACAACTGGAGGAAACATCAGCAATTAAATGTCAATATTCTAAAAGCATGT
Organism: Dasyornis broadbenti; assembly: GCA_013397935.1. Lineage (NCBI taxonomy): Eukaryota > Metazoa > Chordata > Aves > Passeriformes > Dasyornithidae > Dasyornis > Dasyornis broadbenti. The sequence goes on from VZRN01002335.1 coordinate 375,127, forward strand.
ACAGAACTATTGGAAAAGTGGTTGTAATGTATACAGTTAATTTAATATATAGACTTTTTCTCTTTGTACTTTGCTGAATAATGATATTCTTAAAAGTACTGGTAAGTACTTTGTTAGAAGACCACAAGACTGCTAGCCATATTTTTACTCTTAAAGTTGAATGTAGTAGAAATATTTTCATTAAATAGCACATAGAGCCCAACATGGAAGAATTTGTTTGAGATGCTCAGTTTAACAGTTATTCTTGGAGAACTTTCCATAGACTTCTTTTTAGAATAGTAAAAATAGTCTATAATTAACATCTGCACACAAAATGCTGGTCAAGAATAGCTATCTTATTTTGTGATAGCTATTTAAGTTCTTTGTATAGAAAAGCCCTGAAGAATTGAGTGAAATTGTAACATGATTTCAAGATTTGGATGTTTTGTAACAATCTCAGGAACTAATAAAACAAAAGACTGCCCTCATTTTATTAGACATTATTTTAGATAAATCTACATTCTTACATTGCAATGGAATTCTTCCTCCTTCTAATGAAACTTTCTATTGCAAATGTGAAGTGCGGATGATAATCTGTTGTAATAAGAGAAATTTACCTCTTTTATTATGGCACCATCACTGTCAAAGGGTTCTGTTCTCCTCACCTAACAGAAAAATATTGTTTTGAGAAATAATTTGTAAAAATTCTGTAAAACACTATAAGCCTCTCACTCTTCTCTTGGGAAACATTTTATCTTTCCTAGCTATAGGACAAAAAAAAAAAAAAAGACAAATTAAGATATATTAAGAAAATCCTTCTTTTGGTGATTTCTCCATTATGTGGAGAACATAAAAAATGTTTTATTTTGCAGGGGGGAAAAATCTCTCTAGCTTTATTCTTCTTCAATTTGCATGCTGATTTCTAGAATAGCTTTGATGTAAAATAACAAAAAAAAAATCAGTATAACAAATTAGAACTGCTAAATTTGGTTGTAAAGCTGTTGTAATGTAGATACTCAAACACCTATCACAGATAGATTAGCAAGGAAGATGACTGAGATTCCTTGTCTCAAAAACATGCATAGAATAGGGGCAAAAGCAGTGCAGTACGTGAAGAGAACTGGCTGTTTAATTAGCATCTTGAAGAGTAAGATGTTAATTTCTATGCAATCTTCTCTGTTATGGCTTATACATGCCAAACTAGAAGATAATTATGTGAGAAATAATGCATGTTCGTCCTTGCAATGCCATTAAAAATAATTTTAAAAATGTTTAATGAAAGACAATGTTTCCCTAGTGTGTCACATTCAGGCATATCTCTAGTTTACTCATTGAATTTAAGTAGATTAAGTAATGTAACCCTCATTCCATGTAAGAAAGCACATATTTTTTTTCCCATTGATAAGCAAGTAGTATGTGTGTGTGATGATCTGGGAGCAGCCATTCTCTTGTTTGCAGAGTGAAACACCAATGAAAGCATAAAAGATTACAGTTCTGTGCTACTTTTCCTTTTTCTTCCTACGCTTTCCTACCATCATTGCTCTTTAAACGTTTTAGTATCTCTTGGTTCATCTATAATAGCAGGCAACCCAGCAAGCTTGCTGATAACTGTACCTGATAATGATAAGAGTAGCAGGGGGGAAGATGTAAAGATGGAGCCACCAAGGCAGAAAATAAAAGACACAGGAAAAAAGCATTCCTGTGCATAAGTATGCCTATATAATTCTTTATATGGAAAGTTGAGGGCCTACTGTTATTGGAATTCACATGGTTCAGACTTTGATCAGGAAGACACCTTTGAGTATTTTTCCATATTTAAAGAAGAAGAAACAGATTTTTTCATATTTCTGAAAAGAGATATGTTGTTTGAGGTGGTCAGAGACGCCATTTGAGATTTGATGCCATAGCCTGTGCACTAAATCTCTGTACACATCTTTCACATCTTTTTTCCAAGCACAATAAATTGTTGTCACATATACATGCTCTAGTAGGTGCTGAATACGGGAGCACACAGCTGTAAAGTGACCATTCTGATATGATTGTAGGCACAGCTATGGGCAAGTTGATGAAAAATTATTTCGTAGAACTGCTAAAACAGATTCCATTTAATTTAGTTTAATCGCCCATATGCATATTTTATAATCTGTGTCACAAATCTTTTTTCTAAAACCCATTGATTGATGTGCTATGCATTTTTTGTGCTGCTTTGACTGCCAGCCTGCAGTACATTGAATCTATCTTGCCCTTTAGTGTAAAGAATAATCAGCAGCCATGCATAATTGTGTGGACAGGCTGATATTTCAGATTTAAGGGATACATTTTTTCTTTTGCAATTTTAGTTATCACAATTTTAGTTTTTTTAGTTTTTTACGATGTTTTGGGATATTGCTTTAATGGCTGTCCACTCCCCTGGTTACAGTAGCCTTGTCTCCTTTGGACTTCTGTGGCATTTTGTTATTTGTAATAGCTGCTTCATGTTAATTGTTTTAACTCCCATCTGGGGAAAAAAAAATTGATTTATCTGAGAGATTATCTGCTTGTTCTGTACTTTGAAGCCAAAAACTGTGAACAAGTATAGTTTTGAGAAAAGACGCAAAATTTTTTTCAGATATGTTTATTTTTTTTCTCCAAGCTGTCATTGATGGCTGTATAAAGACATAGCATGCCATGGATTAGTTGCCTGGCTGTAATGCAATGGACTAGAGTGCTGTGATAGAATACTGTATCTCTATTAGACTGTTAAAATATTTAATATCTAATGTGTCTGCCGAACTCAAACCAAGAAAGCCAGAAAATGTGAGGGTAGAACAAGATACGAGTAATACAAATTACTTGTTCTCAGCACCTTTTTTCTGTGAAACCCGCCACATACCACCTCCGTTTTCTGGAATGTCTTGTATGATTTTATCTTTGGCTTGCAAAGTACAGAGTCAATGCCTTTTTCTTTTTTTTTCAACTGAACTTGCAAGATTACTGCCACTGAGTAGGCAGCTCAGTAGCAATCAAAGGTACATTTCTAAAAAAGATCCAACACATAGGATTGCATTGTAGGACACAATTCAACCTAAGCAACGGTGGACAATGCATTAGCCACAATGCTGCTGCTGGTGAATTCAGAATTCTTTTGCCACAATGTTTATAATGTTTTACTGCTCACTAGGTAAAAAAATGTCTGGATGGCAGAACCCAGAGAGTTCTGGTGCGTGGTGTTAAATCCAGTTGGCAGCTTGTCACAAGTGGTGTCCCCAGGGCTCAATATTGGGGACAACCTTGTATCGTATCCTTATAATGATCTGGATGAGGGGATCGAGTGCATCCCCAGTTGCAGATAAAACTAAGCTGGACAGAAATGTTGATCTGCTGGAGGGTAGGAATGCTCTGCAGAGGGATCAGGACTGAGGCTGGATCAATGGACTGAGGTCAGTGGTCTGAAGTCCAACAAGGCCAGTGCTGGGTCCTGCCCTTATGTCACAACAACCCCGTGCAGTGCTACAGGCTGGGGCAGAGTGGCTGGAAAGCTGGAAAAGGACCTGGGCATGCTGGTTACAGTAGCTGAACATGAGTCAGCACATGCCCAGGTGGCCAAGAAGGCCAATGGCACCTGGCTTGTGTCAAAAACAGTGTGGCCATCTGGACCAGGACAGTGACCAACCCCTTCCCTCAGCACTGGTGAGGCCACACCTCAAATACTGTGCTCAATTTTGGGCCTGTTAATTCAGGAAGGGCATTGAGGTACTGGAATGTGTCCAGAGAAGGGCAGCTGAAGCTGGGGAAGGGTCTGAAGCACAAGTCTAATGAGGAGCAGCTGAGGGAGCTGGAGTTGTTTGGTCTGGAGAAAAGAAGGCTCAGGGGAGATCTTACCATTTTCTACAACTACCTGACAGGAGGGTGTAGCCAGGTTGGTCTCTACTCCCAAATAACATGCGATACAAGAGGAAACGGTCTCAAGTTGTGCCAGGGGAGGTTCAAGTCAGATATTAGGAAAAATTTATTCACAGAAAGGGTTGTAAAGCATTGGAACAGGCTGCATGGAGAAGTGGTGGAAGCGTTCAGAAAATGAGGTAGATGTGGCACTTTGCGATATGGTTTAGTGGACATGGTGGTATTCAGTCAAAGATTGGACTTGATGGTCTTGGAGGTCTTTTCCAACTTTAATGATTCTATGATTCTATAATTCTATGGTGTTATGAAAAATACACCTCTTAAGATGTAGTTACACTGCATGTTGTCTTAAAGGGGTGTTGCTGCTTCTGGCCATGGATTAATGCTCTCACTTTGCTTGTGCACAGATATGAATATAAGAAATAATGTGAATCATGTCAATAAAACATTATCTTTCAGCAGTACTGATGCTGCAATTTGTATCACTTCAGCATGTTCAGTGCCTTGTATAATGTTGCTACAGTTGTTTACCTAGAGGATGAGCAGTGAGAAACAGCCAAGAATGGCAAAGGGAGGCGCAGGAATTTTTAAGCCAGTTTTACTTTTGAAGCAATCTGTAAGTGAGCTCAGAGCTGGTTTTGGGACCATGAGGGTGATAAACAGTCATGGTTTTGCTGCTTACACATTCCCATTGGGTCACATACCATGGCATAAGAGCAACTGCCGGGTTCCTGTTGCTTCAGAGGGCAACCTCTTATTTTCTGACCATTATAAAATAATAGACATGGTTTTCCTGAATGTTAAAGGGCTTTATAAAGACTGGTAGGTTGTAATTATTCTTGGACAGTTTTGTTACCCATCTCTTCTCTGCACCACAAATGTGCTCAGTGTTGTGATATGTAAAAAGCCACTGGACTTCAGTCAAACCTTTCCCAGAGTACTTGCCAGCTGGAAGGTGCTTTTCTTTGGGCATTGAAGGATCAATAACTGGGCTGCCCACACTTCTTTGGACGCATCCCAGGACACAATTGGCTTTCTAAGCTATGAGCACTCACTGCCAGCTTGTGTTGAGTTTTTCATCAACCATGACCCCCAAGTCCTTGTTCACAAAGCTGCTCTCAATGAACCCTGGGTGAAACTTCTGGCACCTTTGGATGTATTTTGGTTTTCTCTGGGGGGTACAGCTTTGCACTGTCATTCTGTTGGCTGAGGGTTACCAAAGGGCAGATGACCTTGCTCCTCCTGTAGTCTTCAGTGTGTTACAAATCCCAGATTTTTTAAATCTGGATTGTGCTTTCAGAACCACACCAAACAAGTAAAAGGAGGAAGCAGATATCCTACCATCATTTTTCTGAAGATTCAGCTGCATAAAAAGTTGCAAATACTTGTACAGAAGAAGGTTTAGAAATTAGGAAGAACCAGTTTAAAACAGACAGATAGATATAATAAAGTGTGCAGTATCACTCCTGCTGTTCAATACTCCCTCAGAGTGAAAGAACAGGATTTGTTTCTGTCTCTTATTCTCTGAACACTCTGCATTTATCTACTTATAGAATAAAAGTGTTCTTTTTATACCCTACACTAGTAACCTTGTTTTGCTTATGTTTTTTTAACCATTTAAACCAAAATGATTATGTCATGTGATCATTGACTGCATATGATTCTTTGAGTTAATAGGAGCAATGGAGTAGTTGAGCTGTAATTACACAAATATTAGCAGCATCATTCTAAGTAACTTGTATTTAACTCATTTTAAAAATCAGGAAGCAAGATGACTGACTTGTTGAGATTCTTAATCTAACAAATAATGTAACGAAATAGCTACCATACTCACACACCTGGTTTTCTGGATGAGAGCCCAGGTGAACAGGGAAGCCAGTGCCAGGTACCAAACCAAGGGGATCCAGCTGTCCCACTGCTCCACAGATGTGCTTCCAGAGTGGAAAATTCCATAGCTTTTTTATTTTTTGATGCTGAGTTTAGTTACATGCTTTAGCTCTTAAAGGCACTAATTCAGTGTAACTGTCTGACATTGGCTTCATGATGGCCACTGTTACATCACTGCCAACTGAGGATTGTGATGAAGACCATCAGCTAAATTGCAAAGCATCAAAATGAACTCTTGAGTTATTTCACAAATTTTAGTAACCTTTAATGTGAGCCATAGTTTTCCTACATGGGCAGCAGCTAGTTTCTGCTTGGTTTCAATCTTTAGGGGAGGAAGGACAGTTGGAAGGTGTGAGGGGTTGGCCCTAGCTGGACACCGAGTGCTCCCCAAAACCACTCCATCACTCCCCTCCTCAACTGGACAGGGAAGAGAAAATATAGTGAAAGGCTTGCAGGTTGCAAGATCACTCAGGAATTACCATCACAGGCAAGCCAGATTAAACTGAGGAAAATTCATTTAATTTACTGACAATCAAATCAGAATAGGGTAGTGAGAAATAAAAACAAGTCTTCCCCCATCTCTCCCTTCTTCCTGGGTTCAACTTCACTCCTGATTTTTCTACCTGCTCCCCCCTCAGTGGCGCAGGAGGATGGGGAATGAGGGCTGCAGTCAGTTTGTGACATGTCTCTGCTGCTGCTTGCTCCTCATGAGGAGGACTCCTTGCACTCTTCCAGTGTGGGCAGGGGAACCTCTGCTCTGGTGCCTGGAGCATGTCCTCCCTCTTCATCTGCACTGACCTTGGTGTCTGCAAGGCTGTTTCTCTCACACATTCTCATTCCTCCCTTATCTGCCTACAATTGCTGCCAAACAGTAACTTTTTTTCCTTTCTTAAATCTGTTATCCCTGAGCACTACCACTATTGCTGTTGACTTGGCCTTGGCCAGCACTGGGTCTGCCTTAGATCCAGCTGGCATTCTCTCCATTGGACATCAGGAAAGCTTCTGGCAACTTATCACATAAAAATACAAGGGGCTCCTCTTTAGCCACCACCCCCCAAAGCCAAGCCATGCAAACCCAATGCAGGTGGGCAGTGTTAGCAAAGGGCAGCAGGCAGAGAGTGGTGGAGGTACAGCATTCTGGGATGATGTTCCTGCCCAGAATTGCTCCCCAGGGCACTGGTCACAGCACTGAGACTGCCAGAGCTCACATAGCATTTGGACAACACTCTCAGAATCACAGAATTACTGAGTGGGTCAGGTTGGAAGGGACTACCTGGTCCAACCTTCCTGCTCAAGCAGGCTCATCCCAGAACACATGGCACAAGATTGTGTCCAGATGGTTCTGGAATACATCTAGTGAGGGAATCTCCACAACTTCTCTGGACAAACATGATGTGATTCTACAACCACTGTCTCAGGCACGTAGTGGGATTCTTGGGGTTGTCCTGTGCTGGGTTGTCCAGGAACTGGACTCCAGTCACAGAGTTAGAGATTCACAGAATGATTTGGGTTGGAAAGGACATTAAAGATCATCTCATTCCAACCCCTTGCCATGGACAGGGACATCTTTCACTAGACCAGGTTGCTCCAAGCCCTGTCCAACCTGGCTCTGAACATGTCTAGGAAAGAGCCAGCCACAGCTTCTCTGGGCAACCTGTGCCAGGGCCTCACCACCCTCACAGGGAAGAATTTCTTCCTTATTTGTAATCTAAACTTACTCTCTTTCAACTGAGGCCATTTTTCCTTGTTCTGTCTCTACAAGCTCTGGTATATAGTCTTCCCTCTCTTTTATGTATGTCTTCTTCAGGTGCTGGAAGGCCACAATAAGGCACCCCAAAGCTTTCTCTTTTCCATGCTGAACAACCCCAGTTCTCTCAGCCTCTCCTTACAGCAGAGGTGCTCTAACACTCTGATCACCTTGGTGCCTCCTCTGGCCTGGCTCCTGTCCTTCCTGTGCTGGGAGCCCAGAGCTGAAGCAGCACTGCAGGTGGGGTCTCAGCAGAGCGGGGCAGAGGGGCAGAATCCCCTCCCTCCCCTGCTGTCCACGGGGCTTTGGATGCAGCCCAGCACATGGCAGGTTTCTGGGCTCCCAGCGTACAAGGCTGGGGCATGTCCAGACTCTCACCCACCAGGATGAGATCCTCCGATGGTCGTTGCGGGTCCCTTCCAACGCAGAATACATACTGTGGCTCTGCCTTGTGCCGGGGCTGCAGAGAGGAGCGGTGTCAGCCGAGCCTCAGGCAGCTCCTGCCGCCCGGCGGCCGCGCGTAGAGCGGCGGAACCGCGCGGCTGTTGCCGGTGTTTCCGGCGGAGTTCGGGGAGGCGGCACCGGGGCTGTGGGAGCATGGCGGCGCTGTGGGCAGCCCGCTGGCTGCGGGCCGGAAGCCGTGAGTGCAGGAGGGAGCCGGGAGGGAGCCGGGAGGGAGCCGGGACTGCGGGAGGGAGCCGTGGGCTGTGAGTGCGGGGCCAGGCCGGGCTCAGGATTGTACAGCGGTGGTGTCTTCAGGGGCTGAGGTGAGGCGAATAGGCCGCAGGGGTGTCTTCAGGGGCTGAGGTGACGCGAATAGGCCGCAGGGGAGTTGGCGTGTCTGAGGGAAGGGCCTTTGCTGCCAGGGGGCGACATTAACCTTTTCATAGAACCACGGAATAGCTGGGTTTGGAAGGGACCTCTGGAGATCATCCAGTCCAACCCCGCTGCGAAGGCAGGGTCACCTCGAGTAGGTGATACAGGAACATGTCCAAGTGGATTTGAAATGTCTTCAGAAAGAGACACTCCACACCCTCCCAGGGGAGCCTATTCCAGTGCTCTGCCCCCTCCATGGAAAGAAGTTCTTCCTCATGTTCAAGTGAAACTTCTTGTGTTTTAGTTTACAGCCATTGCTTTTCGTCCTGTCACTGGTCACCACGGAAAGGAGTCTGGCAGCAACCTCTTGGCACCTGCCTTTGAGATATTTACATGCATTAATGAGATACCCTCTGAGTCTTCTGTTCTTCAGACTAAACAGGCCCAGCTCCTGTGGTCTCTTCTCATAAGAGAGATGCTCCATACCCCTCATCATCTTTTTGACCCCTTTTGTTGCCTCAGAGTCTCCTGTTGTGACTTTGTGCAGGCACTTCAGGGGCCCAGTGCGGTCACACTGGAGCTGCAGAAGTGCTCACCTTGTACATATTGAGACAGGTGGGTGATTGGCAGTATTGTAGAAACCAACACCTTATAAAGAGGCTTTGAAAACTCAGAATGGGTGACAGAATGGTTGAGGTTGGAAGGGACCACACTGGGTCATCTGGTCCAACCTCTCTGCTCAAATAGGATCATCCCAGAGCACATGGTACAGGATTGCATCCAGATGGTTCTGGAACGTTTCCAGTGAGTGAGACTCCACACCCTCTTTGGGCAACCTGTTCCAGTGCTCAGTTACTGCATAGTAAACTACTTCCTCGTGTTCAGGTGGAACTTCCTGTGCTTCCATTTCTGCCCATTGCCCCGTGTCCCATTGCTGGGCCCCACTGAGCAGAGCATGGTCCATGCTCTTCCCTGCAGTCACTGACAGACATTGATGAGGTCCCCTCTCAGTCATCTCTTCTCATGGCTGAACAGGCTCAGCTCCCTCAGCATTTCCTCATAAGAGGGATGCTTTGCTGAACCTACCCCAGGATTACTTACTCCAGGATTATTACTTACTCTGGATCTTTCTTGTCACCAGGGTACATCTCCACACCAGCTGTCTCTCAGCTGACACCTGATGAGGTGGTTCGGATGCGTAATGAACTCTTCAACAATGAGAAGGAGAGACAGTTGTCTCTTCACCCACGGATTGAGAAAATTGAAGTGAAATACACTGGGAAGTCACACCCTGGCAGTGTGTTTGTCATGAACAAGGCTCTGTCCACTCCATACAACTGTGCCATGCGTAAGTGAATGGACTCCTGAACTAGCCCCTCATGGTGAATGTTGTGCTGCCAATTGAAGTAGAGACTGAGTTAATTTTTGAAAGCTTTTTAAACAGTTCATCCTTCCAAGTTATTTATAAATATGAAACTTGCAGTTTGTTGTTACAAATGCAGTGGTCTGAACCACTTAGCCTGAGAAATATGGTTGATAACTGTCTAATACTTCCAGGATTTTTTTACTTTCTTTAGATTTAAGTGAATGGCATTGCAAGAAATCTGTTCTGGCTCTTGTGGATGGTGAAATCTGGGACATGTACAGACCCTTGACCAAATCATGTGAAATTCGGTTTCTTACCTTCAAAGATGAAGATCCAGAGGAAGTAAACAAAGTAAGTCAATATCTTATTCCACTGTAAGTGACCCTGGTTCTCTGTACCTTGTCTCGTTGCAGGTGACCCTGATTATGATCACTTCATTCTGTGTGCACCTTTCAGTTCCATGCCTGTCTGCTTTCTTGAACTTAGTTGTCATTGAAGTTCAGATATTTTTAATGTGTTTCTAGTGGTTCATCATGACTATCATTAGCTGGACCAGCGTGCGGCCTAGGTGATGTGTTGGCATTCCTTTCAATTGTTGTATTATTCTATGATTTCAGATTTAAATATCTCCAGGGTTACATTTGGCTTGCATTCTAAGTGCAGTTTTGATTTTTTTTATTTGTTTCTGTTTGGAGAATCTTCTCTGAATAGAGGTTTAAACACTAAAGAAAGTAATCATAAAATCATGGAAAAGCTCGGGTTGGAAAGGACATTAAAAGCTCATCCAGGTTCCACCCCCTGCCGTGGGCAGGGACACCTTCCACTAAACTAGGTTGCTCATAGCCCTGTCCAGCCTGGCCTTGAACACTTCCAGGGATGGAATGCTTGGGTTGGCAGCTAAGTTTGTACATTATCCAGTTAAATTTTGGGGTGGTTTTTTTTGAATAATTAACTTCTAGGTAATAAATCCATGTTCTGAAATTCACTTTGCAGGCATATTGGCGTTCCTGTGCCATGATCATGGCGTGTGTGCTAAAGCGAGCATTCAAGGATGAATACTCAGTCAGCCTAGTTAAAGCTCCAGAAGTGCCAGGTGATAAAAGTGTTTTATATTGATTGTCTTTTGCTGCTTCTTAGGTGAGTGTTTAATAACCAAACCTAGAAAAGAATCAGAGGCTCCTTTCCCAATGACTGATGGTACTTAGCATTGAGATGTGTATTAGGTGCTGTAGTGGTTGGCTTTAATTTATAATAATCACACTATAAACAATGTTGTTATAATTGTTCAGAAAGTTGGTCCGTGTGGCCACTGGGTTTGAGACCACTTAGGATTTCATAGCTGAAATTAGTAACTAAACCTCTGTATTGTGAAGTGACATGAGTAGATTTTCTAGATGTGTTTTGATGTGTTTCTGTGGAATTTGCTCTAATAACTACATAACCTTGTCCAGCATTTGAGTTACTAAAAATGACAATGCCTACACCAAATTGGAAGATGATCGAGTTACAAACAAGCTTAGTAAAAACTTCTGCTCATCTGTGACCTGATTTAAGATTTATAAAAGTGAGAAAATGCACAAGAGAAGAGGTTGCGTCAATAAAAAAGCCTACATTATCATGCATTTAATATATGAGAAGGTTGGTTGCTGGTCATGTGGAGTGCTATAACTGCTTCTCTTTCTAGAAATTTCAGCATTTGTTGTGATTAGTAAGTACAGGTAAATATTTCATTTCTACCAGAATTTGGAATAATCTTGGATATACTTAGTTATATCAATATACTGTATGTATAGAAATAGTGTGAGCTTACTGGGTTCACAGATTTGATTTCTAAATAGCCATAACTAAATATACACAAAAGAGTGTTTCGAACAGCTGTCAAAGAAATTTGTGTTGCCTTTACCAGAAATTTGTGCCATGTTTGTGTCATGGATAAGCATTTTACTTCAACTCTAATATTGTCCGATTTCTCTATGCAATAAATTCCTCTTTATAATTTAGTAGTTCAGATATATTGTATGAGGTGTACAGTGGAAAAACTGAACTATTTTTAAGTAAGTGGTTTTGTTTTTTTTCTGCAGTATTAGATGCAGTTTTATGAAGCACTGTTATTTTTTCCCCTTTTTACTGGATTCTGTTATACTGACACTGCATTAAAACTCATTACAAATTACTTTCTCATTCAGTGAAATGAAATTAAAATGACACAAGTTCAATCTGCCATTTTATTGTATAATCAGAGATGAAAACTTTTGTTTTGTGATGAATTTCTGGAGATAATTCTGTTTTTCTTTTCATTCATTTTTCTGTAAGAATATAATATGACCGTGAAATACATACTTTGTTACATGCATGAATATTTTTGTCTTTGGATTGGAATTGCAGTGATCTCTGGGGCTTTCTGTTCTGATGTCATTTTGGACAGTAAACTGAATGACTGGAAACCAACAAATGTAAGCACTTTTCTTGCCCAAAAAGTTGTATAGCTTGTGTCCTTGTCCAGTTGTTCTTTTTTAATGGGGGAGAAGGAACAGAGCTTTTTGTTTTCCTTTTTGTTAGCACACATCAGGAGTAATCCTTGGGAGCTGATCTCTGCATTTACCACACACTGGTTCTATATGTCAGGGTGCTCTCAGAGTTCCTTTCAGATGAAACTAAACCTTGAGCTGTCTTCCACATGCTTACAGGCTTTAGGTCTGTGGGGCTAGAGAAAATTCTAATCTGAAAAACAGTTTCAGAAACAGTTGATGGGGCTTTTGGGACCTCAGTGCCATCTTTGTTACTGTACAGAGCTGCTCCTCCTCAGCTGCTCTTGCCTGGTAATGTAGATGCAGCCACAGTCTTTGCGTGAGTAGAGCTTCTGAAAATGAAAGTGTGTGTAAGACACATATTTTCTGGTGGGTTACAGCCGAATCAGTTTATTATTGAATAAAAACTGTGAGCACATTCAGCTGCAGCTCTCCTTAATAGCTTGCTTATAATTCATGCTCTGCAGTAAATCTAATACAGTAATCTGAATACTCTGCATCTCAGAACCATTTGTGATCACAAATGTTTTACCTGTCTGGTGCCCATTCTTGTTCTTGTGCCCAAAAAACAGCAGAGGGGTGTATGGCTAGCAAAGCAATATTGGTGCAAGGCAGAATTTTTTTTCAATATGATCTTGTAGCTGAAGTAATTTAATCAGAAATATTTTCTACGAGACATTTTAAATGTAATTTCTCCTCATAACATTTTCTATTTACTAATAAATCTGAGTTATGTAGAACTTCAGATTCTGGTCCAAGGTGATAAATTTTTATTTATTAAATATTCAGTACTTTTTTTTCCCTTTGATCTATCACAATAGAAGTAAGTGAAGGCACCACTCAGGGAAACAAGATATATAGACGAGTATTTAACAGTAGACTGTGTATGTAGTACCATCTAGGGAAAACCTGGGCAGTTTTACTCTAATTAATATATATCCTTTCCAGTGGAAAAATGCCCATTGATTTGACTGGGCATTGAATCTGTCTGTTAAAGCAGTGATGATCTCTAGTGATCCTATGATAATAGTAAGACAGTCCTACAGCAAAATTCCTGTATTTAGGGTTTATAGTAGATGATCTTTGTTGTTTTGACTAATATTTACTGTTTGCTGTGCTTTATTTGTTCACTACAGCGGTGAAAAGGTGGTTACAGTTTTTATGTCCTTTTGTTTAGGATGACTTCCGTTCTCTTACAAGGGATGCCAAAAAGCTAATCTATCAAGACCTGCCCTTTGAAACACTGCATGTTGAAGCAAAAGTAGCACGTGAAATGTTTCAACATAACAGGTGAGTGTCTGAATTTGCCTTTGTTTCACAAAGGCAATTAGAAATCAATTCAAATCTCTGTTTGGTTTTATAAATCTAAAATAAGATGTGACAGGTGAAATAAGAAGGTACTTCTCCCACTGCTCTGAATGAGCCTGCCGCCATTCTCTTTCCACCAACTTATTCACACCAAGTTTCTTAGTTCTTATTATTCTCTCCAGAGGCCAACACCACGCACCTTTACTGGATGTAGTTTTGTAACAAACTGAAAGACTAAGACTTTTGTTCATTAGTGAGCTTCAAGATTCCAGTATTATTAAATTGAAACTGGTGGTTAGCCTTGGGATGATAGTTACTCTTAGCCTTTGCTGAAAGGCTTCTGAATTTAAAAAAAAAGTACATTTTTCATGTCCTGGTATCTTCAAATGATGATTTGATGAAATGCAGTTTTTGAACTCCACAGGGGGAAAATAGGTATAATACTTTGGTCTGTGATACAAAAAAAGGTTTGTTCAAAACCTCCTGTCTTCGCTGAAAAAATACCTTAACGATGTTTTGGGAAAAAAATTCTCTGATCCACAGCTGTTTGGCAGTTGGAGAGATATAGGGGGAAAATGGTAAACAATTTATCATTTTGTGACCCAAAAGTAAACTATGATGAAGCTAAAATGGTAAACAATTTATCATTTTGTGACCCAAAAGTAAACTAGGATGAAGCTAAAGTTGCAAAGTAGCAAACTTTTTAGCTCAATGCTGAGGGTGACATATGGATCATAATCTCCACTGTGTTGGCTGCACTGACCGCAGGTGGGAGCTGAGTTCTGGTGGTATCTTTAGCTAGTGTCTGTATGGAAAGCATGGAGAACACTTTGCTGCATTGTAGGTGACCAGCTCTTGAGGGCTACACATTGCATAAAACCAGTTTAGGTGGTCTGATGGTATCTTCCAGTCTTACATGTGACTTGAAAAACTCTGATTTATAGTATTAGGTTTGTTGTATCTTTCTGAATAAAACTGCTAAGGGAACATGGTCCTATAACCATATAGGAGGGATAGGAATCCATATAGGAATGGATGTTCCAATAGAAGAGGACCTACAACAACCACCTAGTTCAGCTGCCTGACTGATGTGAGGCTGACAAGTTACAGCAAGTTATTAAAGGCATTGCCCAGATGCATCTTAATCAGTGACATGCTTGGGGCATCAACTACCTCTCCAAGAAATGCTTCCTAGTGTCCAGTCTGAACTGCCCCCCGGCACAGCGCTAAACCATTCCCAAATATCCTGTCTCAGGATCCCATGTTGACTGTGCCTGATGATTGCATTCTTTTTAAAGTGCCCTGCAGTAGTGCTCAGTATAATCTCTGTAATTTTTCTGTGAAGTGAGGTTAACTATAACATGTCTGTTATGATACGTCAGTATGTGTTGTCATTAGGAATTTAAACCAGTCTCAAAACTCACATAATCACAAACATGATTTTTAAGAATTTGAAATTAATTAAATATATTTCGGAAGTATTTTTATAAGAACTAGGTGTTAAAGGTGAGGATTTTTAAAATAATTTTTTTTCTTGTCCAGGTACAAAATGGAAATGATCGAAAGAAAAGCTTCTCAGAATATGGAAGGAATTGTAGTGCTACATAGGTGAGCAAAACTGAACTCCCATTCTGTAATGATTCACTGAAACATTTGACTATTTTGCAGGTACTCTCTGCAAGTGAGAAGAGCAAGTTACTTGTGATGGCTTTAAATTTAAAGATTGCTTGTATTCATTGCTGTCTGTGGTCTGTCTTAAGTTGCTTGGGCTGGTTTGTTTGCTTTGTTTTTTTTAATACAACCATTATTTTGATACTTTGTGATACTACATTTCTATTTCTTGTTATGTTAAGGGTGGTATGTGCTAGAGCAGTTTTACTGCATTCAGTGCTTTTACATGAAAACTAAATAAATCTCTAGAGCTTGACAGGTTAAATAAAATACAAACCAAATACTTGCTTGAAAACAAGAGTTAGCATTATGTAATAGATTTTTCTTCTGAAGTTGTCTAGATCTAGCTAACTGGCAAGCTACTACTTTGTAGTGGTGGAGATATGTCACGGTCCGCTTCATAAGTGGACTTGTGATGATTCTTTTCGGCTATGATCTTGGAGTGCAAAAAAGAGAGTAAAGCAAAGTATTTAAAATAATTCAACAAGTCAAGGGAGTTGAATTTCAATCTAAACAGGAACTTTATTTATTGTGCCCGTAAAGCAGCTTGCAATAAGAAAAGAGAGAGAGAATAAGGGAAAAGGTAGGGAGAAAAGGGAAGGAAAGGGATCTATAGCTACCACCATGGGTCCACAGATGTCCAGTGTCTCTGGAGGTCCCATTGAAGAGGTGTTCCTCGGGCCTCTGTCATTGATCAATGTGATCTCACGGTGGGGAAGATCTTCAGAATTCAGCTGTTCCAGAGCTGTCTTTTATGCTGGTTCATACACCTGGTCCACTTGAGACCCGCCTTGGCTCCCCCTTATCTTTGTGGAACTATGTCGAACTCCACCTGGCCAGGAGCAGGGAGTTCATGGATCTGTGGTTTTTCACAATCGTAGGGACTTGGGATAGGGGCAGAGCCTCCGTTTAGTACCAGTTCTCAAAGCGCTCGTTCTGTACCAGACCCGTTCTGTATCAGCCTCAGTCACAAAGCACTCTTTCTGTACCAGTCTCAGGTATGAAGCACTTGTTCAGTACCAGACTCATTCTGTACCAGTCTCAGATACAAAGCAGTCTTTGCATACTGGCTCTGGCTGTTCTTGTGAGGCCTGCGTATGCGGTCTCTGAGGCATAGCATCTGATGAGAAATGTTGAGACAGAAACTGATCCTTTGACCAACTCTTACAAGATGAGACTAGAACAGCCTCTTGGGATACAGTATAAGATACAGAGTTCTTAGTCTGGAGGCAGAAAGCTTGTGTTGTACCTCAGGCAATTAAAAGAATTTCTCTCTAGGTTAGGGTGTTGTAGGGTATTCAGTTTTCTAGATGTCTGAAGAGTGCCTGATTTGTTTTTGTGGTCCGCATCTGTCTAAAGGAACAGATGCCTTTGCAGTGACGGTTCTTGAAATTTTAGAACAATGTTGTGTCATTCTTTCCTTCCTCCCACTCTGGTTTGCTCAGTAAGGGGGAAAATGGGCTTACCTATTGTTTTCTGGGAGAGGTTTGTTCTGAGTATTTCTTTGCTGTACTATGCTGTCTCTCACTTTTCTTAATTGATTTGCAGTTTTCCAAGTACTGAAAGGGAAATAACTATGCAGGTCGTAAACACAGTACTGTGGTAAATAGATAATCTTGGAGACAAATCTTTTTCTGGTGAATGACAGTTATCCCAGTTTTAGAGCCAACATGGCATCAAAGATTTTTTAAACCTAAGATCCTTTTGTAGACTTGAGGTTTAAATTTCATAAGTTTGTTTAAGGAAATTGTGTGACTTGTACTTTTGGTTTAGGAAACTTAGAAATACTGAGCTGGGGATTTGTTAGATTTGGTTTGGGATTTATGTGGATTTTCTTTCTGGTGATTGGAATTTGCTAATCAAAAATAAAACTTAATCTCCTTGTACTTTGCTCTGAATATATTTGACATATAGGCTGGGTTTTTTTTCCTCCCCCCAGGTTTGGTGACTTTGTAGATGTTAGTGAAGGTCCTCATATTCCAAGGACAAGTTTCTGTTTCCAGTATGAGATAACGGCAGCCCATAATCTTCAGGCTGACCAGTCTGAATTGATAAGGAGGTTCCAGGGTGTGTCCTTGCCAGTCCATTTGAAGGTAAGTAATCCATTTTGCACAGGTTCTGCTTTAAGTTAGAGCATTTTGCCTATGTTCCCATCTTTGTTAGGTGCTGTGTTGGTAGCTAAATGGAATTCAGAGTTGAGAGCAGTAGGAAGGGAGGGCCCCTGATGATGACTGTGTTGGATATTTGGAGTTCATTTTCCTGAAACTGTTGTGGATGTGCAATCAGAACTAGAAAAGTTTGCATCAAAGGACCCTTGATGTTACTTTTCAATATGGAAGGTGTTGTTTTGATTGTGTAATTTCTGCATGGGTATTTCATTCTGCTTGCCAAAGTTGTGCATGCCAGTCTTCTGAAATCAAGGCTGCTGACAGTGCTTAAAAGAGCAGAACTTAGTATTTGTACTCATGATAAATACACCATTCAAATAATTTCATTACACCAAAGTAAAATGTAACAACAACAACAAAAAGTCCTAGCTCTAGTGAGTCTTAAACAAAGGCTTTGCACAACTGAAGGTTGCAGGAGTCTTTATTCCCATTCCTGTTGACTTACATGATTTTGACATTGTGGTCTAGGACATGTGCTATTGTCTTAGTTGGGGAAGTTTTCAAGGGTTTCTCAGCTCATCTCTGTTCTCCTTTCCTAAGCATATTCCCATTTTTGCCAGTTAACCCCTCAAGGATTCCACACAGTGGATGTATTACAGAACCATAGAATGATTTGGATTAGAACAGACCTTAAAATTCATCCAGTTCCAATTCCCCTTCCATGGGCAGAGGCACCTTCCACTAGATCAGGTTCTCAGAGCTCCATCCCATCTGGCCTTGAACACTTCAGGGATGGGGCCTGTGATGGGCAGACATTTATTCAAGTCCTCCAAAGGAATATGGGCAAATTGGACATCGAAATCCTAAACTGCGGCATTTGAACTGAGCATTATTATGGTTTCGTGCCATAATTTCTATACATTTATCAGAATCTGTTCTATGATAAGATTATTTTTTACCTCTGCTAACATCATTTAATGATGTTTCACACAGGCTCACCATACTGTGTGGCACAAACTGCTGGAGAGATCAAGGAGGCTGGTAAGTCTCACTAGTGGTGAAGTACAGGTTACCAAATACAAAGGTATGCTCTGATAAAGGACAATTTGAATGATTAGAGGTAGGTAGTATACTCAAGAACATATCTTTAGGAATGGAAATATTCACAAGTGAATGGAAATCAGAAATCTAACTGCTTGTTTAGTAGAGGACATGGTAGCACTGTTTCTGAGGTCTGTTTTTAAAATGCATTGTGCCAATTAAAAAAGCCCATATACTATTTGATTGGTATGATTTGTACAATAAGAAAATATTTTAAGATAAATGGAACTATAAAATATTATAAGTCACATGTAACCAAATAACCACTTTCAAGGCATGTTTAAACATAGGAAGTCTTTGTAAGTATTACACAGCAGCTGTTTTAGAGCCTTCAGATCAAAAATCTTACTTACTTGTTTTGCAAGAGACAGAAAAAAAGGTGCTTTATGTCTTCTGAAACTTGTTAGCCAATGATATGTTCTGAGCCTGCCCCATGGTATCTTCCCTGAACTTAGTTTGAATATTCTTGTCCTTCAGGTTGTTTAATTTTGGAGAAGATAATTGTCTTTGTAGGTTGTCCTATCTTGTTACAGTGACAATATGAGGGAAGGATTGTCAGGATCACGGAGAATGAAATAATTTTTAAAAATATAACAGAACTGATATCTTTCTGCAGGTCACTGAAGAAGAATACTTGGAAGCAGCAGCAGAACGTCTTGAGGCAAAAGATGGAACTGAAGAAGGAAAAACTATCAAATTAAGTTGAACCTCTAAATGTACATAATAAAATGTGTATTTTTACATTACTTGTTTGTGCCTCATACAAAATGTCTTGAGTAATTAATTTGAATTCTGTGACCTAAATCATAGATAAGTATAGACACTGGTATACATGAGATGTTTCAGTCCACTTTAAAGATTTCCTTAAGGAAAAAAAAGGGTGGCGGGAGGGAAGATAATGTTTTATCTGCAATAACTTGCAAGTTGCCCCTGTCTGTATCTGGACAACAATAATTGCATGTGTCTATCCATATTGGACTACAGTTGCCTACTGCAACTGAAAGTTGAGACAAATAATATCTTAAAAAATACCTTTAATGGTATGTAAAGCTGTAATTGCCGTTGCTTTACTGATGCAAAAATAGCAGAATGTAAAAGCCAGAAAGTTCTTGGAGTTTAATGATTTCTTTCTGCTGCACAAGTGCAGTTAAAGATCATTTTCCGAAATATTACCAAGAATGTAGTTCATTACTTGCATCCCCAGTGTAGTAAGATTTATTATGTATTTTCTTTTGATATTTAAATATGGTTACTTCAATTAAATTTCACAAGGGGGTTTTATTAGGTGATATTTTCTGATGTTTTGTATTTTCATCCCTAACTCATTAGAGCTGTACTCATTATACCAGAGGAGATTTTTATTACTTTTTGAAGTGCAAATATTTTCTCTGAATTTTATCCCAATTACTATTTTTACCATCAACTGCATCACTTGGTTGCTAATCAGTTGACACCACAGTTTTATGAGAGCAGAGTAGTAGTTCAGTAGAATACATTTAGGTGTAACCCGTGTCTTCTCAGGATACTTGGAAAAACTGATGTTTTTTTCCTCTCTTGATTAATGTTGCAGAGGACTTTTTATAATGGTATCAGATGCTTATTTTTTTAAATAAGATTGTTGATTCAAAGTTTACCTTCAAAGTACACACACTTATTTACACATTCTGTATATTTTCATTAAATCTAACTTGCCAGAGTATATTTTGGCTTTGAACCTTTTGTTCTGGTGCTGTTGAAGAAGCTGCCATTGGTTCTTGTCTTGAGAAATGCAAAAATTTGGTGTTTGTATTGTCTTTTGGGATTTTGTTGTGCGTTTGTTTTTTTTTTAGTTTTGCGTGTTTGTTTTTTGTTTGTTTTTAAATGCAGTACTTGCCATCTCTGATTAACTCAAGACTGGTGAAATTTTGCCATCTGAATTTTGGGATCCAATCCAGAGGTCTGTTTTGAATCTTAAGCTTATTCTATTAGAACCCACAGAATCTCCTGATGTCTACTCTCTCTTTTGGGTATCCAGTTCAGGATTCCTCCTGGATTCCAGTACCTGTAGAGAAAGGTGAGAATGCTGCTATCCCTTAGGAATATATATTTTTTCACCTTAGCTGGAATGTCAGAGCTTTTCCGGTATGTTCTTTTTTGGGAGGGGGTGGTGGGGTTTTTAGTTTGTTTATTATGCCTGGGGATTGGGTTTTTTTAGTTGGTTGGTTGTTTTTGGTTTGGTTTTTGGTTTTTTTGGTGGAGGAGGGAACTCAGCTTTTATAGTATGCAGTACAAGGGATATTTTGAACAGTGTATAACTGGACTGAAAAGCCTGGAGAGGGAATTTCCCTTCCCTGACCTTTGCTGGTTCTGTGACCAGCAAGTAGGTGTAGGACTGGCAGGAAGGGGAATTTGCAGCAGAGCATGGGGAACTGGCAGAATTCTGGGGAGGAGCAGGAAAGTCGCCCCACAGGTGAATCCCCACAGAAGGGAGTCTTGTAAGTGCAGGACTACAATACCAAAAATGCTGTTAAGGTCCGTAGCAGATCCTTCCCTGGAGGTCTGTGCATGAAAAGGTGTAAGCTCAAAGTTCTACAGAACTTGGCACCATCTCACGCCTTGACTTTCATGGGCTCCAGAAGGCAGGTCTTCCTTAGGGAGAGATGTAGCTGGAGGATGCCTTTGAAATAGTCTGCTGAGAGGGCTGTTGCAGCAGGTGGGTTAGAGTAATGCTTCCTTTCTCTTTTTAGCTTAGGTTTTCTGAACTTCAGCTGAACTGCAAAGTGGTACCAGCCCAGCTAGCTGTTTGGGGCTGTGCTCCAACACACACCTGCAACTATCACTGTATACCAATCTTAAAGCTATGGGGTTATATAAAATACCAAAATGGGTATGGCAAAGCTCTGGCTGGGTGTGGATTCTGGATGTTTGTGCGCTGTCCTGCCTACCATGGGGCCTGGCCCAATCTTCTGCATTGGAAATAGTTAGAACACACCATCACTGAGCAATTCAAAAAGACAAAGTAGATGCTGGTTTTTTCTATTCTGGACACTATAGGAAATTGCAGGGATTAGAGGTGGGTAGATGGGCAAAAAATATTGCTGAATTTAGCCAAGTCGCCTTCTTGGCTATTTCTTTTTAATAAATTTTTTTCTAGGTGTAAAGTGGCAACTTTTACTCAGCAAAAGAACTGCAGAACCAGCTAAAGGTAAGGAAGAATCTAGAACACAATGCTGCAAAGTAAGAAAGGGGACAGCGGGTTCACAGCAGAAGATGATACTGGCCAGATTCTGATAACAAATAAAGAGGTTTTTTATGGTGAAAGTGGTGAGGCATTGGAACATGTTGTTCAGAGAACTTATGAATACCTCAGCCTTGGAAATGTTTAAGGTCAGATTGGATGGGGCTTGGTGCAGTCTCATCTAGTGGAAAGTGTCCCTGCCCATGGCAAGGGGGTTGGAAAAAGATGATCTTTAAGGTCCCTCTGACCCCAACCCATTCCAGGATTTTATGATGACAGGGGAAAAGACAGGAACTGAAGCCTTCTTCCTTGTTGCGCATCTCAGTAGTAACTCCATGGCTTCTCACATTCAAATTGTTCCTCCTGTGTCTTGTTTGAAAGAGTTGAAACTTTTGATTCTTCAAAAGCTTACTGTTTTTATCAACCAGTAGACTTTTGTTTATTCCCATTTTGTTTACTGGTTTTATATATAAAAAAAAAAAGGAAACTCTGTGCTAAGGTTAAAGCTACATGGTGTCTTGATTAAGAGACGGCAGTAGGAAGGTTGAGCAGTTCCAGCTGACACATATGACCAACTGAGAAATTTTTTTCCAAAGAAGTATTCTGTATTTCATGTTATCACGGATTTTGGAGATAGAAAAGGCAATTAGGATATAGTCTGACTTATTTTATAACAGAAGGAATTAAATATCAAGAAAGAGTTATTTTTTTTCTTACCAAGGCAGTAAAGCTCTTCCCTGGGAAATTGAACATATGCAAGTGATGAAAATGCTCAGTCATCAGTAGACATCAAGTCCTTTCATGGCAGCAGCCAGAATGAGTTTTGCTTTCTATATTAAGATCTGGCAAGGAGTAATCTCTTACTGCTTTTTGATAACTTATCTAACACTATGCCACTCAGTGTAATACTCTGTTATATTTGAAGCCAGTGATCGTGCTACATTTATTTTATTCAGTTTTAAGGAATCTAGACACAGGAACTAGGTAGCATAGAGGCATTCAATGGGAAGAGTTGGCAGTGGATATTTCTTGAAGAACAGCAACCACCTGAAAATGGTAATGCTATCATTGTGGTTTTTCATGAGACTTAACCACAGTCATGGACAGCATTAACATTTTTTCAGAGTAAAAAGAAACCTATTATTTTAGTATCTGATAATCTAATCTAATCTAATCATAATATAATATCCACAACCAAACTATGTTTGCTTTTCTGGGGAATCAACTATACAGAAAGAATGCGTATAATTGGTGTAATATTGGACCATATTTATAATTGGTATCTGTTTCCTAAGCTTGCAAGTTACTCAGCTTACATTTTAAAGAGAGAAAATGTAAGGGAACAAATACTTGATTGTTGTGTCATGACTTTGAATCAGGATGGTGAGCGGAAAGATCTGTTTTCTTCCTTAAGACACCTTCTATTGGCCCATGTCTATACTGGATAGAGGCTCTAGAATCATCTTTGCTTCTGCAAACAGATACTACTGACCATTGCCTCAAATGGACATGGAAATCAAACTGAGCTTCAGTTTCACCCAAGAAATGAGATTTTCTCTAAACTCTCCTCTCTTTTGCCACCATTTTCTTTCTGCTTTCAAAGCCACTTCCCCTGGAAAGTTAATAGGAGTATGCTTTTCTTTACCAAAACATGCTGCACCACTTTGGAGAATTCCCTCATAGAGCTACATCTCTGACTTTGGAAAGGACGAAGGTGGTTTTTCCTTTTTGGTGGTTATGGCCCCCCAGCTGTATGCATCTTGGGGGAGCCACTGAACTTACAGCCTGATTTGGAGACATTTATGCCTTGCAACAATTCTATCTGAGTGTAAAAATCACATTCAGTGAGACTCTTTGTATGGGACACTTTTTATGAGACCTTTGATTTGTGTCTGTGGTGTCAACTACTCTGTGATCATTCCTTGTGCTGGGGATTCACAGGCAGAACACTGATAACATAAAGAGATGTTTATATTGATACAGCACAAACATTTACCTTATTTCTTAATTAATGGTGAGTACTTTGAGTTTGTTTCCCCATTTGTTCTCCCATCAAATTAATGTTTCATAGCTAAACTATTCTTTAAGTAGATTCAAGTAGAGGATAAGAGAGTGTTTTAAAGACTGGCTCTCTCGCTCAGGTTTTATGACTGAATATTCAGGAACTATTTTGACCTTCCACAAAATAAATATAACAATACTTTCCTGTTTCTCTACAAATTTCTAAGACTTCCAGAAGTTTGAAATGCAGTAATAATCCTAAAGTAAATTAAAGATATTTCCATTTTCTTCCAATGACCCATTGACCCATTTGTCATAAAGAACTAACAATGGAATCGCAAAGAAACATTTTCTGTCCATTTTTCTCTTACACATAATAAAATTTTGTAGAAATGAGTGGAATCCACAGTTGTACATGCCAAAAGTTTAATTCATTATTTTCCTTTCCTAAATAAAAATGAAGAAATTAAATTTGTGTAGGAAGTAAAGCCAAAAGAGCTAAAAAGTGATAACACAAAGTAAAAACCAGGTTGTTGCGCTCAAAACATTACACAATCAACATCCTAGTAAGGACTTTCTAGTACACAAAGCTGCTTTTCCCCCTGCCTTTTCAGACTCTACACCTAGTAAGTGTGTCTGTATGCAGAACAACTTGGCTTTTTACATATAGAGACGAGGTTTTTCCCAGCATAACACTGAATGATTCATGATTTCTGTTCTCCTCCCACAGCAACAGTTTGCTCGGTGTGAATTCTGGTAAGAGGCATGGTACAGTGTTAATGCTAACATGTAGGAGTCAGTCATAGGTAAAAACCCCTATCACAATTAGCATTAACAACATACAGCCTACAGAAGACAGAGACATAAAGAACTCAAAGCACTGGGTTTTCCCCTTGATATACCTAAAAAAACAACAACAAAAAAAAAAAGAGACAAAAAAAGACAGAAATATGTATTACAAAATTACAGCAGAGAATGGAGAGACATCAGAGAGGGATTGTAGTTAAATACACAGGAACCATCTGCTGTATATATAAACCCAGTAAAACTTGCAATTGTTTTAGTTGCTTTTATAAGAGAACAAGAGCACATTGAGCAGTGAGTACATTGTGCTTGCTGTGTGCAGGAAGAATACAGACTGCAGCCGCTGTGCATAATTTTGTATCCCTTTAGATATCAGTTAATGAAGACTTCTAATATAAACCTCATTCCTCAAAATGTTTTAAACCCCCCCAAAAAATAAAAGCAAAAATGGCTTTATTTATTCTGATTTAACTAAGACAAAATAAATCTCAGGAGAGCTGACTCTTTACCAGGATGTGAGAAACAGAGCTAAAACCCACTCATAGTTTATCAGTAAGCAAGGTTAATGATTAGGCAACAAATACTCCTTTGGATTCTGGTATAAATGAGCAGAGTGAAAACCTGTTGGACAGATTTAGTCGCTAGTCTAGAATCCATATGCAGGACTCCTACACCGTCGTTCCAGTAGGTTAGAATGAGATTAATGAATGTAATTGTCTGTGTTGAACTCTTTGCTAATTACTTCATAATATTAACCAGTCCATTAACTGATGCTTTGACCATAAAATTAATGTGTTGAATTTTTTTTACCAAAGTTGAACACTTTTTTTATTT
Source organism: Dasyornis broadbenti (assembly GCA_013397935.1). Lineage (NCBI taxonomy): Eukaryota > Metazoa > Chordata > Aves > Passeriformes > Dasyornithidae > Dasyornis > Dasyornis broadbenti. The sequence goes on from VZRN01002335.1 coordinate 400,376, forward strand.
CTTTCAGCCTATTATGAGTTCTCCTCTGGAAACAAAAAATGGAGATACAATTTTAGAAATCAGTAATTTCAAAAATCTGCAAAGAAATCACATAATGAAATAGAAATGCACTCAGTAAAAGAAAGGGTAGAGAAACATCACTATATATTAAATTACCTGATTTATTTTTACAATTTTCAGTTACTTACATTAGTTATAAGGATGGAATTGTTGAGACAGTCTTTCCAAGCAGTTTTAAAAAGGCCTAAGTAATGCCCAGTTAGGTCTCTGCTAAATATGTCTGGACTGAAATATATTTTTCTTTATCCATCCTTCTGAAATAAAGTATCAGCTCCTGGGCAGAGTTCATAAATAGCTGAATCTTGTTTGTTTTCTGTTTGGTCTCCCAGTAACCACTTAAAAAAACCAGCAGCCACCTTTTTGTTGTTTAATGAAAAAGTAACAAGAAAGCCTATATGAGAAATGAGACATTATATATAAGAAGCAGTTTTGGAGATATTTTCTTATATGTAAATTTAAAGAAACTTACGTACTTTTGTAACTTCCCTAATGTTACTAACACATGTTTTAAGAGGAAGTTAAAATGTCATAGTAAGACTGTGATCTAATTTAGAGATTTTAGGGAAATTACCTTTTACTCTGTGTCACTCTAAATGAAACCAGCCTAGTATATGGCTGCAATATGTGAGTGGCAAACAAAAATTCCAAGGTGAATATAAAATTTTGGTATTCAGAAAAAAAGTGGTTTAGAAATTTCCAAACCTCAGGTTTAAAGTGATGATTCAGAGCTCTGGTGAGTGTTCAAACTCCTACTAAAGTTGGTCACTGACAGCTGTGGTGTAATATTTGCATTTGGTGCAATGAAGTGAACAGTTTCTAAACCTGTGATAAAATGTTGTTATCTGTTTGTGGTATGTGTGTGTAGGGTGAGGAACACATGCCAGGGGAGGAGGATAAGAGATCCAAGTTAAAGTATTAATTTTTGGGTTTTTTTTTTT
>VZRN01002337.1:9935-38674 GCA_013397935.1 Dasyornis broadbenti
TTTTTTTTTTTTTCTGTCCCAGGTAAATCTCGGAAGGGTGGGTACTGCCTCCAATGTTGGAAGAGAAAATTGGAACATTTTTGTATGATGTGTGTATGGAGCTGAGGGTTTTCCTTGTCTTTTCTTAACAACTTTCTCACACCAGCTTTTTTATGATCACAAAGTAATTTGAATTGGAAAGGATCCCTGGATGCCATCTGATCTACGCTCTACTCAAATCAGGTGACTGAGACAAGGGCTGCACATGCTGTGTTTGTAGCCCTTGGCTTAACCAAAGGCTCTGAAGGTGCAGTGTTGTGCTTCCCATGGGTGTCAAACACCAGAGCATGTAGCAGGTTTTGCTACAGTCCTGGTGGGATGGGATGGGATGGAATATGTCTGCTGGAGAGAGGCTGTCCTCCAGCCTGCCCTCCTCATCCTCTGCTGGACAAGCTGTCCTGCAGAAAGCTGCTTGCTTTGCTGCTTTGTATTGGTATTGGGGTGATGGGAGTGTTGGGGTGAAGAGCATATACCATGTGAGGGAAATGGTGATCTTCTCCTGATGGTTGCTGGTTTTTAAGTCCTTCTTACCACTACCATTCTCTGTAGGAAAGGACTGAAGTACAGGTGTATTTGCTGTATTAGCCAGTTCAGTGACCTGAATTTTTTTTTCTTTAATTGGATATCTAAGATGGTCAAAATGGAGGAAAATATTGCCCAGAAGTTCAGAAAACTTTTCTTGGTCTTAAATTATTTTGCAACCGTTTCAAAATTAGAGCACTGTTTTTAAGGAGTGGAAGATTTATTAAGCATTCCTAGTATCTATATGCTATGCAATTACATTTAACTTAACGAGAAAATCTCTTCCAGTAATGCTGTGGTGAGCCGACAAAAATTTGTATTAAATACGAGTCAGTGCAAAACCAGCCTCTAGCTTTTCAAATGCAATTCCATTGCATTTTCAGTGGACATTTTACATAACATTTTCACAAACTTCGTGTGTATTTCTGATACTCAGAGCTATTATACCTTTTCTCTCAGTGTGATAAATAAAGATGAACTCAACGTTCTGCTCTTGCTTAAAAATTATCATTCCTTGCTGGTAAATGATTAATGTAATCCACTTACGAGATTGCCACAACAGCATTCAGATTTTGTCATCTTAATTTTATTTCATAAGAATGAGAAAATCCCAAAGTCCTTGAAATCTTCCTCATGTAGGACCATGCTAGGGCTGCAAGACACTTGGGAAGGAAATGTTTGAGCTGGATGCCTTCTTGGCAATGAGATGGGCATCAGCCTGAGGGACTGTATTTCATAATATTGTCTCTGCATTAGCTTCAACATCCAGGCTTTACACTTCTAACTACAGCTTCATGATGATTAGTCTGACTGCTTAGCCCTACTTTAAAGTCTTGTTCAAGTCAGGCAGTTTTAATTCATTGTATTTTCGGTGCTGCACCCTTTGGCCCGCACTGATTTTGGAATCAGCAATTTTAGTTGCAGCTAAAGTTGAGTGTGACTTAACATACCCTCACATACCTTTCTATTTCTTTACCTAGGTAGACTGTAAAGACTGAATGTCTTTATTTCTGCTTAGGTCAAGCAGCTTTTCAGTGCAAATTTAAAAGCTACATGAAACATATTTATGTTTTAAGACTTACATAGACTTAATGCTTCAATCTACAATATATCAAACATGTTTTGGTTTAAAATAAAACTACATTATTAACAAAAAAGAAATAGTATATCACATTAGCTAGTGACTTGGTTATTTCTGGGTTTGGAGCCACAATAACCCAGCCTCTTGAACAAAATCTTTGTCTCAAAGAAAGCCAAATAAGTAAGCTGGAAAGAGAAGACTATATTGATTGGGATGTGTGTAAGCTGCCTGTAGCATTGGTTTTTCATATAAAAAGTAATCTCAGTAATGTATCTGGTGACTCTTTGGGTTATATTAGATATCACAGGTGACATGGACTGTCACCTGATGTCTTCTGTTGCCCTGTTTATGACAGTGCCTGTGTCACTGGGATCCTGTTGTTAGCTATTGACCAAGGACAAGAAAACATTTCCTAGAGGAAATCTGGTTCTCTGTCAGACCCCCCTCAGGATAAGTTGCCTCCTCATAGCCAACAGAAGCAGTCTGAGCTGAATGTCAGCATGGAAATACAGCTGCATGGAAATATAGCTGCATGAAAAGTAAATACTAAAACGACAATTACAGCTTTTATACAGTTAACATTCATACTTTCAGAAAAGTAGAAAGATCCCTGCTTCAAAACTGATCGACTTTTGGTGATCCTCTAGGAATGAAAAATGGAGTGAACAACGTTTTTGTGCATGGAGCAAAGGCAATTTTTATATGTCACATTTCTAGTGTGTAAATTCATATTTTATTGAAGATACCCTTTCTTCAGCCTCTTTATCTATGAAAAGAATGATTAGACGTTCAAATATTTTTTAAAAATTTTTTCCTTCCAATATGTAACTATTCTCACCTGAGCAGTTCACAACTCAGTTTTGATCTTTAATATTAAAGTCTGTGTTACGGTCTTGTAAGCAGTAGCATTCACAGGCACTATAGTGCAAGTTCATATATGTATACCAGGTATGCTCTGGATAACAGAATAGCACAAAAAGCAGTAAGGTAAGAGTTCCTCTTTTCCGTTAAACAGAATTTCTTAATTTGTATTGAGAAGGAAGTCCTTTAGCTTCTTGCCCAAGACCCTTGTGTTTTCAAGCAGCAGTGTGCAAAACAGTCATTTTAGGGCCATTGGATGTTGGAAACACTAAGGATTATGTGCTATACTTTTGTAGGTGTCTTACACCTGAAACCAGAGGGTGAAATAACCAGGAAGGAGCTCACAGGGTGGGATTGACTAATTCAGAGTTTCTTGTGATGGGAGAGAATGGTATTTTTTTCAGTCAGTTAAAACAATTCCAAAATCAATATGAAAGTTTAGTAATCATACTAATGGTGAAGACTGAAGGACAGTACACAAAAACCACTGCTGTCCTTCTGTTTTTATAATATTCTGTGTCTCCGTTATTATATTCAGTGTATCAAAAAATCAGGCATACCCCTTGTTAAAGACTAATCTCCTTCAACTAGGTGTAAATCTACAGTCACTTTATTTACTCTGCTTGTTAAAGACTTTCCCTCTCTCCAGTGTGTGACAGGAATTCTATGGCTTCATGGCTTTTTGCAATTCTCTCACACAATTACGGCGGTGTAGTAGTGTACAAACCTCGGTGGCCTCCTTTTTTGTGCTGGCTTTTCAGATGTTGTGAGGTACTGAACAGTGGGTGTAATCTGGATAACACTCACCTTTGGGTAGGTTTCTTTGGTCTTCACCTGCCTACTGTGGGGATTCATGCTCAGATGGGAAGACACTGTTGCTAATGCAAAGCCATCACATCTTTGAAATATGAGGTATTGTACTATAAGGTCACCTATGTTATTTGTATTTAGTTTGAGCAGCCTGCAATGCTGGTGGACTTTAGGAAGGAAGATTGAGCTTGTAGAGAAGTTCCTCAGTGTGAAGGAGCAGTCTGTTCTGCAGCCTCATGGAAAACCCACCTGGTGCCACCCGATGAGGAAGAGACCTCGCCCTGTTTTTATGTCTGGTCTGCTCGAACATCAGTCTATAGGAAGCATGAGTTCACAGTGGAGAAAATAGGAGAAACAGAGGAGTCTAGTCAATTTTTTTACTGTAAGAAGATGAATCAGGATGTTGAATGTGCAAAAAGTACCAGCTACGTCTTCTAGCGGTGGCAGGGGAGCTTGCATGAAGTTGGTAGAAGGAGCAGATTATTTAAGAATAAAATCAAATTTGACTGAGACTTTCAGTTGAGCATAGTTCCATGTTTCCCTGGTCAAACTTATTGATGCCTCGGAAGCACTGTGGCAATATGGCTTTCAAGATCAAGTCCAAATGTTAGCATTAATTCTGGATAAAGTAATTGGTGCAGTGATTACACTTTGGCAGGGAAATAATTATCAACATAGATTTTCCGTGTTGGTGCCTCTAACTGCTCTTTAAAAGTTACATCCTATTTGAAGAAGTGGGGAGGGGAAGAGATTTGTGTAACTGGAACATCCATCTGGTGCATTTTGATGACACAGCCTGTTAGTGTGTTATTTGTTACTTGCTGTAACCAAGGCAATGCCAAATATGTAACAAGGACTTAGCACACAATGTAAAAAGCACCTGCTGTTGTGCCTGAATTACATATTCAGACTGCTGTAATTTCTGAAGTCTGTTTATTCTTGCACACTTGTTTGTTAAGTGAATCTTTTGAACGCACTTGAAGATCCAATGACCATAGCTTTTTAAAACAACATTAATGAAATAGGAACTTTTGGTTTTTTACCAAGGGAGAGGAATCTCCTGAAAGGTCTCTGCCAGGCATTCATTATCCAAAGAGCAAATCTTCTGGCTGCAATCCTGCCTAAAGCGAAGATAGACGGATCAACATACTAAGCTTCAAGCGGGGTAGAACTGGGAACTATTTTCTACTGAGGAGAGACTAAAGCCTTAGAAGTCTAGGCTTTTATACTGTTGCTCATCAGCTGTGATAGGCTTTCCCCACAGGCAGTAGTTTCTGAATTCTCTTGTAGTGGCTCCCAAGTCTGTGCTTGCTGATGTTTGTAGCCTACCAAGTAAGCACTGACATTGGGAACTGATGAGATTTTTGACACTTTCTGTTGTGAGGAGGTATATAAGTGTCAGAAGCAAACATGGAGTAAAAATATACCAATTTTGATATGCATTTTATGAGATGGTAGCAGTATTGTTCAAGTTTTAATCTGGGATTTCGGGGTGGTAGCAGTGCTTTTCCTTTTTGTTTGCAGAATTATCTTTATGATCACAGATTCTTCAGTCGCAGCCCCATATACCTCAGAGGAAATCTTCCTCTATACTAGTTATAATTTTATTTTTCCTGTCCCTAAGCCTAGCATGTGAAAATTGAATTCCTTCTTCTAAGGCATAGCACTGTCACCCTTCAGCTCTGTCTGCATGGCACTTGTGACAAGGTCCTTGTAGAATGTAATCTCATGTACATATTTTGCATCTGGTGTGTATTTTTTATCTATGTGTGTAGTTTTGCTATGGGTGCTTTGTATTTTACATGCCTTTGAATTGTATGTGGTGGAGATTTAATACTCGTCTTTTTTCTCTTCTCTCCCATGTGTATGTGGTTTGTAAGTAACATCATAATGTTTTCTATCTGTTCTTCTTTATCCTGAGGAGACTAATTCTTCTGGCTCTAAATGTAGCCCTATTCATGACTTCACAGTGTGTGTGATGTATTTCCCAAGAAAAAACAATGATGTAATAGAGTGGATTTTTATATGCAAGAGATCAAGGTTAGAAAAAAGCCTGTGCAAAGGATCTAGGGAACCTGTGTTGGACACATGGGGAGAGAATTGCATTTAATCTAAAAACATATTTTTCAGAAAAGAGCCCCACCTTTACCTCTTGAAGATTTTTGGTTAGTCATAGATGGGATTAATGGGAGTATCTTAGAGCTTAAAAATTTACAGATGCATGACTGTTCTGAACATGGAAACAGCTTTACAATCCTCAGTTTGGAGCCACTGGCCCAGAGCAGCTAAATAAATCTTTGTCATGTAATGCAGAAGACTTGACAGTGGGTGATGACCATTATACATAGCCCTGAGATTTCAGATTCAGGGAAAGTCGTTCCTTTTTTTGTTGCCTTGTGAATTTACGGTCAAAGAAAGAAACTTTTATCAATTTTACATCTGCCTCTTTTTGTTAATGGTAAGTATATTGGTGGGATGCTATTAGTATGTACTTAATAAGATGGCATTTTGTTTTCTTCTGCCTTGCTAATAGAGGTGCTCAGTGAATTACAGGAATAGAAGACCTCATTGTGCCAGGCATGGACACAGCTTCTCCTGTTATTGTCTGCGTAGCAAGTGCATGGCTCTTCTGTAGTGTCTGGTTAGCAAATGAAGTTATGCTGTTGTTGCTGATGTGATTGTACACTGCTTTAGATGAGGGTTTGCATTGTTTCTTCAATTCGTTAGGAGCAGATGATTTCCTGGATTCTTTCTCTATTTTACCTGGTAAACCTTATACTGTCAAAGAAAGAGCTACAGTAATTTTGGGCAAAAAGTGGGTAGTTAGTCTACCCTGTGAAAATCTCTGCCTAAGTTGTGTGCATTTTATCGCTTAGGTTGCTTGTCTTATACAAATAACACAAATTGCTCACAGGGCAGGAATGATGCTTAATAATTTGAGAGGAAAGAAATGTTATCTCCCTTTAGTTAATAAAGAGGAATAATCTTACCTTGTAACCACAAGAAAAGCCCTGGTAGAAACAGTAGGAAGCAAAACTGTGTATGGTAAGGATGATTTAACTGTGAACGATATGGTGAAAAAGAGAAAGAGCTAAGCATTGGAAAAAACATCTCAACACTAATGTCTACCAGACTGTGAAATAGTCTCCCAGGGAGTGAGGGAAGATACATTTTCACAGAAGTGAATACTCAGTGGTGCAAGGGCTTCAGCAATACCATAGGGAGCAATCCTCAGCTTGAACCATCTCTTTCAGAGGGATTTTCTCATAGTTTTGCTTATCACAATCCAGGATGAATTTATCCTTGAAACTGATTTAAGCTGCTTTTTTTTTCTTCTTTTGTTTGTCACCAGATGTAGTTTTCTGATGTTTTTTCCATGAGAGCAACAATTTGGTGATGTGGTAAATTATTTTAAACTTCAGTTTTGTCCTTGAAGCAGCATTCCATGACTCTTTCGGTGATCAACTTCTTTGGGCTGATAGTTCAAGTTTGAGTAATATACAGTAAAGGCTGGGAATGTACCTTATCTGATTGATCTTGCAAAGAAAGATCAGGTGATTGTAGTGTAATTGCATATGGTCATGCTTTGTAGCAATTTTTTATATTCCTTTGCAATTGATTGGAATGCTTTTCACAAGGGTGCGCTGTGCCAGTGTGTCTATCTTTGATATAATTCCAAACATTACTATCACAACTTGTGCTACTCGTCTTTCCTCCTTCAAAAATATAGGGAAAGTGAAACCTGTGGAAAAATCGACTTTCATATGTAAGGACCAGATAGATTCACAGTGAGTAGCAGTGGGATTCACAGTGAGTAGCAAAGGGAGACCAATCAAATGCTGGGTAAAAAGGGATTAAGACAAAAATAGTAAAATTGGGCAATTATCTTCAATGACATAATGTCCGTCATTGGAAGGGGGTTAGTTAATTATTTTGAAAGTGGTAAAACAGAGATGGATGTTTCGGAGTTAAAAGTGTTGGAAAAAATAATTGTAAATGTTGTGAGAAACTGTAATAGTAGTGATGAATTAGCAGAAACATTGTTCCCTAGTAGAAACACGGTAGGGAATAGGTTTGGAAAATTCTTTATGGGATTTGGAAGTTAATATAGTTGAACAAAAGCTCTTTTAGCTCCTATTGTTAGATTTTCTTTCCAGGAAGAATGTAATTTCTAGCTGAGGTATCTTCGACTGCCACAGCTACCTATCAAAAGAAGGTGCTGTGTGTTTGTACACAAATCTTGTTTTTATGAATAGATGAAGTCGATATTTTGGTTGCAAGATGCCATGAGCAATTTCAGAACATTTTTCCTTGCTTGTCTAAAGGAGGTTCAAGCAGTGCTGCTGTAGCCCTGAGAGTTTGTATTATTGCTTCTCTCCAAATCTTTTTCCCATGCTCTAAAATCTGATATTGTAGGAAACGTTTGTTAGTAGTAGAATAATTATTTAACATTATTTCTGTACACTATTGCTGTTTCTGTAATCATCCTGACTTTCATTTTACACATTACCTATCACTGTGATACCCTCAGCATACAAAGCAGGCAGTGCTGCCTGTTGCGCAGTCACAACTTGCAGCAGACCAAATGGCAATAATTGGGTATCAAGCAATCAAGTTTTGGTTGCACGTGATGTGACTCCAGTTGTATAAAACTGGTGTTGTGGCTTCAGCGCTACTCAGAATTGAGGAAATCACTGTATAGCATGTCATTGAATTAGCCGATTCCTTAGATGTATTTTGCTTGCAAGTATTTCGCTGTCTAACAGGTTGTATGTGTTGTTTCTTCTTCCTTTACCCCTCAACTTTTCTGACAAAGAGGGCTTTGAGTCAGAGTTGAAAAACTGTAGTTTTCAATAAAGCACCTTCTATAACATATATACAGCAGTTACTGATTAATTTTATATTTTTAAAATCTTTTTCCTACTTTTGAAAGCAGTGTGAAATCAATGTATTTGACAGAACTTTCCAGATCTTTGAAACCGGAACAATGGTGAAGTAGCATGCAGAAAGTTGTGTGGCCCCCACAGCCTTGTGCCTGCGTGGGTTGCTGCCTCTGCTGGGGTGCTCTAAAAGACTTGCTGCAGCTCTGGTTTGTGTTGTGAAAGCCTGTTCAGTGAAACAGAGAAGTCAACTGCTGTCCTGGTAACCTGCCTGCCAGTGATGCTTTATGACTGCTCTACTTTTGCTGTGCTGTGTGAGGAGTTTGAAGGCACACCAGAAAATCTGACAGGAACTGTCAACTTTTAATTTTGGTTCTAAGTTTTATAGTAAGTTGCTGATGTTGTTGCTGCATATGTCACCCAGATTGTTGAGGAAGTGGTGAAATGGTAGGGCAGGTCAAGTACAGAGCGTGTGACTCCAACCAGCCTAATAGACTAATAACATTAGCTTTATCTTTCCAATAAATACAGAACATGTAATTAAACAACTGCTGCCTGATGCCTGGAGCTTATTATTAAGGGATTTCACAGTCCTCCATGACTTTTGGTGAAATTCCCTAAAGCTTGTGTGAATGTTTAACTTGAATGTGTATTATGTGAAAAATGGTACTGATACCTGAAAAATGCTTTTTTTGTTGTTTCCTTTCTGTGTAGAAAAAAGCAGTGGAGGTGACATTGCTGCTTCAGTGTTGAGGGAGTAAGGATAGAAGTAATGAATTGATAATCCTCTCTGTGTGGGAGATGACCTTTTTAATTTAAAGTAGCACTTAGTTTATTTTGATAGTAGTTATTACATTGCATGCTTCTGTTTACATTTTCACTGACTGCTTGCTTTTGAATAGCTTCTAGTAAGGCCTTTTTCTGAGCAATGAATAGGCTAGCTGAGCACGGCATTGTGGAAGCCCTGGAAAATAGCTGAGGCTATGCTTTTGTATGCTCAACATACAAAATCTCTGAGGTGGAAATTAGTGAGAGTGAAAGGTATTATCAACAGCATATTTTCTGAGCTTAGCATTGTCTTACCTAAGTGAGATTTTCTTCCTGAGGATCCCAGGATAGCAAATCCTTAGATACTTTAAAAAGTAAGAAATACAAATGTCTGAGAAGTCTTAAAGATTTTTTGACTTAACAGGTCGCAGTGATCTGCTTCTAGCAAAACTAGCCAAGTCCCAAATAAGGATTTTTACTTGCTTCAGGAATCTGGAAGAAGCAATGTTGTTAATGAGGAAAAAACAATCCAGAGACATCTGATTTAAATCTCTGTAGCTTTGCTCTAATCCTGCCAGTAACACAAAACTGTATTCAATTTTGTGGAGTTACTTTTATTTACAGTAAACTGGAGGTCTCCCCTTACTGTGTAATGCATATGTTTCTTACTTTTATTGTTAAAGGCTTACTCGGAAACTGAGCTGGGGTGGCACAGAGGTGTTGTGGAGAATGTGCCCATATTCTATTTGAAAGCAATTCTGCTATGTAAGTTTCCACACTTCTGCTCTTTGGGGTTTTCTTTCTGATTGTTTTGTTTTGTTGCTGTTGTTTTTTGTGCTGCGCTCAAAAAAGAAATCTGCATAAGTAACTTTTTTCCGGCTTGTAAGCTGCATGTAGGCCATACTCTAGCTATGCTTACACTGACCTAACCTCAGAATGGCTCAGTTGATTTATGATTTTTTCAAATTTTTGATGAGCTGAAAAATGAAGAAAGTTTTAAAAATTTTGTACACCTTTTTGTAGATAGGGAAAAAATACAACCAAAGAAATCTGTAAGAACAGACATGTTGAATAAGTAGACTGTTTCCTAAATACTGCTCTTATACAATTTTTTTTTCAGGCAAATTTACATTATTGCTTTTTTATCTCATTTCCTCTTGTTGGTAGTTTTGTTTCTGTTCTTGCTGTAGGAATTTGCTTAATTAGGTTTTTTTAATTTGTTTTATTTTTTAATTGAAAAAAGTTTGGGCTGTATAGTAAAATCAACCAACCAGCCAAAACCCACCACAAACAGAACCCCCACCAAACCACAGAAGCTAGTAAATTTGGTCACTGGGCAGCTGTTCCAAGGCAATTTATTTGTTCCCCTCTCATTCATAAACCTGTACAGATTTATGGAGCTTGAAGGAATTTAAAAAAAAAAAAAAAATTCTTTCTTGTCCAGATCATATTTATGGGAAAGTAGATAGATTGAAAAAAGTTTCTAAAACAATAGTCGTATAATGGTTTCATAAAAGACTGAGATGTTTTGAATTGTCTGTCTTTAACAATATGGATGTCATTCTTTACATGATGCAGAAACTTTCAAAAGCTTTTAATTACTGTTTTGTTTGTTTATTTTTATATTTCTACACAATTTAGTCAGTGTTTTTGGCATTAATAAGAATCATGACACTACACTACCTTGTGCAGGATTCATCAGTGGTTTGTCCACAGGAACAGAGTGTATAGGTTAATACAAGCGCCAGCAGTGAAATCCTATGTGAGCTTTTGGGATGGAAGAGGCACTGCTCAGCCTTATTTTCTGGCTCTCTTTTTAGCTTCTTTTTGGGAAGTAATAGGTGGATGGGAACATGATCTTTCAGTGAATTTACATTACTGCATTTCTGATCTTGAGTTGTGCTCTTGTACAGTTCCTCCTATGCTTTATCTTTTGCTTTCTGCTGTAGCTTGCCCCTTCATTATGGTCTTCTCAGAAGTCAGAAAATTCCAGTTGGCAGGTTGCAAAATTTAGAAGAAATCAGTCCTGGAGTAAAGCCGTCACTGAACATCTCCCTAGAAAGCCAAGAAGTTGGTAATGAAGGAGAGGAGTGTGAGGATAGTGTCAGGCCAATGACCTGCTGAGCTGCAGGCCTGGTCATACCATGTGTGGACTGGTCTGCCAGCTGCTGCTGGAGTTGTCACCCTTCCCCTATAGGGACAATGAACTGGGATTGCGTCTTAAAGCTAGTGAAGCTTTAAGAAAGTCCATTATCTTTGAGATTCTTATAAAATAATTTGAAAACTGGCCAGTGGCTAAAAAAAGTTAAGTGTGAGAAATAAATGTGTAATCACTTAAAAGTATTGTTCGTGGATTAGCAAAAGAGCCTGCCTTCCAGGCTCTTTAATCATAGGGTGTTTTTTTTACAGTGTAATATTATTCATAGGTTGTAATCTTACAAGCTTGAGTGGCTCTTTGTTTTCTTTTTGGTAAACAGTAAGTGAAAGTCAGTTATAGAATATCTTAAATCTCTAATGAATCTTTAATTATGTCTGCATTTTTGTTTGACTAATATCAACTTGTATAAAAACATTATGTGCACTTCACATATATAATTGGCTCTCCACAAAACTGCTTATGTACAGATAATTATTTTATTGGTTTTGCTTTATAAGTTCATTCTTGCTTATGGCTTTGGTGATTTGGTGCTTGGATTCTCCATGGATCTTTAAAGAGTTGATGCTGTATGAAGTACAGAATTTCAATTAATGTTTCTAAAAACAGAATTTAAATGTTTTGATCTCAGGAAAAAAAAAAAGTAATTCTCAATAAGCTAAAACTCAGATCATGATTACTTCATCTTTCTTTTTTTACTTTTTTCTTTTTCACTGAGACTTGAGTTATGATTAATTGAATAAAATATTGCTGAAGGAGATTAGTAGAATCCTTAGATGGCTGTTCTTAGTTTCAGCACCTGTCATTTTGCTGTTGCAATGATCTTTCATAAAAAGGTCATGCAGCTAATAGAAGTATTTTTATTTGCACAAACAATTTTTTTACAAGTGAATGAGCTATTCAAGAGAGTAATTTCAGTTACTTTAGAAGAAATACAGGACTTTGTGATAATTGGAACTTTTGCTTTTTGAACTGTTTTCTTGACGTTTTTCAATAAATATTTGAAATAATTTTGAATCGCTGCTACCGTTATCACTATTGTGCCATTATTGTACTCTGCTGTACAATGAAAAATAATGGGTTATAGATAGGGAAAGCTCATCAGTTAGATTTTCAAGACAGTAGGCTGATTTCATGAATAACCTTTTCACTGCAATAAAGTAGAATTTAGGCCGTCAAAACTGATATATTAACACATCTTAGTGGAAAGGGTTGGCATTTAGGTTTCTCGTTTGTATTTTGTTTTCTGTCTTGGATATTATTATCTGAATTGACAGATGATTGACAGACAAAATATTCTTTGTCACCACTGAATAAAGAGATTTCCATTCAAAGCAGGTTAAAGATGTTAGAATGAATCTAATTTAGTGAGTTACTCTTTTTTCCTTTTTTAAGAATTTTAAAGATAGGGTTTATTTTATCAATATATGATTTTATTATTCTGTCGACTTTTACATTTTTAATTTCACTTCCTGAGGGAGAATTGTTCGAAGACTGTGATTTATTTTGATGATTGATTATTTTGACCTGTTTTTAATTTTTTTCCTCTGGTAAAGGTAAGCTGCAAAGGTATCCTCTTACTATGAGTTGAGGCAACGTTTTCTTTTGGTGATAATTCTTTTAAATTTTAAATTTAATATTTCACTTCACTTTGTAGAAGGTTTCCTGATAAGCCCCTGGTCTAAGTTTATTTATTTATTCATTTCAGTAGCAGTGGGGAGAGTCTGGATGGATTCCATGTTGTGCTTGCTTTGAGATTCATTATAATCTCAACTGCAAGACACAGCATGCAAACTACACAAAGGAATCTCACTACTGAGATGGAAACCTGCATCAAGGTGGAATTTACAGGATTTTGACAGCAGTACTCAATATTTTCGTTAGAGGTTTGAAAACCAGGGTGGAGAGACAGCAGTCTTGAAGGAGATCCACCAGGGTAGAAGGGTGAAAACAGCTGCAGTGAGTGTTTGGTGCCCTTCAGGAGGTGCCAGAGCAAGGTGCATGGAACTGTGGGGAGGGAGCAGCTGGATAAGTAGCAGGGCTGCCAAAACCTTTGCAGGGGTTGCAGCTAACGCAGGTTGGGTTGGCTGTGAAGTATTGTTACTGAAGGCAGGTACTGTACTGAGAGATTATAGCCTTCGGAGAGGCACAAAGGATGCTCAGTGTGGGCTTGGGCGGTGTATCCTATTTGGCATGCTATGTTGGAGAGAGCTGGTGAAAGCTTGAAGCAGAGTAGTGGAAGTCTCTAGAGGACAGACTGAGTGAAGAGGGAATCCGGACTCATTAAATGGGGATTGTTTAGACAAAAGAAGGGATGATTTTAACAGAGCGCTGAAAATATCTGCAGTGAAGAAAGAGGCAGCAGGCAATCTGCTCTTGGTTTGGCAGGAGTGGGTATAACTAACCAGCTTCCACTGAAATGGTGAAGAGTCAGATGAGAGCTTGGGAAAACTGCCAGCAGTAAAAATATTGAAACACTCAAATCTGACCAAGTAACCATGAATGAGTACATATATCAGAAATGTCAGAAATGTCATCAGTGTCACTGATACTGACTTCAGGGACAGGGACATTGATATGGTTGTGTTAGATGGCATATCAAGATATGACTCAGTGATTGCTGAGTTTTTGGTATGCTGTCGCAGAACTGCAGTTTGACTGGTTTTGTAGGCAGGGGGGTAAAATCAATCCACTGGGAGTCACTGGTTTGTTTTTTCTTTTCCAAATGTGATGTTGTACAGCCTCTATTTTGTTTTTTTGTTCTCCAAGCAGTATTCTTGCTGGTTAGTTCCAGACCAGTTTGGAAGAAGAGACCTCGAAAATAAATAAAACCATTAATTTTTGAAGAAGCTGCTGATGAGATAATGTGAAAATGTATTGACTTTCTTCTCTGAAAAGAAGACAAACTGAACCTGGCATTTGCCCGGGCAGTTGTGTGTACAGTTCTGTGTATTGGGCCATCATTGCTAATGTAGCTCTGGACCCATTGTAGATTGTGAGGGCCAACTGTGCCTTGGGATACATCAGGCACAGCATTGCCAACTGGGCGAGGGAGGAGATTGTCCCACTCTGCTTTGCCCTGCCCTGCTGGAACAGGCTTTCCAGTGAAGTGGTCACAGCACCAGCCTGGCAGAGTTCAAGAAGCACTTGGACAAAGCTCTCAGGCACAAGATGTGACTCCTGGGGTGTCCTATGCAGGGCCCCATGATTCTGATGGGTCCCTTCCAATTCAGCATATTCTATAATTGCGTGGTTCTGTTTCTTGTCTGATCAGGATTTCTTCAGGTGTTGGAATTCATTCTGGCTTAGTAATAATAGAAGATGGTTTAGAAGACAAAGAGTAGCTAGACACAGGGATTTGAGCTTCTTTTGAGTTGTCTGAGCTATAGAATTGTTTTAATTTATTAAGTGGTAATCCCAAGTGTTCACAGAAAACTATATATATATATATATAGTTTCATTATTAACTTTATAGTTCTTTACCCTGTCCATTATTTTTCCCTTTTTACTGATTAGATTTCATATGTAAGTTTAGCAGATAAAATAAGAACCATGTACAAAATACCAATGGCTTTGTCAAAATTGTAACCAGTGATTTCCTATATGTAATTTAGGTGCTGAGCTGAAATGTTATGACATACCTAGGAGGTATCTGTAAAGGGGGTCTGTTTACAGTTTGTGATATTAAGTGGGAGCTGTAAACACAATGTAATAGTTGCTTGTTTACTGGAGGTTTAAACCTGTTCATTTGTATTTTACATTGAATGCTAGCTGTCTGCCACAGTAGTTAATAATTGTAACACATCTGAGCATACTCTACACAGGTAATGTAGGTGGAGTAGAAGGAGTCTGGCTTTCTTGCTTGTCAAGTAGATGTGAAATCCCAGAAAACTCAGATCAGCTGATCCTCTCTCTGTCAGAATCTGGAGCCTCTACATTTGTCTATATATGTTAAGTATTTTCACCTGACATGCATCCTGTGTGGTTGATAATCTGAGAAGTATTTACTTACGATGGAGCATGAATTGGATTAGAACACATTTACATTTCGAGCTCTGATTGCGGATTCTTTCCTGACAGTTTCCTTGTTTCCTTTGAATGCAGGTTCTGTGATGCAATTTAAAAGGAGAGTAGATGTTTGCAAATTATTAAAGTCAAAGCCACAACTTAAGCCTTCAGTATTCACTTCTGCAGGCTGATGTTGCTGTTGCTCAGTTGTCATGAATGTTTCTAAAATGAACTCTGCTTTCTCCTTCTCTTACTGAATCGTTCTACATTAGGGGTAATGTCCAACATAATTCCCAGAAGTGAAGAAATTTGAAGGAGATTGGTTTGGTGCAAAATACTGTCCTATAGCTAAGTAATTGAGAATAGCAATATAATTTGATTCATATCACAAATAGAATGGTGTGCCTGAGAGACCAAAAATGAAAATCGCTTATGCAGGAAGGGAGAGTGAACTGCAACATGTTGGGTGCTAATATAATACACAAATCTATTCTGCTCTGATTCTTTCATTATATTTCTCTAGTATTACGGGGGTCTCAGTATAAACAAATGGCTAATGTAATCAGTCTATCTCAGCATTTCTGTTTGAATTTCCATGCAGATTGTATCTTGGCACATCTGGCTGCCTGGTGTGGTATAATGTTTGTAGAGCTTTCAGATGGAACAGTATAGTTAAATTTATGAAAGGTTTCAAATTGGAATTAAGTTTCTTTTAGAGTACTAAAGCAAAACAATAATATGTTAAATAGCACAAAGTAAATTAGTGTTGAACGTAAACCATCAGGAATTATTCTTGTTCAAGTCTTGGGTTACACAGAGTGATAGAGCCTGCAGTACTGAATATAGGTAGCTTTTTCCCTTTGGCTAACATGTAGCAGAATGTATTCTCTGCCCTTGTTGTCCATGAAGATGTGTTTACAGCATTTAAAACTGATGTCTAGTTCTCAAGCAGTAAATTCCAAGATGCATTAGTGTAGAAATAAAGTATTTTAAAATATGCAGAAAACAAGCCAAAATAATTAAATCAATGCAGGTAGGTATTTAATTCTACTAAGTTGTTCTTTACCATGGTTATCCTCCCTTATGGATCCTTACAGGTTTTAACGTTTCATTAATTTTTTTGCAAATTCATTACTTCTCTTCATGCCTAGTAACCTTTACCTGAAATTTCAGGTTTGATTCTTTGGGGTTTTGTGCGCAATGCTGAACTTGTACATAAAATATAGAACAGAATGATAGAACATTGCATTCAGAAAAACAGCCCTCACTGTATTTCTGATGTGAGAGCCAACGAGGAGAAAATAAGGAACTTAGACAGCATTTTTCATAGTGCTGTATTTAAGCTACTTCCCATTAAAAGTATTTCAGACAAAACCCCTGGCATTAAAGTACCTTTTCAGTCTTCCCAGGACACCTGTGAAAAGTACGTTGTGAAGGCATACTTAAAATTAGCCGAAAAAAAGCCACAACTCATTTTTGCCAGTGTGTTTGTCTTGTGTTGAACTAGATTCTGTGCAATGTAAGGTTCATAGCTTGTTGGACTCTAGGATCAAAGGAAGGACTACAGGAGCAGATCCCTGCATGCATAGGTGGAGATTCACTTGTTTGTAGCATGGGCTGAGGGGTCCACTTGCATGGCTGATGTCACTGGGGAGTTTGTAGATCGAGGTTATTTTATCACTCGGCTGCATTTGCGAAATATAAAATGGATGGAGTTTCCCATACAGCATGGTTGTTAATACACTGTGGTCATGATGCCTGCCAGTGTGACAGCAGCTTTTGATCCTGAATAGTTAAAATACATATTTTAAAATACATATCTTGATCCTGAACAGTTAATATATAAAATATAAGCTGCATTTCAAATCTCTGTGTGCATTCAGATCTGGGGCTGTCTACTGAGAAAGCAGATGTGTGCATGACAGCCTGTTGTTTGTACCTTGGATATTCATGTGGCATCTTAGGGGACAGTACATGAGTTTGCCTTATGAAAGAGCACTTGTGTTTCAGGAAGCCAACTAGTATGTTGTCCATTATGGTTCCACCAGAGGTCAATCTCTGGGGATTACATGGCTAGCTGAGAAGCTGGGAGTGATTTCTGTGATTGCTGTTCAGTTGGAGAGATCTAATCCTTTTTCCAACAGCAAACTGTCCTGGAAGCTTACCTTCCCAACTACCTGTGGAATAAGAAAATAAATTGCTTACAGCAAGTAATTTTAATCCCTGGTAAAATTCAAAAAAGTTGATTTTGGCCATTATTTTGAGGCCAGTGTCTGTGAGATGGTAGGGTTTTTTTTAATCCTACGTCTCAAAAACTGTGTAGTCTTTTTTAATGAGTTGTACGATGGCATTGTTTATGCAAAACTTATGTTGGGAAGTTTTTCAGCCTTTCCTGTTGGTATCCTACTCTGCTGAGTGGAGTGGACTTAATAAAGTGCCATTATTGAATTCTAACAGAAGATGAATTTGCCACTTTCAAGTAAATTTTTCAAGCAATTTTTGAAGGAAAAAGAACTGGAATGTTAAATATTTGGTAGCAGATGACAAAGCCTGTGGCTGCTCCTGGAGTTCTTGTTGACACCACAGCCAGTTTTCCTTTCAAAGCAGTTTCAAGGTAAGAAGCATACATGGATTAAAGGTATCAGTCTGTGTTTTGATCTGTGATCCTTCTCAATAGAATCTGGATCTGCCCTGTAGTGTGCTATGTGAGACTCCTGGATTGATCTGTGCCATTAGAAGTGCTTCCTGTGATATGTAGAAACATTTACAAGGAACATGATCTCTTCCTGATGGCCATTTGCTTTGGCAAGATTGCAGCAAATAGAATTGCCCAAGTAGTTCTAAACATATAAACTGAGCATTTCTGCACTTTTGCTGAAAAATTTAGCATCAATTTCAAACAAAGACGTGCACTGCTCAGCATGCCACCAGCTTTTTAATACTTGGAGGACATTATGATCTTGCATCACAAAGAGTAACTCACTCCATTTGTGACATCTCTTCAGTTTCTTAGAAGCATACCTTACTTCAAGTACTACCCAGTTTGATTTAAAGGCAATAAATTAATTATATTCCTAGCTTCCTGCATTTCCCTTAGGGTGTGGAGAGAATTTGGTAATACATTTTATACTTAAATTCATAATCTGTATTTGTATATACTTAAATCTCATCTACCTCCATATGCCTGATTTAACTTGAAATGAAAAATTCGCATCACATAAAATTAACATGCTTGAGCGATGTGTTTAATTTAATTACTGCTGTTGTGTGCATTTATGTACTAAGTACGCATTTCTCATAAATTCTCCCAGATGATTATCTTCAGGAGATTTGGTTCATGATGACATACTTTCTGTATTTATAAACTCAGTGTTTTAAGGAGACTGACCTTGTTTTAAGATTATTTTTGTCCTTGCTACAAAAATAAAATAGATGAAGGAAATAGAGAGTATCTGTTCCATATGGTTAGTTACAGAAACTGCATTTTTAAAAAGTATCTTCCTCTTCTCACTGTATTTCATGTTGCCAGTGTACTTTGTTTAGAATTCTTGCTGATTCAGACTGTCCTTTGCATTTTCAAAATTCTCTACAAATAAGCTCTGATTAATTTTCACTACAGTCTAGTAGCCTGGTAAGTTTTTGAGTCATGCTCTTTGCACTAAAGGAGAGACTTTTCTGTGACTTGCCACTGTCAGGAAGGAAAGAATTAGATAGAAATCAAGACTTTCTGACTGCTGTCTATGTTCTTGAAGCACGTCTTTCTGCCTCAACATGAAAATAATCAAAACTCCACAAACTTGAAGCAGTGGCACAAACTTTGTAATAGAAATTGCTTAAGCATTGCAGCTATCTTTGTTAGTCTTACTGGAGAAAATTGGATTCTTACATTGCTCCCTATTTGTTAGTATGTTTTTTACAAAATAATTTTTTAACACACAGTAATATGTCAACCTGATTTTCATTTAGCTTGATAGGAGTGCAGTGCACTGCTTGCTTATCAGGTTTGTTTGGTTTAATACCGCATTGTTAGAGGAAAATAGATCATGCTGGATTGGGCAGTCTGAAGAAGGTGAGGCTGTTGCTGCTCCATGACCATCAGATTTTATCACCCAATCTCACTCATACATACTAGAAGAATATCAGAAAAACTTGCTATGTGAATACTTTCCTGTTACTGCCAAGATTTGACACTCCTGTCTTTAGAAGGGAGACTTGAGACTTAGCTGGTGTGAACTACTAAGATGTTTGTTGATTAGTGAACATTTGAAGAGTAAACAGGTAGCGCAACAAAGCAGTCTGTACAAAATAATCTGTACCCTATGCAATCAAATATACCAGTTTACAATTCCGTAATGATATAGAATGCAGATTTTGAGGAATCACATATGTGATTACTACTAAATTACAGTTTTCTAGGTACTGAGGTGTAAATGCATTTCTTACCTGCACAGGTGCCCTCCTCCTCCCACCCCCAAGAAAAAGAAAATTGGAACAAAGACGTTAGGAACAAAAACCTGGTTGAGAGTCCAGCATCATCCAAAGGGTTTTCTTCCATTCTCCTTGTGAACTTGAATCCACATGTCAGCATGACTACCGTCTACAGGCATCCACACACCTACCAGCGAAGGACCCCTTTTTCAACCCTTGATTTGGCATTTTATTCTGTATTTGTTATTAGTCCCTGTTTTTTTCTCAGTTTGGGCTGAGTTTTTCATTAACCTTCTACCTCCTTGTCTCTGCCAAAACTCTTCCCAAAAAGCCAGCCCCCTCATAATTACTTCTTTGTCATTGGTCCCAGTTTTGCTGCATCCATACTCAGATTTCATAATTCATGTTGTTCTATGAGAAATATAAGCCTTATGCAGTATTACTGATAGGATTACTTCAGTGTGTATGGCTTGGCAGCTCAAAATTCATGCATTATTACCAGCTTAGAGTGCTTTGATTTAGTTTACATTTTTCAATTACTGCACAGAATTTTTCTCTTTTAGATCTCTACCTAGATTGAATTCTTTATGATGGGGTTCTTACCATCTGTGCTGGAGCATGTGCAAGAACAGCGGGGTAACCTGTTTTTCACACTTTCGCTGTGGTCTGTCTTGGGTCCTTATTAGGGCCTCAGCTGTCGTGAGGCCATGTACCCCACATTCACTTCTTATTCACAATTTCCTTTACATACCATCCATTTCTTACTGAAGTCTTTCTGTTCAGTTTTCTAGGAAATAATGTGGTATCTCGGTGAAAGGTGTAGAGATGAAACTCTTCGTTTTCTTGCCATAAAGATGCCTGTAAATTTTTTAATAAGCAAGAAGAGTTTGGTTCTGTGAAATCTGCAAGTCACCACTGTGCAAGTATAGGGCCAAAAGGTTGTTACAGATGTGGATCTAATTAGGTGATTACTGGGAGGTTTTGTTTTTGTTTTTTTGTGCACCTGCTTGGATTGCAGAGACTTGAGACACACTTCTGTAACGATGTATTTGCAGACAGAATCATATGCCTGGATCTGTTAGTCTGTTTGGAGCAGCTGTTACTGACATGCTACTCTGATGTGTACTAGAAACTGTTTTTTACCAACTGAAGCTTTTAGGAAGTGCTTTCGTTGGTTGGTTGGTTTTGTTATTTGATTTTCCTTTTCCTGAATTAACGTATAGTCGCAAAATAATTCCCTCTTGTTGTTTAAAGTAATGCAGAATCATTGAACTGTTTAGTAATGCATTTGAAGGAGAACCTTATTTCCTCTGGCAAACTGGGTAACATTTGTTTCTGAAAATTTAGTATACTGACTTAACCCCAGTGCACCAGATACCACATATTGGAATAAGAACAAGTCTGTGGGTTTCAGTCAAGGAGACTGTTAGTCTGCTCCAGTTGCGTGAATATATCAGTAATTTGCAAGTTGCACCAGTGATTCTTTATCCTGTTAATGAAAAGGCATTCAAAACATAACCTAAAAAATTCCATGAAAATAATTCGTCATAAACCTGTTGGCCTTTTCAAACTGTAAGTTGATTTGTGAAAGAAAGGTCTTTTTTACAACAGAAGTCAGATTCAGTACATTATTTAGTTCAACTGAGAAATTGTTAAATAGTTCATCAGATATGGACATCAGCTTAGCATTTTGTATAGTCTGATGTTCCTTACAAGAAAACCTGAACTAAAGTCAGGATTTTGGGCTTATGTGGAATTCTATTCCTAGCTCCAGAGGATGCCAAGAAACTTTTACTCAGTAGTCAGTATATTAGCTTCAATGTAAATTGTCAGTTTTATCAGTATTAGCTTCTTGGGACAGAAATAATGTTTGTAATATTATCACTGATGCAGCCAGGTATTCTCAGTAATACAGTCTACTATAATTAAAAAGTAGCAAGTGTTACATTATTATATTCTTTACACAATATAAATATATATTAAATAAAATCAATAATATATAAGGATTAATATTATAAATAATAATATAGGATTTTGTAGAATTAATAATATAAATGTAGTAGTAGTAGTAAGTATTACAAGACCTATAGTGCTGATGATGCCTGTTTTTAGCAGAATGTAATGCCTACAGTTCAGCAGTTTCCTTAACTAATATAAAACATTACAAATCTCATAGAAGGAAAGGATAAAATAAATGTGGGCTCAAAATTATTTGATTTTGAATTATGAAAGTTAATTCTGACTTTTGGACTTCTTTGTAATTCTATTAAGGTAGAATTGGACTTCTTTTTGTAATTCTGTTAAGGCAACACCTTCTCCTCCAAGGGAGCTGAAGGTAACAAATACCGTAGAGCAGCTCTAAAAGATTTTGGGAGTACTGAACATCATGGAATTTGTGTTCTGCTGCATAAAAAAAGAATCCAGAAAAACTTTCTGTTAAAAAGTGCAAAGTATCCTACATGGCTGTGATCATGAGACTTGCAAGAACCACAAGAGTTTATGGTGGCTCATATATGCTATTTTTGAATATCTTATTTATTGAAGGCACAATGGTTTTGCCTATTCCATAGTCGTACATTGGGTAGAAACTTGTTACCCTTAATGCTTTAGTGTCTTGTGTCAGAAACTGTCTTTAGAGCTGACAGTGTACAAAAGTAGAAGCAAAGTGTTCTCCATTTAGATTTTATTTAAGACAACATTTAGTAAAATAGACTAGAGTGTAGATAAGATTTTTGAGGATTTAAATCACTGATGTTGCTATAGTATAAGAAGCTAGGCAAGGTGATTTCAGAGGGTTTTTTGATTTATTGCTGCAGAGCGGTCTGTAAAATGGGCTTTACGGTTCCAAGACAGTTGGAGGATTGAGAAGAGGATCAACAACGTGTCTTTCTATCTTGGTTTAAGACAATTTAAAGAGATGGATAGTCTAAAATGAGCTAGTTTCCACAGTCCCTTAATTTCATCCAATCCCTTTCCACCAATAAGGAGAAATATGAGTAGATATGAGTCAAAAAATAACAGTTTACTCACTAGCAAAACTGCAACAAGCAAAAAAATAACAGTAAATAATCACTAGACACAGAACTGCTGAATCTTGGTTTAAGACAATGTAAAGAGGTGGATAGTCTAAAATGAGCTAGTTTCCACAGTCCCTTAATTTCATCCAATCCCTTTCCACCAATAAGGAGAAATATGAGTAGATATGAGTCAAAAAATAACAGTTTACTAACTAGCAAAACTGCAACAAGCAAAAAAATAACGGTTAATAATCACTAGGTACAGAACTGCTAAATCTCACAAATTCGCTAAGGGCATAGAAACCTGAAATGGTGGAACTATCCCTTCCAAGATGACACCTGCCAGAGGGAGACAAAGGGAAAATGGCACCAACTCTTTCCCCCAGTATGGCGCTGCCGAGGTGACCACGCTGCCCAGGAGGAAGAAGGGGAAAAGATGGCTGCTGACTCATGTGAAGTCAGTTTCCCCCATATTTGCATTGAAATAAAGAGAGTTGAATATATGTCAATACTATTTTCATAATAATTCTTTTCTTTCGGCGAGCTTGTGGTGGATTGACCTTGGCTAGCTGATGTTCCACCACCTCTCTCTCACTCGCCTTCCTCAAAGGGATACTGAGGAGAAAATAAGATGGAAAGGCTTATAAATTGAGATAAGGAAGAGGATTTCCAGCCGCTGTCATGAGCAAAGTAGACTTGATTTGGAAAAAAATTATTTATTGCCAATTGAAATAGAATTACGTGATGAGAAACAAGCACAAAATGTAAAACCACTCTCCTTGCTCTTCCCCCTCACCTTTTCCCATGCTCAATTTTACTCCTTTGTTTCTGTCTCTTCTACCTCCTCTTTCCTGGTGTAGGACACTGCATCACACCTCAGCACTGCATCCCAGATAGAGCAGCTGCAGGTCAGCAGAGAAAAGGGAGGTAGTTTCTTAAATTATGACTCAGATTTGTCAGGTGTTTGTACTGGAAAGCTTAGAGCCTGGAATCAGGTATGGCAGTGTGCAGCTGAAGGGCTCTAGGTAACCTTGGGTTCACTTAGGAGACACACAGTGGGGAATTTTGGGGTTTGGCAGAAGAGACCAGTGCAACTGCTTGTGACTCTGGGCAGGGTCTTTTTGTGAAGTGACAGGAGAAATGCAGGCCTTGGGACCAAAATGGTAAAAAGTGTGATTTATTGAAAAAAGTTTAATGAGCCCCCCACCTTGGTAGGGAATCTAGGGAAGGTAATGCGCTTGCAGATGGTCCTTCGATACCGTCATCCGAGTGCTGAGGTCTGTGGCTGGCAAAGCCGCAACACCAGCTGGTGCTGCAAGTCTTGGTCCGGACATGGACTCTGCTGTCCCTGCTGCCAGCTGAGCTCTCACAGAAGGGACTCATCTTCCCCCACATATGTATGTGCATAGGAGGAATTGCCCAGCATATGACCAGAAGAATTATTTGTGGGGTAGGGATGGGTGGGAACAGAAGCAGTTCATTTCTATATTTCTTTAATTCTGCTATTTTGAGGAGTTCATATTCGTCTGGGCAAAACTCATTGCAAAGACTTGGAGCCACAGCTGCATTTTTTTATTATGCAGAAATGAGTCTGAGGTGACGAAAACCTGGACTGTGATGGTAGAGAGGCCAGCCTCTCTGGGACATGGGAGGTGTGTGGGGATGGGACTTGGCTGCACTTGCCATGGCTGGGAGCCAAGGGAGATGTCACTGCTCAGCAGCCTTTGGCTGCTCTGTTTTGTAGTCACTCAGGTGTTGCTGTTGTGCTGTTGTGGGGTACTGACAAACTCTTGCTTATTTTCCTTTAGTGTTATTTGGTGGCTTAGTTCTTTGCGGTAGGTATGGATTATTGATTTTGAGCTTGTTAACTCTTCTTTGTTGCACCTTGACTTGAACATCTCAGTTCACTAATTTTTTTAAATTTTCTTTTCGTTGTAATATTCAGGTTTCCTGGATGAGCCCTCTAAATATATGTCTGCATGCTGTTAGTCCTATAAGCTGCAAAATAAATCGGTATTTGGCTTCTTAACTTGCTTGGTTAGCTTGTGATTATTACTTTGATTCACAAACCATGGAGAATTAAATAATGTAGTACAAAGAATTGCTTGGGTGGTTTTAGGGATTGTTTTTTGGGTTTGTTAGGGGTGGTTTTTGATGGAGTGTTTTTGGTGTGATTTTTGTTTGTTTGTTTTTTGGGGGGTTTTTGTGGTTTTTTTTTTTTCTTGTGTTGTTTTTGGTGGTGGGGTTGGGTTTTTCGGTAGATTTTTTTGTTGGGTGGTTTTTTTGTTGGTGTTTTTTTGGGGTTTTTTTGGGTGTTGTTGTTGTTGTTGTTGTTCCCCCCCCCTTTACCTCGTTTGTTTGCATTGGATTTGGGGTTTTTTGAACCTTCGGGAAGGAAAGGGATGTTCTGTGTTGGGTGTTTTTTTAATAATGTATCATTTTTTCTGTTGCTACAGTGATTTCTGTTAGGTTTTTGCTATTATGTTAGTTTTATCTATTTTGCAGCTATCCCTGTGTGTTTCTAGGCTCAAAACCTCTCTTCTGCCAATTGATGGTCGTTTGGAAGAAATCTATTATGTGATCACCAAGTCTAAGCCACAGTGTGCACTGAAGTGCAGTCTGTGGGGACCACCAGAAATTGCCTTCAAAAGTGTCCTTCAGATCCAAGCTAAAACACAGAGGTACACCCTCTCTGAGAAACTGTCTCTCATAAGTGTAAAAGACAGTGTATTCACTCTTGCAAACTGCAGATTTTTTTTCCATGCTCCTCACCTTCCTTGCTGTTTCCTTTTTTCCAGGTTTTTTTTCCCTAGAGCTGATGAGAGTTAGAAATTCAGAGACTTTCAGAAAAGTCAAACCCCTGGTCATAGGCCTGAAAGAGCCATCATTGTTTTCCCAGGACTAAATCTTTTGTTGTTTTTTTTAACCATGGTTTTAATCAAATTTTTGAAACAGTCCACTTGTAGTGACTCGCTTTTAGTTCCAGAGCTTGGATGATGTGTATTTGAGCTCAGGACCTGCACAAATAACTGTCAGCAGTTTGAAAACTGGCCTGTTTGAAAGTCTTGAAACTTGGTTGTGTAAAATTCCAGCTTCACTTGTACATAAAAATTGTTCTGTTCTGGGGACTTATGTAACATGTTTAGAAGTATGTGGCAGAAGAACATTTTGGACTCTTAGTTTTTATGACTCTTATGGCAGGGTCTCAGAAAGCTGTAAGGAAGAGTATGTTGTGTTAATATTTTAAAAAGTGAAGTGACTGTCTAATACTTGTAGCATGGAAGCTTAATGTAAGTCCACTGCAGGATAATGGAATGGATGTTGTGGGTTGACAAACCTTGAAAATTGCCAGCCTTTCTAAATGGCATATGCTGCAGTTCAAGCAAGCAATAACTTAGGGGATCATAATGGATTGTTCATTTTAGGTGGTAGTATTTACTAATCATCATGGGTTTTACAACTGCTCTAGAGCTACAACTGTTATAATTAAGTTCATGTAACTTAATACCAACAGTAGCCACCTGGATGACTGCTTTGAAACACAGTGTTGATTTCTGTAGTAAAGTGGTAATCCTGACATGGTCGTGTAGCAATATACAAACCTATGAGAAATACATAGTTCTTTTTTTTTCATTGCTTGTAAGATTTATTTCTGTGTTAAAGTTAATTCAGGGACTTCCTACCTTCGTTTTAAAGTGTGTTTCAATGAGAGAGATCACATCCTCATACTTTTTGTCCTGAATTCAAGAAATTAAAAATGAAAGGATGCTGTAGTGTAACAAAGAAAATGGAAATTAGCGTGTGCATTCTTATAAGGTCACTTGCACAAAGCTCGGATATTTGAAGATAGGTCAGGTCATTCCTTTGCCTTATGGATAGCAGAGAACAGAGCATGGCTTTTAATTTGAGTTAAATACCACTAAAGAGTAGAGCCTAGAATACCAGTTAAGCTTGGATCTCAGAAGAGAAAGACATTCTCTTGTAGAAAGAATGAGTCTTCCTTGAAAAGGAATAAAAAAATAAACGAGAATAATTTCAAATATACCATTCCCTGGAAATACAGACTCTGCCTTGTCTAGGTTTAATAGAACCTTTGAGAGATACCTTATCTTCTCTTCATAAAATATAATAAAGCAAAATAATTAGGGCTTCTATTTCCTGTGCAGAAAGAGTTATGAGTGCCTTTGAAATACACTGCCTTAATAAAAACTGAGGATAAGTGAAAGCAGCCATTGACAATCAGACTGTCTGCAGTTAGAAAGGAGAAAAATATTAACAGATGAATACCTAAATATTTTAAGTACTTCAAATATGGAAACATTTCAGGATTGTGCTGTTCTTCCTTTATGTTTTTTCTTGTTAAATATGTTTTACCTTAGAATCTCCCTTTTTAGCTGTCACTTTTCTCTACTGTAATTCCACTAGTTGGATGTGTTAATAATATCAAAGGATTTTATAATGTTAAGAATGCATAATAAAATACTATAAAAGGAATATACTCTTCTACTAAAATCTAAGTATTGCTATGTAAAAAGAGAAGAAAAAATAACATACTTTTACAGAAATGTGAGCCATCTGAATTCTTTTGAGTGTTATTTCTCTTTGGAAGATAGACAAAAGCACTGTGGGGCATGGTATAAATAATTTTTAAAACTAGGCAACTGCCACATGTGTATTCAGAAAATTCTTAATTTATGTTGTACTTTGTTTATGATTCCATCTTTAAATGCTGTTACACTATATCCTTTTACCTATTGTCTGTATGTCTTGCCTGGGTCTGTGTGGAGGTTCTAGCTGTAAATATTGCATAGGGATGTGAAAGGTGTGCTTGGGTGACTCTCCTCAATTTTCTTTGTTTTCTTCCAAACTCTCTCCTGTGTAGCTGTGTTCTGGTCTGTTTGTTTCCTTAGCAAGTGGCAAGTGTATGGAAAGTGTTGTGTCTTGTACAGAATACATCTGCTTTTGATTTGCATGATCTGGCAGTAGTGTGTGTGATGCAGTTAACTTGATTAGCACCAACAGATATTTTTTTTTTCTTAACCTGATGGCACCCCAGTGGCTGCAGCCAGGCATCACTCCTATTCCTTGCTCAGACTGTAATTTCTGAGCAAGCTGCACATCTGAGTACACTGAGCTATGTACAGTGCAATTGCTAATACTCCTCAAGTTCTGTTGTGAGCTGCAGATGTGGAGACATGCCAGCCTTCATTAGGGTTTAATTATGTCTGGGGAACAGATTTCATGTGTAGTCGCCTTGGTGCAGCTATTTCCAGTAACAAGAATGTGCTTGTGCTGAAAAAGTAGGTCTCAGTCAAGATCTTCCTTAGTGTAGAGAAACGAATGATGTTGATGTCCTCCCTGTTTGGATGAGTAACCCTTCTCTCATCAGCTCTGGGGAGTAGCACAGGTTGTATCTTGCTTTGAAACTCATGGAAGGCACAGAAACTGCTGATGTTACAAGCTAGGAAAAAATTTGTTTGGGGAGCCTAGAGCAGTCAGACATGTATGGTGAGGCCAGTCAAACACAGGTAGGTGCTGGTCCAGGCACACAGGCCTCCTGCTAATGAAAATCTGGTGTGTAGTGCCTCATGATGCATCTGCTTTAGTGCTGACAAGTGGCCACAGCATTTCAGAAAGGTAACAGTGGAAGATGTGCTTGAGAGTTTTTTACCTCATCAGTTAGGACTGTGCTTGGAAGTAAATGTATGACATCTACCCATAAGGTTTTGGAGATGACTGTGGGGCTGTGTGTACAGTAGGGCACTGTAACAGAGCTGCCAGTCTGTGAGAAAATACAAGTGGCAGATCAGTGTTCCCTTGAGCCTTTGGAAACTTGTGAGCTGGACTGTGTAGCTTTGATTTTCTTTTTTTAATGTGGACTGAATCAGCAGCTTCTCCTTGAAATAGAAGTAGTAAAATGATCTGCAAGTATTTTGTAGAAGTTGATGGTCAGAGATGAGATCAGGCTTATTATGTGGGCTAAAATGGTAACAGAAGGTAGAGTAGAAGAGAAGGCTGTCCATGCTGGGAGGAGAAAAAAAAAAAATTTAATCTGCTGGAAGCTACATCTATGTATTCCTACTTCCTTCTCCTTTGCATCTGTTATTTTGTGCCATAGTTCTTGTTTCTTCTGAGGTTTTTTTTTTACCACTAAGATTTTCTCTTTTTTT
>VZRN01002337.1:38713-119292 GCA_013397935.1 Dasyornis broadbenti
TTTTTTTTTTTTTTTTTTTTTTGTGACTTCAGTTGTGACTATAATCTTTACTTGAAATACCTTTGTCAGTGGGATTTCACTGTTCTTTCATGAGTTTTTGCTAGCCTGCAGCCCTCACATGCTCTTGGTTACCTAATTTCTGGGAATGGAAGCAGATGCCTGATGTCTTGCTGTCACTCAGAAATAAGAAATAAGAGTGAAACTAGCTAGTACTTAAAACCTTCTTCTCAATAATGTGGTCCTGATATACGTCATGTCCTTGAAAAGAAGCCTATTGTATAGTAGCTAGAAAGCATCAGCTCAGTTGTTTTGATTGGCAAGAAGTGGATGGAAAAGAATTCGCATGCTCATGACCAAATACTTGAGAATTTTAGTTACCTCTCTGTCTGGCTCATACTTCCCCACTCTGAATAATATCTCCACATCTTAATATATTGTCTTTGACAGTGACTTTCTCAGAGAAAGGCTTGGAAAAGTCATTGTCAAAAACCATGTAGTAAAGTGTGAGTCATCTAATAAAAAGAAAAATTGAAATAATAGTTGTCTATTTTGAGGGGTTTCTTTTTTCTAGTGTAAACATAGGGTCGAAAGTTGGGGTTGGGGGGATTATATAATCCAGTGTTTTCAGTAACTAACTTCTGTTTGGATTGTAATATCTGTTAACATTCCTCTAGCAGCAGATGGATGGCTTCCATTTGTCTATTGCCTCTATTTCTTGTGCAGGCAGGACTTCAGTGTTAGGTGGTGAGAAGGATCTGTTCTTTTTCTAATCAGAGCACTCCCCATCTCCAGTGCTCTAAAGTATTTATGAGACCTGGCCTGTCTGCACTGAAGATTTCTAACTGGTGTTTCTTTCTCAGGAGTGTATTTTAGCTTTGGATAAGATGTGAATTATAAGGGGAGAAAAGTTTAATGTGTTTTGAGAGCTGTTAATGCTGGTAATTCTAGATCTGTCTACTATTAACAAAAGTTGTGGGTTCTTGTGTGCAGAGCAATATTGTGCATGCAGCTTTTCTGCTTTACAGTTACTGTAAGTGTTCACAGTTGTTCAGCCTCATTTTAATGAACCAATATGTGTGTGTGTGCGTGCATGTGGGGGGATGTTAATGTCACTTTCCAGGTGCTGCTTTTGCTGACTGGCAAGAAATACAAGTTTCACGAAGAAATACAAGCTTTTTTATTTAAAGCTGTTTTGGATGAGCTTACTTAGCACATGGCAGCAGAAGCAATGAGGTTTCCCAAGCACGTTGGAGTTCAGAAAAGAGACTTATCTAGCACGGGAGGAGAACTCCCTCAAAGTGGGCATTGTATATGTTAAATTCTCAGAAATTTCCTACCATAGGGGCTCTTAAAAGAAAATTTTAAGATGGTTCTCAAAGACATATGTTTGCTAAAAGGCTATGTTGTTTTCTTCAGAGGTAGCTTGTGTTCGTATGTTTAATCAAGATCCATAGAAGTGAAACACTGGCGTATTGCTGAAGTCAGGAAAAGCAGAGGTGCTTTCTGAAATTCCTCAGAGTGTGCCAAGAAAACTTGCACTTGAGGTGGGATGCTTTTGAAAATTCAGTCAGAGGTCTCTGTATTCCTACTGTGATTTGGAGTTAAGTGTAAGTTTGTTAAAAGATTAGCTGTTTTTCAGGGAAGACATAGGTAAACATGGCTGAACTATTTTAAGGAAGACAAAACTATTTTGCTCAGATACTCAACTGCAAAATAAGAGGAAACAGTTATGCTTCATATAAATGAAATAATTACAAAAAAATAATATAGAGGTATGTAAATTTAAGATCATACAGGCTGGGACTGGTGGGAATCAGTATCAGTTCTGGGACAAGGCCTGGACAGCAAAATAAGCACCAGCAGCACCTGGGGCAGTGTAGGACAGACATGATCCTGAGAGCCAGGGTAGGGCAGGAACCGCCCCCTCTGCCCTGTGCCTGCCAGAACCCACATGGGTAACCACGTCCCTTTTGAGGCCCTGATACAGGAGTGATACTGGTGGGAAATGATGAGAAGCCACAGAGACAGGAGAGGCTGCAGGAGCAGGGCTGGTTGAGTTGAGAGAAGGGACGGCTTCAATGTCAACAGCCCAGGGGATGGAGGAGATGCAGGCAGGTTCCTCACAGCAGTGTGTGGTGTGAGGAGACGTTAGAGGCAGGTGGGACATGCTGAAACAGGGGAAATTGAAACTGACTGTAAGGAAGAAGTTTTTCCCACAAGGACAGCCCAGCACTGTAGCTGGGGCCCAGACAAGCTTCTGCCATCACCAGTCTTGCAAGTTATCAAACCCCAACTAGATAAGGCCCTGAGAAACCTGGTCTGAGCTCAAAGCTGACTGTGCTTTGGGCAGGGTTTGGACTGGAGACCTCCTGTGGTCCCTTCCTGAGTTAACCTGTTATCATCTGTGTGACAGAAAAACGCATGTGTGTGTGTGTATGTATAGTCTTGGTTCCATGTGGCACACAGTTTTTTTGAGACAGTAACTGTAGTATATAGACATACTAAGAGTGTGAGCTTTTATTCAAGTCAAGATTAAACAGTGGAAACACGATGCATACACATCTTATAAAATAAACTCTTAAAGTCATATTTGGAATAATAACCACTTTATTTCTGCCTGCATGTACAAGAAATCAAACAGTTATTTATCTGGGCTTGGATAAGAAATAACAAACCAAATTGTATTCTGAATACTCACACTTTTACCTTTTCTTACTGCATCTCTTTTCCTGAGGTGGAACTGGGCATGCATGTTGTGGTCTTGCTCTGAGATGAGTCTACCCTTTGATGGTGATGTAAAGTGCAGACAAAAATTCTTAAACTTTCTACTTTATGTTACTTTAGAAATATATGGATATATTAATTTTTTTCTTCTTTTCAGACAAGAACGTAGTTTAACCTTCAGCAAAGAGTTAATTGCAGTAGTAATCAACCTCTGATTTCTCTATTGTGGAGACAGATTCATCCATCAAGTCCTGTGTGCAAAGCTAAGAGCGCTTACAGAGCACTTTCCCATGTATGTGTGATTACCAGAGCACAGCTATTGTTCTGGGTAATTAATATGAGGCTATAATATCATTTAGATGGGTGCTGTGTCTGTATTTCCAAGGTCGGATAACCTCTCTTGCTTATATTCTCTTCTGTCTATGGCATTTTATGTAGGTTATTGATTTTTGTTTGCTTGCAGGAAATAAAGTGCTTTTTGCAAGTCTGGTGGGAAAGATCAGGCAGACCTTGTATTTGCTTGAGGAAAATGCTGCTAAGAATAAAAAGTGTGTGATTTAGTAGTCTTCCAGCTACCATGTTATGAAAAGGGATTTAGTAACTTCTAACCCCCAATCTAAATAGGTGTTCTTTAATTTACTATCCTAAAGACTGATTGATAAACAGTAAAATGAATGTTCTTGGCTCAAAAGCTTACTTTTTGTTGAAGGTTACTGGGGCTGAGGTAACCTAAGGACATTTATTAAGATCAGATTTCTAAATCAACTTATTTTCAAATAACTAAAAATTTTTTTAGATTTCAAAATAATTTATTATTTTCAAAATTTAAAAGTTAAGTTGAATTTAACTTATAGGAGCAAAGGCAAACAGAAGGGAGCATTTTTCAATAAAAAGCTTTTAGTAAAACTTAATGGTTCCTCCTCATCCCTTCAAAAGACACAATCTTGAAAATTTTGGGATATCAGTAGCTAAAATCAAGCTGAGAGAATTCTTTAAGTGAGAAAAATTTTACAGCTGGAACTTTGGAAACTTTAACTTTGCCGAAGGAAAATGATTCATCTCTCAGGTGGTTTTTAGCCGTATTTTATATGGTTTGTAATCTCTGTAATTTGTTTCTCATAGCTACATGTCAGTGATGCTGTCTGTCCTAGAATTCATTATGTTGCAAGCATGTATTAAGACTTCTAAAACAGGGTAACATATTTTCAGCAAATATCAGAACTTGTATTGTCATAAGCATGGTGGCATTTGATACCTTATTTGACTTGAGTAATCCTCATATAGATGATTTTTTGCTTTCTTTTCTAAAAACATAATCAAGTTAAAGATGTCAGTATACATGTGATAAAATTTCAGAAGGTTGATCGTTGTCCTGTGTTTATGTGTAATTTCATTTCTTTGGACTAGCAGTACCCTTTTTTTGGGGGTGACCAATGATACTGAGCTACAAGTTGGGGCTTCTTTGAACATGACTAATTTAAGGTAGATTTTTTAACCAGCCCTCTGTTTTATCCTAATTCTGTCTATGTGAAAAAGAGTGGGCATTTTATAATTGACTTCAATGAAGGCAGGCGATAGTAAAGAACCTTCCCCACCTGCCTTTCATGAGACTCTGGCAGTAACACTCCCACCACCAGGGACTGTCACTGCTGGGACCAAAGCCTCTTCACGGCAGCCACTCTAGTGATCTGACGGATCCCTGCCTGACTCCTTCATATTCTCACAGGGTCAGCCCAGGTTTCCTGGCTCGTTTGATCCCAGGTTTCCCACAGCAGAGGCTTGGATGTCTGTTTCCATAAAGCCTTTTATTCATAGTGTGGTAACACAGAAACAGCTCAAGCTCTGAGCCTCCCTTTCAGGAGGGAGCCCAAACAAAGGAACCCCATGGCTTTTATCCTCTCACAGTCCAAGTGCACCAAAGCCTCGCTTGCCCTCCCGAGTCTTTGTCTCCAGACATGTCTCTCAGTGTCCATCCTGTCGATCCACCTGGCCGGCACCACTGTCTTTGCATCCTGTGTTATGCAAAAGGTTGGCACTTCCCAACATCTTGCCAGGGGCTCCTGCCACCCAGAGCTCAATCTGCAGCTCACACTGCTGGCTGCTAACGGAGCTACCTGCACCAAGTGTATTCCCCTACTGCAGTTCTTCTTGGGAAGGATTTTTCAAAGAACTGTTACACCTTGGAATCTTCACCCTTTTTGTGGGCTAAAAGAGGAATGCTCTCCAATATTGTTGTTCTTGCTTACTTAACATATCATACGTTGTGTCAGAGGAGTGTTTGGTTTATTAGTTTTGATGCACACCAGCATATACACCTGGTTTTGGCCCATTCTTCCCTGATTTCTTGAAAGTCTTAGCTGGAAAAGACTTAATCTTGACACTGAAGCTTTACTAACACACCTTCCTTAACTGAGAAAGGAAAAAACAGAGTTGTTTCATTGTTATTTTGAAGAAGGATGAGTTAATGTACAACATCCTTATAGGTCCAGCTAATACAATTTATTAGCTATTACTTCACAACTGTAATTTTTTTTTAAGGACTCCTATGTTTAAAGGGCTAAAATGTTAGGTGTAACAAAAACAAGAAGTATTCACTGAGCTGGAAGCTGCATCCTCTAAATTTCCTGTGGAAGTACAGTGCAAGTGACTCACACCTTGGCTTGCCTGCCTGTCAGCTTTTCTAATAAAGAGCTACTAAAATTGCTGTTGCTTTCTCATCACAGGAAGTTATTCCTACTGCTCTTCTGCACAGAGCTCATTTAGTCAGCAAAGTGCCTCCTGAGCCTCCATGCCTCAATTTACTAGATTTGATACATGTTCTATTTCATGTTCACATTCATTTTTTTAGTTGATAATTGACACATGCTTTTATAGATCCTTCAAGTTAGAAGTCTTCCAATAGGTACCTTTTCTTTTAGTACTTATCAATAAGCCACAAACTAGAGCTGTATTTTATTTATGGATGTTTAGATTGATTTAGGTACCTAAAAGGATGTAACATGTCTTGTTTGTGACACTGCATCTTAAAAACTTCAGGCAAGGTTCCAAATAGCTGAAACCATTCTATAAAAATGAAACCTTATGAGCTAGATAGGCCTGTTTCTGTACCCTGCATATTTATTATTATTGGAAGATGTATCTAGTAATAATACAATCTTTTGAGATTTTTCTGCTCGAAGTCAGCAAGGCTGAGATGCTCCAGTAGTCCCAATGTGGTCATGGTTATGAATATTAGTAATGTCCTCTCCATGGTTTAGGAAAGAAGCCATCTTAACTGATTTTAGATTGCAGAAAGATAACTGTGTTCTATCTAGTTGTCGTGTGCTGCGCTAGGGAGAAGAAACAGGTGCTTCAGATACCCTGAGAGTGCACTTTCATTTCTACTGATTTTTTAAAAGTGCATGGGGTGACTAGCTCGGCTGAAGATGTCATACTGAAGAAGTGTTGAATGCATAGCTGTCGTGTCTGAGCAACTGCAGTCTCCTGTGACAGGACTAAATCTGCTGTTTTACATTACGGCTTCCTTCCTTTGGTCTGAGTTAGTGAGCTTTAGGGAGAGTGCTGGAGCAAAGGTGAAATATTTCTGTTATCTCTACCATGGTTCAGCTCCTGGTGAAAATCAGCTTTTCTAATATGCCAGTATCATTTCAATGCCACTGTAGGCCATACAGGCATCTCCAAGGGGTTATTTGGAAATGATTCTTCCAAAAAGAATTTGTCCATGCAAGTGAGAAGTGCAGTCCCCAAGGGTGGTGTTGCTTGCTGCTGTTGGAGATTATTTGCATGGGAAATCATACTGTTGTGCTGTCTGTTACCTGACTGCAGAGCTGAGTCAAATATTTGTCTGCTGGGAAGGAAGGGTGCATTTTGCTGCTGCTGTTTATTGACTCCACTGTTTTTTTACTAGCAGTAACATCAGAGCTTTTTTTTATTTCTTTCCAGCTGTGATAGACAAAATGTCAACAGAATAAGTGACCTACTCTCCAAAACTTGCCATGAACCATTTGGTTGGACCACATGAGGGGGAGATCAGTGAAGAGCCAGCGAACGGAGCAGTGAATGAGTCAGTGGAGGCCGACCTGGAGCACTCAGAGGTGGCAGAGGAGCAGAGGTATGCGGCTCGCTACCCAAGGCATACCAACAGCAGCCACGTGGGCCTTTCTGGGCAGGAGGAGGAAGGCATGTTAGCTCGGTCAGCCAGCACTGAGAGTGGTTTCCACAATCACACGGATACTGCAGAAGGGGATGTGATAGCCACAGTGGAGGACAGTTACGACATTGAGAGAGTGCAGGAGAATGAGGATGAGAGTGCATATGCAGTGCAGTACAGGCCTGAGTCTGAGGAGTACACGGAGAATGCCGAGGCTGAGCATGGCGAGGCCATTCATAACCGAACATTGCCCAATCACTTACATTTCCATTCC
This sequence comes from Dasyornis broadbenti, assembly GCA_013397935.1. Classification (NCBI taxonomy): domain Eukaryota; kingdom Metazoa; phylum Chordata; class Aves; order Passeriformes; family Dasyornithidae; genus Dasyornis; species Dasyornis broadbenti. The sequence continues at coordinate 45,862 of VZRN01002337.1, forward strand.
ATCGAGCACGAGGAAGCCATGAATGCGGCCTACTCGGGTTATGTCTACACACATCGCCTCTTCCACCGAGGAGAGGATGAACAGTATGCTGAGGCTTACGCTGACTATGGCCTGCAGGAGCATGTGTATGAGGAAATAGGGGACACACCAGATCTCGATGTTAGGGAGGGCATCCAACAGTATGAGCGGGAGAGGGAGGAAGCTGACAATTACCGCAAGGAGGCACTTGGTGCCCGCCTTCACCATTATGATGAACGGTCTGATGGAGAGTCTGACAGCCCTGAAAAGGAGGCAGAGTTTGCACCCTACCCAAGAATGGATAGTTACGAACAAGAGGAGGACATTGATCAGATTGTAGCAGAGGTGAAACAGAGCATGAGCTCCCAGAGCTTAGACAAGGCAGCTGAAGACATGCCAGAATCAGAGCAGAGTTTGGAGCAAGGTCAGGCTCTTGTCAGTGGTGGCCATGAAAGTAATGGCCAGCTCACATCTGGTTCTCGAGTTACATCCAGCTCAGGAGAATCTGTACAGAGGTACAGCAAGGAAAAAAGAGATGCAATTTCACTGGCCATCAAGGATATTAAAGAGGCTATTGAGGAAGTGAAGACAAGGACCATCCGTTCTCCTTACACCCCTGATGAACCTAAGGAGCCTATCTGGGTGATGCGGCAGGACATCAGTCCATCCAGGGATTCTGACGACCAGAGGCCACTAGATGGAGATGTGAGTACACAAAGCTTTCACCTCTCAGGTTATCTGTGTCTCATTCCTTTAATTGAGACATGCATGGCAGTAAAGGAGGGTGCATTTTATTCTTGTTCTGTGTCTCATTCTTGAAAAAGTGCTCTGTTTTAAATCTATGCTCTAAAGAGCTTAAGAGAAGTAAACATGCATTATCAGGTAGTCAGGTTTTTCTTTATTAAGAAGCACTGCTGACCCCTGTTACGTTGTACAAGAATTTGTCACATGAAGCTCTTTACTTGTATTTTCTGAAACAAATGCTGTTGCAGTTTTTATTGCCATAATATATTTTAGAAAAGTGACCAAACACTTTCTCTTCTACTATCTGTCCTTGTGTGTTTTGTTGATTCTAGGTTTCTATGTTTCATTTTCTATCACATAAAAACCAAACAGTTCCATCAGAAATCTATTAATATTCTTTATGATGGTATCATAGATTCATGTTCTAGAAAAGTTGCATATCCACTTACTTACTTACTGTCAACCTCAGTGTATTACACTATCTCTGTAAAGTGTATTTACAGCAACCTGAGTACTGAAGGCAGTCGTTCAGATTTACAGGATCAGCATTTCTGAAATCCTGTACTTTTGGCATGAGGTTTGGCTTGGATCAGGATTATTTACCAGGTTGTAGTTCCAGCTGTAAGATAATCTTTACTTTAAGTGTTAGGAGTTTTGTGCATTTTTTTATAACATAAACTCATAAACAACTGCTGAATGGGTTAAATTTATGCCTGATACTAAAAGAGCTGGTAGGCTAAATTTACTGACCAAAAATAGTCTATTACATGTTCCTATGTTATTACTTCAAGGGCAAGTGCCTTGCAAATGTTTGTTCCATCCTCTTTATTGCTGTGGAATGTTTTTGTGACCTTTGTTTGGTTTGGGTTTGTTTTGGTTTGTTTTGTGGGTTTTTTAATTTTTTTTTTTTGTGGGTTTTTGTTTGTTTGTTTTGGGTTTTTTTTTTTTTTGAAGAACAGCAGAAGTAGGACTTTTTGTGTGTGTGTGTTATTTGGTGTTTTAAACTGAATTATTGTAACGTTCTAGGAATGCATCAGAACTATTCAAGACACCTCAGCTACTGGAAAGGGAATTCAGATGGTGAAAAAAGGTCACATGCCATGTAGACCTATGACAGGCTTCTGATATGTTTATCTGCCTTCAAAATGAGGAAGGCTAGTATTCTACAAATGGGAAGAGATTTTTGGAGTATGTTGTTTGAGATGCTGAAAAAACGTGCAAACTGATTGAGACCATAGCTTCCAGAATTCATTTTTCCTGCAAAACTGTTGGAAACATAGTGATGACTATGTTTGAGGTTTTTTCTTGATTATTAATAGAAAACCTAATTGAACTCTAAAAAACCCCTGAAGAAACGACTGTATTGCAAATATAGGTCTATAGTTCTACAAATATTTTTTAAATTATGTTTATTACAGAGCTGATTTGCAGTCACGTGAGAGTGAAGAAATCTTTCCAGATTATTTTATGTGGTAAACAATTATTTTTAACTTCTTTAAAAATTTACGAAACTGAAATTATTTCCATCCCCATTTTCAAATAGATCAGATTACTCTTCTGCTATATATTTTGTTTTCCATATTGTCTGTAAGTGCTATTTGTGCTTGGAGACTCAAAGAACTTCCTGTTGTTTCCTGACTGATTGTAACAAGGAGTACCGTGATGATCTTAGTGACACTATGCTGAAGATCCTGGGAGCACCAAGTCTTTCCTACTGTGCTCCCTACCTGCTCTCCACAATCAGGTGCATCTTGCAGAATTCAGTTCTGGGTATGCTGATATGACTCAGCCTACTATGCTCATATAGTGAACAAAATAGGTGCTTTTATTGGTCTCTGCATACATTAGATATTGAAGGGCATGGAGGTTCCCATTTTGCACCAAAATTTAATTTCTCGTTCAATATTTTTCATACCATGTCAGATAAGAACCTGACTGAAATTTTCAGGGCTGACTGAAATCAAAGCAGTGATTTAAAATTACAGTTAGTATAACTCAGTGAAGAGATAAATTATGGTTATAGATGTACAAACAGTCCGTGTTCTTGGAAGGAAGAAGTAAATGACACAAATAGTTTAGAACATCTATAGCATATGGAAGAGAAGACTTATTGTAGAAGGGGCTTGGGACTGAGTATGAATTTTCTTTTTTCCTGAAGAAGATGTATGTATTTGCTTTCCTGGATTCTTTAATTCAGATGGCAACTCAAAATCGGTTTGCTTTTTTCAACGAAGCATTCCAAGAATTGCTGAGCTGTAAATTGGGCAAGAATAGCTTGTGTTGACTAAGTGACCATGAATGGTCAATGTAATAAAAATATAGTTGAAGCTCATTAATCTAATTGTAAATTGTTCTTCTGTCTCTCACAAGAAAGAAGCAGGATCTCAGATGGGGGCTTTTCAGTCTAACCACTGTATAGATGTTTTTCAGTCTGATTTACAGCGTTGATCTGGAAATAAGAGTGTTTTTACCTTCAGGCAGACACCATTTTCTTGCCCCACAAATATCAAGTTGCTGTTGATAAATAATGCAAATTGGATGGTTTTTTGTCTTCAGTTATTTTGTAGATCTCCTTTGAAAATTCTCCTCAAGTTCTTTTTTAGCAAAACAATTTTCTTATGTTTCTTTTTTTTTCTTAGAGATAGAATTTACCTGAAAATATTTGTAATAATATTGTGTTCTTAGTCATGTGATATTGAAACTTGTAAGACTTCTTTAGATATGACTAACAGTCACTTTTTATTTAGCTAGAAGCTGTCCACTGGAGACCAGTGACACCAGGGAGTCAGAAGAATGATTTGCAGTTGGGACTCATTTCATACAACAGCCTTCTTTGCTTTTTTTTCTCAAGAAGGTGACTGTTATTCCCCAGTGCTGAGCCTTTGGGTGATACATTCCCAGCAGAATTCTTGGTAGGATGCCATTTGGCAGTATGCAGAGACTATTTTAAGAAGCTAACAATTCAGAAGTATTCGGCTAACCTGCAGCTGGGCATAGTTTGGGACAGTTAGGAAAGACATGCCGTGACTGTGATGGTGAGAAAGATACGGATCACTGTATCTGTGTGTACTTGAGATGTTCTCATTCCAGTTTTATTCGCACGTTAATCTACCAGGATTATCAGTCATTCTTGGCTATTTCTCCTCAAAAGAAATGTTTGGTAAGGTGTCTGAAAAAAGTAAATTGCTCACCACCCGTGGACGATTCTGTTGTAATAAACTCTGGTAGTCCTGTGATATAGGAGGCAGGCAGCAGCCTTCTGTGAATAAATAAATAGTTTAAAGAGGTACCTGTTTAATATTTAACAATGGAGAGTATTAGCTGCCATGTGCCTTGTCCTGCCTGGTTTAGTGATGCATGCTTTCACTTGAATCAGTGAGTTTGTGGGGAAGGTGTTGCACTTGTGTATTTGATAAAAGCTGAAAAATCCTCAATGCCTTCTGAATAAAGGCAGTAAGAGTATTTTTTAATATTTGCCACATATGAGATCTGTACAATTGACATAGATTTCCAAAGTCTGCTTATTAGAAATGTTTTAAACCAAATCAGACCATAACTTAGATATGGCCTTGTGCTGATCTCTTTTTCAAATAAAATAGCAGTTAGTGCTGCGCAACTGCAAGGAGTGTGACACCAGAAACTCACCCCTGATGGAAAACACTGTGGAATTGCAGTTGGATTGTGTTTTCTGAGTGTGAAGTGGGGGGATTTTGTTCACCCATAAAATCAAGGAATAATAGAATGGATTGGAAGGGACCTTAAAGATCATTCAGTTCCAAACCCCTTGCCATGGGCTGGGACACTTTCCACTAGACCAGGTTGCTCAACGCGCTGTACAACCTGGCCTTGAATACTTCCAGGGATGAGGCATCCACATCTTCTCTGGGCAATTTGTTCCAGTATCTCGCCACTCTCATAGTAAAGAATTTTGTCCTAATATCTAATTTCTACCTGCCCTCTTTCAGTTTCCCTCTTGTGCTGTCACTACATGCTCTTGTAAATAGTCTCTCCCCAGCTGTCATTTAGGCTTCCTTCAGGTACTGGAAGGCTGCAATTAGGTCACCGCAAAGCCTTCCCTTTTTCAGACTGAACAATCCCAACTCTCTCAGCCTTTCTGTAGTACTGAATAAAGTTTGTAGGTGGAGCTATGAAGAAGGTTAATCATAGACATTGTGGTACACCTGTGCCCAAGGGTAGTGGAGCAGGAGACCCTTTAGGAACATGCATTCTAGATGCACGCCATTACCTCACTGGAAGAGTAGGGCCATATCCCATTTAGGTAGCTCCTGCTCACCGTCCTTTCCTGTCAGGTTGTCCACTGGAAACCTGCTGTGAATGTGCCTAGCCAAGCACAGAAACTGTGGTGTTTAAAGGTCTAAATAGAATCCAGTGCAGTGCATGGTTCTGAATTTGAGGATGAAAGTTCATCCACATGTTCAAGTGGAAAGAATAATAATTTTGTGTAGTGGATAATTCAAAATGCAATGAAATACTCTGGTATTTAAACTGTATGGAAAAAAGCATCTTTGTTACAGAGCTTTGAGAAGAGTGGCTTGCTTAGTTGTGGCAGTACAGAAACCTACTGAGAAAAGCATTGAAAGGCTCAAAAAGTCAATTAGAATTTTTTGGGCTGTGAATTAAAACCGAGTAGAAGCAGGCTGCCTGCGTCAGTTCCGCTAGAGAAAACAAGGGTTTGGAGATAGAAATTATCAATTTAAGAATGAATTAACCATGGCCTTTTTCTGAGGGCTGATCAGTTGTTTATGGGGTTATAGATGTAGAAGCCAAGTTTTGTTGACCTGCAGGACATGGTTTGTTTTTGCAAAGCCATGTCACTGGTGTTCATAGTCTCTGTTCCTCTGCTGACACTTGAGGTGGTGTGATGTTAGAAGAAACCCTAATATAAAGTAAACCCACATATGTGGGTGGTTTATATTTTTGAAGTAGAAATTCAGAGCTGAAGACAAGTCTTCCAGGGGGAACAGTACTGAGCTGCATTGTTTTGCTTCTCTGTTGTTTTTGGTTATGTATATTTTATTTCAACCCTTGCATTCTCAGTTGCAGGATTTTCTCAATTCTGATACCTCAGTGTTTTCATGGAGATAAATTTGCTTCACTTTTTCCACAGCAGGAATAATGTATTATTAAAAGGCAATAGAGAAGTCTTTTAAATAATTAAACAGGCTTCAGTAATAAATGAACTAAGGGGGTAAAAGAGAAAGGAAAGAATTGAAATGAAGATGAGTTTTTATTGATAGTATATTGCTGAGGTTTTTTCTGAGCAGACTTTTTAAAACTGTTGGTTGAGCACACAGACTACAGGTCAGCTTTCCATCATTTATGAGAGACCACAGACTTAAGTTTACACAGGAAAAAAAAGCCCCAAATGCCCCAAGCCAAAAATCACTAAAAAACCAAAGCAAACCATAACAAAAAGCATTTTATTCATCAATCACACAGAAGAAAGCTTAAATGTATCCATTAGTCTTCTTGAAGACTAGCACTCCCAGAGTTACTGGCTTTTAAATTACAGTGAGCTCTAGATACGTCACCCCTTGAATATTTTATTGTTTGGTTACATTTTTTAAATTATTGAAAGATGAAAGTAACTTCAGATGATTTTTCTGTGCTGTTGAAAATTAAAACAGCATTTGCTATAGTTAAAATCTTTTGAAAACACAGGAGGAATCCACAGTGACTTTTTCAGACTGTCACATAAAACTTCATTTTTACTGGAAGTTGAAGTGAAAGTTATCTCTAAGGAACTCCATACTCAGAGAAGCAGCCAGCACTGAGTCAGATCTCTCAAGTGGAATTGTTTGTCGTTGTCCAGATGGTGGCAAGTGGTAGGAGGCTCTGTCTTTGCAGGACATCATCACCTGGATCAGGGGAAATTCCCCAAACCAAACCTTCCCAAACTGCATTTGTTCTTAGATACAGTTGGTCTGTGATCCTCTGTGACCAGTCCAGCATTGGTGATCCATTGCTGTTGTTAACTTCAAGCTGCGTACAAAACACCTCCTATGTTAAATTTATAGATAAGACTGTTGTATATTACATTATCTGCACGGGCAGGAGTAATTTCTGTTGACTACCAGTGTCTTACCCATAAACTATTTGGTCATTTCTGCAGCAGAAACGGCATGAGTCAGGTGTTGGATCAGTCTGAGTCCTGACCCAATAGGTGCCTGTTGAGAGATCCGATCACTTCAGGTGCTAGCTAGCCAGGGTGGTAGTTAAAGTGATAAATGATTCATATCAGTTGTCTTGTGCACAGGAGGAGCCTGTTGAGGGAATCTCTTTAGGCTGCCTGAAATTCCTGTGTGGAGAGATCCTATAGCAGTTAGTCAGATGTGTTGTTCTGAGTGAGCAGTTCAGTCACTAACCTTATCTCAGGTCACCTTGTCCTATCATGTATGCACAAACTGGCAAGGGGCAGGTCCTGACAACCCAGCAAACTGATGGGTAAGTGCAAAGGGTTTGTGCAGAGGCAGCCATACTAGAACTACAGTTCAAAGTTCACTTTTGTCCATATATCAGAATTATAAATTAAATTGTGCCACAGTATGCAAGTATGTGTACAGTGATAAGTTGGTATTGCTTGCCCACCATTTTTAGCACTATATTTAAGGAAAAATTTTGACAAAGACAACCAAGAAGTGTTAGCTTTCAGCTTCATTCTTTATGGGTATTTATACCAACTAAAATCTATGGTCTCAGTCTGTGTTCTAGTGAACAGAATTCGAGCTGTTCGAATCACACAGGACGCTTCCATCACATAGGCGTCCTAAAACCTAAGAGATTTCCTGGCATAGTTGTACTGATAAGGGCAGTTCTTATGTTAGAATGCATTTGATTATACTTGCATGTTGGACCTGAAGATTCCATAGTGCTTTGACCCTTTCCTAATGTGTATGTGTTCTTTTCAGAAGACTTTTTATCTCTAAAAATAAAAAATATAAATATTTAAGCCTTCTTTATCTGATTGTCACTTGAGCTGTATGAGGAGACCTTGCCATTCTTTTGCCACAATAGCTGTAGGTAGATATTTCTGTCATATAAGTCATGCCCTGTTGTCTAAGTGAATCTCAAATTGTTGAAACATTTGTTGATTTGTCCATGCAGATGATACTGCACAAAAGCTCCAAATAAACTACCTTTTTTTGAAACAAAAAATGACCAATGCTTTTTAACATCTTTGTCAGCAACATAAGACAGTGGGATTGAGTGCACCCTTGGCAGGTTTGCCAGCAACACCAAGCTGAGTGGTGTGGTCAACACACTGGAGGGAAGGGATGCCATCCAGAGGGATGGGGTAGGCTTGAGAAGGGGGCCCAACTTGTGAGAACCTTATGAAATTCAACATGGCCAAGTGCAAGGTCTGCAGGTGGGCCAGAGCAATCCCAAACACAAACTGGCAGAAGAGCTCATTGAGAGCAACTCTGCAGATAAAAACCTGGGGATACTGGTCAGTGAAAAACCTTTTACAAGGGCATGTAGTGGTAGGACAAGGGGGAGTGGCTTCAAATTGACAGAGAGTAGGTTTTGATTAGATATAAGGGGAAAATTCTTTACTGTAGGGTTGGTGAAGCACTGGCACAGTTTACCCCATCCCTGGAAGTGTTCAAGGCCAGGCTGGATGGAGCTTTGGGCAACCTAGTCTAGTAAAAAATGTCCCTGTTGACAGCAGGGGCAGTTTAATTTAGATGATCTTAAGATCCTTTCCAGCATAAAAGATTCTATGGTTCTATGATTTCATCTCCTCTATCCTAGCCTTATGACCCACAGGCTATACTCTGTTCAAATCATCTGCTGCTTAAAGCACATAAAACAACACTGCTTTTATGAAGCAAGAGCAAGTGATTGTATCTGAAAATGTTTCAGTGTCAATTACATGTCTCTTCATGAGCTGTATAGGAAACAGCTGGATTGACCTGGATAGGTTAGATGCAACACAATCCTCTCCGTTTACAAGTTCTGTTACTAAATCCCTCTGCACAATAGCAAGGAAGGCTTCTCAGGTGGAGCAGGTTGCATGTTAGTTAGTCAAACAACGCCAAAATTGAGATGGAGAATTTTTGGATGTACCAGGTTGAGTATCGTAAGAAACATGTAAGTAGATATTCAAGAGAAAAAGGGGGTAGCTATCACTTTTTTATTGCTGCACTTAAGAAAATTCCATTGATAGACCTCTGTACCTGAAAACAGCATGCTTCATGTGACCTTACTGTGTTTGTTTTGACGACAACTTTGTTAGGCTTCTAAAACTTGTTTTGTTAGCGACAAATGACAGCAAAACAGTCACTAAGCCTTTATTTTAAACTATGTTTGGAGCAGCTATCCAAATTATCTATCCCTTGTGATCCATCAGAATATTTCTTGTTATTGCTGTGACTGCATTCTTTGCTCGTACATTATATATGGCACCTCTAAAAATGCATTTTGATGTCAAAGAGAACCAAATGTTTATTCTTCAAAGACTGGACTTTCCTGTACTAATGTTTTCAAGAGCAGCTTTCATGTCAGGTCATGCAGCAAACTGTAGGATGTTTTGATATTTGGGCTTGGTAGTTTTGGTTCTTGGTTTGGTCTCTTTTTTTTGGGCGAGGAGGGGTTAGTGGTGGTTGTTGTTGTTGCTGTTGTTGTTTGCGGGTTTTTTTTCCCCGAAAAATATTTGAGCAGACATTCAAACAAAGCACACAGAAAGCCATGTAATAATTTAGTTCCGATACTTTGTAGATGAAAATACCTGAGTGTAGAGGCACTTATCGTGCTGGTGGAGTAACTGTTAGTACATTTCAAATGTTGCAAAATTTCTTAATGCTAATTATCTGTTTTAAATTAAATCATTAGACTTTATCCTTCAATGAGTGAATATGAAAGTTTTCATCTATTGAAAAGAGCACTTTTTTGTGCGTGCACGTACACATTCAACGCTTAAATTGATTTGTCTGTTGCTTAAAGCACAATCTTACGATGTCTAGGTGTCATTAGTGGGTTGATAGTATTATGCACCTTTTAAATCTATTCCTAATACAGAAATACTGCATAACTATAAGAATGTGCCCACTATGAAAACTCTTCCTTTTGTAAATAGGAGTTGCCATTTGTGCAGTTGCATCACCATGGCACTGTTGACTGGTAATCACACAGCAAGTAGAAAGAGCCTGTATCTCTCTCACAGCCTTCGAGCAGTTCTTCAGTCTAATGGTGCAAGCACATGCCAACCTTCTAGGGATTGTTTCACAGCTGCATCTTCTTTTGTCTTGCAAAGTACAGGGAGATGCAGAGACTGCTCTTTTACCCAGGAGATATCTGTAAAGAATTGCTTCTTAACTCTTTGGAAGCCTTTATTAGTTAACTATAATTTTAGTACTTAGTTATTATCTGAGATAGACATTTTGAGAGGAACACTCGTTCCTCTAAAAGAATGTTCTTTACTCGTTCATAAAGAGGAAGAAGTGGGGAAGGGAGTTTTGTTTTCTTGTTTCATTTCATATCTAAGGGAAGATAAAAGAAACTTAGACTTTTTCCTTTTTAGTTGTTGTTTGTGGTTTGTTTTTGGTTTTGTAGGTTTTTTGTAGACTATTTCATAGAACTCAATTTTTCATCTGTGGTGGATGCACAGCACGAGGGTGGAGTTGCTGCCAGCTCAGACCACTGTAAATGTAGCCCTCTTCTGGTTAGACTCATGCGCTCAGAGAAAAGCTGTGTCTGTCATATGGTTTATGAAAAGATAAGAAAAGCATTTGACTGTTTTGCCATCAGCAATGAACTGTTGAGCTGGCAAAGCTAGGGCTGCACTCTTCCTGTGTCAAAGGAGAGTGTAGAATGCCAGGGCTATTGGGCTAAATACCCAATTTAGCGTTAGCTAAATGCTAGACTTCCCTTTTGAGAATTCACATTTTGGCTTGTACAGACATGGTTTTTTGGTATCTCCTTAAAATCTGCCTCTAAAAATACCTGCTGGATTAAAGCTTTGTACTCTCTTCCATTTCAGTCACCTTTATTAATTCACATTTTGTGTTGTTATGTCACACCCTCATACCAGAGGACCCCCTGCTCTGTACTTCAGATACCGTGCTACAGCTTTCTCTCATCACTAGCATTCATTAGGAATTGTCTATGGTTAGAATATCTTTTCCGGAACGTTCTTTCCCTTTATCAAGGTACTTGCTGATGAATCATGGAATTGTTTATGGAAAAAGGAGAAAAATTAGGAAATCTGATCTAAAGAGCAGGTACTGAGCTCACAGCATGAAATGTTGGATATTTTCCAAGCTCTTACTGTATCTAGAATGAGGAATCCCAGTCCTTGATTGCTCTGGTATTGAATTGTCATTGAATATATTAATAAATTCTTGAACACATCAATATTATTCTGCACAGTTTATAAAAGTTGTTTTTTAAGATGATCGAACAATATTTATGAGCAACCACTGCAGCTTTCCTCTGCTCAGATTAGATTAGTTTAGCACCTCAGGTTAATTGTACCTCAGGGCATGTGTGCTTATGTGGAAATTTCAGTCTTTTGTTCACTTTTCACAGTTTGACAACTGGGTAAACTTTAGCTGAATCACTGTGTTCTGCTTAAGGTCAGTTCACTTTTCTCCCCTCACAGCTTACTCCTCAGTGACTTTGCCCTTTCTTTCTTAGAATGTCAGAGTGTAGCATGAAGAATATGAAATAATAATTTCTACATTGGGCACTCATAGTATTATTTGATTTTCTTGTCATGTCTAGTCTCCATCTCCAGATTCCTCTTCACCTCGAGGTGCTGAATCGTCAAGTAGGCAACATCACCCGGATGTCTGTAGTCCAGCAGAGGCTTCCACTAATAAAGAGGTAGAGTGAAAGCTTTTTAAAAGTCACAGTGTTGTTTATGCTGCTTATGCCTCTTAATTTTCCTTGCTTCCTTGTATCTGTGCAGTCCATTTTCTTCTTTTTTCTCCCTTATGCTTCTGTACCTTATGCTTGCCTGACTGAATTTGGCTATCTGACTGAATTTCTAACATACTTAGGACTCTTTATCATGGCATTTCTGACTCTGTGTTCAGCTGTCACTAAATTTATTTAACAGGCTGAAGGTTAGTGATTTACCAATTAGCTAACATCCACTCTGTAGCAGAGGCAAAACAGAGAAGCCCTTTCCTTGTTTTTCCCTACAGAGAGAATATTTCTCAGCCAGATGAAAAAGTGCATAAATTAAATTAATTACATACTAAATTATGCTGCTTAATATTTTGTTATTGTAGAAATTGGCCTGCAAGTGATTCATAATCAAAATTCAATTCCTGACTTCAGGGTCCTCAAAATAAAGCTACGTACTTTGGGGTTTTTCCCCCTCACCTGGTAGTGCTTTAGACTGCAGTAGTTCCACCAAAACAAAATGAGTGTGAATAGAACTGCTCGTAGTGTGAAAAGAAAATCACTTGACATAAAACATATTTGGATTAGTATAGAATGGCAGGTTCTGTAAACAGAAACTTTTGCAAGTATTTTCTTTATTTGTTTCTTTTTTTTTTATAAACTTGAAAACTATCTAGAAACTAGCATAACAAAATACCCTATTGATACTGATAGCAATGCATGAGCTATCTTCCAAAATTAAAAACCTGATCTATTGTAAGTGGATTAAAATTGAAATACTAATTAAATAATCTTATTATTTCTTTTTTACTTTTGTAATTATCAAGGGATAAGAAAGCTATAAAGTTGTCTATAGCATATGTCTGTATGTCAGTCTATATTTGCATTTAGAAAATAATCAAAAATTTCAAAAGACTGAAGAAACCCATTATTTTTCATGTTCTAAAGTTTTCAGTTATAGATCATGCCATTAAGTTTTCATCTGCTTTACTGTTATCTTATGCCTTAAGCATTTTTCAGTACAGACTTTGTCACTATGTATTCTATATTTCAGCAATTTTTAGATATCAGCAAACTTACTGAAAGGAAGAAAACAAACAAAACACTACTGGTTTCAATTGTTAGTATGTGCTTACACATAGTGGCAGAGGTGGTAAACCAGTTTTTACTGTAGGATGTGTTGGGCTGTTAGTTTCCCTCACATGAGGAATAATTCCTGCTCTAGGACTTCTGATGCAAGAATAAAAGTGATAAAACAGCCTCATGTTTTTCGATTTTTAGGTCTTAGAGAAACCTTTTAATTAAATATAAATTTTATTATACTGGATGGCAACAAGATTATTGAAAGTAATAAAATATTAATGACCTTGATATTTCATTATTCATGGATATGTAAAATTAAAAGGTGTAGGTTTCCACCTATTGGTAACTTTATCTGTTACTTTACTATTCTGGTGGTCTTTACTTTACTATTCTGCCTTTCTACCTGGGTAATGAGCAAGAAAAATGAAATTTGTGAATGAGAATAAAGACATATATGATAATAGTTTGCACCTATCCTAAAAATAAGTTGCTAGTTAGATTGCTGAATAGTTGCTAAATCTGTATCACAGACTTGTTCACACCTTAAAAAGAAATAAGTGCTTTGTAAAAGCATTTATGTATGTGAGCTGCCTCTGGTATGCAGGGGATTTGTCCTCTCTGCCTGTCAGAACCCAATGTTTGAATCTCCCCTTTAGCACTACACCGGCAGATATTACAAACAGATGTTGGAGTGTATATGGATAGGTGGTTCAGTAGGAACATTCATCTGAAGAGGTGAAAGAGCCACAGATCTGAAAAGACATGTCAGTGTCTTAATGCAGCTTAAATGCTCTGACAGCAGCAGATCATTGATTATTGACATCTTCATTGATGCTAGTACAGTGTCTAATGGACAGGATTTTTGGATTCACAACACCACTTAGTAATTTCCATAAGGAATGAAAAGAATTTACAACTGCACAGGCCCAGCTCTCCATGTCAAACGCCTTTTTTGTTTTTAATTCACAAATTTTATTTTTTGTCTAGACATGCATCGTTGATTGAAAAATATTGCTTGTTACATCAATTTTCCATTTCTTACAAAGGAAAAGATTCCTTGGGGTTAGTCAGTCAACCTGTTACCTAACTGTTACCTTTCTAGTTTACCTGTTTTTTCCATGAATATGCAGAACCTGGTAAGTTGCCTGTCATAAAGAAAAATAATTTGGCATATATTTCCATGTATACCATCTGGAAATATACTGAAAATTATTGACGATAATATGCATTATTCTGATCATATGTATAGATTTTCTTTTAATAAAATTTTATTAAGCAGTCGTTGGAGGAGTTACTGTTAGTACAATCAGTTATAGATTCATTAACTATCTAGAAGTCTTACCTGCCTATGATAGCAGCAGGTATTTCAATATATCCATTACCAACTATATAGTGACACACAGAATTTTGTTTGATACATTTTTGTATGTGGTTTATGTTGTTGATTATAACAAAGTGATGAGTCTTACTCACCACAGGTTGTAGCCTTCAGAGGTTTGAAGTGTTAGTCTCATTGTCTTTCACATAAAGTACCACTAGGATGTAAGGTTGTTTCAGTGCGTGTACTTACATGCACTAGTCAAGATTCTATTTATTTCTTCACCTTTTATGTAATTGGAACTACGAAATGTGGTTTTGTGCTTGATATGGTTGGTATAAGCACAGTTGGTGGTGAGGTCATAATGAACTCAGTTTTATGCCACAGAATGCAGGTTGCTACCTAACCTGTTAAAATTTAGAAAGCTTTTTGTAGGCTCTGTTAATGTGAGGGATACACCTAAAATCAATCCTAATGAATAACTGCATTTTGTTAATGATGATTTCAGTCATGAAAAATAACAGTAGAGTGCAATTTTTATATCCCTGAATGTATTTATTTGTAGTTGGAAGATCCAGTGTCTTTGAGGTATTACGTACTTTCCTGCATTTTTCTTGATTATTAAAAGTAGAGCACCTATTGATAGACAGTTATTGTACTAGTGAACACTAACAAGTAAGTAAAGTCTGGTCTTAGCATATTGCCAACTAGATAGACACAAATGGAATACATTGAATTTATTCCAGTAGGTGGTTAGATTTTGAAAATACTAAATATAAATAGGTGTTGTTCTACCTTTACTAACTATGGCTGATTTAATTTTTTTTTTTTTTGGCATGGAGAAATTTTTAATGCATATTTGTGCATGCTATGTTCTGTTTGAAATCCTTTTTGTCTTAATTACAGTCCAGAAAAAGCTTGGCTTCATTTCCAACGTATGTTGAAGGTAAGATAGTTCTACAATTTCTAAATGTTTTCTCGCATCAAAAACCCACCTGTATTTATAATATATAAAATTTTATTTTTATTTGCTGAATAGAAAAGCTACTTGGGTTGGGTGTACTGATTTAGATTAAATTGTGTCTAATCTAGAACCTGAGCTAAATCCTACTGCGCTCTTTCAGAAGTTTAGAAACATGGAGCTTTTAGTTTTTCAGTGTTTCATTGTGTCGGTTCTGCTGGGTTTTTTTCCTCAGTATCACTTAAAACACTACTTTTTATGGTATTTGCACAAAATACATGAATGTGTGTGGACAAGGAAAATAGACTAAGCAAGAAGACTGTAGTGCTCTGTCCAGTATTGATTTCAATTGGTAGGCTCAGTCCAGTCTGTTGGATTAATTGGCAGGCCTGCCAGTGAAAATATGCTCTGCTTAACCGCTACCTGCCTCTAATTAAATGCTGCTTCCCACCTTAGAGTTACTGAGAAAAAGCAAGTTACTTGCTACATGAAGTGCTGTTACCTTTTGTATGAGTCTGCATCCTGTGTGTACTGCAGGAGCAACGCAAGTTGTAACACCCAATTACGACAGAAGCAGAAAATAGAGGTTTCATTTGTTTTTGTTTTTTTTTTCATTTTTCCCCTGACAGTGGTTGTTCCATGTGCTTGATGAAATGTTAGAAATACAGTTGATGCAATACTTTATTTGCACTGCCTTGTAATTCCTTGGATTGCTTTACAGTGTGCTGTGTTTAATGGATTATATGATCATTTTCTTTACGCTGCAAATTGATCATTTTTTGTCTTCCATGTATAAGCTGCATGTTTTGAAATCTCTGGCCAAAATGTCAGTAAGTCCCATAGCTATACACTGGAACATTGTAACAGTGATTTCAATTATCTTAAAATGTGAATCCGTCTCCTATTGGTAGTCCTGCCTATCAAGAGCTTTTTAAAATAACCCTCTCCTCCTTAGGAAAAAACAAAAATTGTAAACTAAAATTTTCTTGGTTCTTGGTCCAGCACAAAATTCCTCAAAAATTACAAATGGTCCATTTTTATGTGCCAGCAGTCCAAGGAAAAATTTGCCAGTAGCTGTACTGTGCTTTCATTGAGATAATAGTTTTGTTGTCAGAGATAATAAATGGAGAAAGTCTTCTAAAAAGCAGTCTATGTGTTCACCACTAATGCAGTTGGAGCACATACCTTTTTTTGGTTTTAATATGCCTCTTTCTTGTAGTCTTACCTACACCTTTGCCCATCTTTCTCTTTTTTTTCCCCATTTTGATCAGAAATTACACTGTAAAGGGTTTTGCACCCTTTAGAGTAAAGTGCACCCTTTAGTGAAAAGGCCTTGATGTGTAGAGTAATAAATAGCAGCACTTAAAATGCTATATTATTTCTGGACTGGAAAAGTGTGTAAATATGTGGTACTTCCAGATGCATGAATTTCCTTAAGGAAAGAACTCCATTTCTTTAGGTCATGTGCTTGCAAATGACTTTTTCATTTTGAGAATTTTCCAGTTACATACTGCCTGAACAAACTCTGCACGATGGAGATGAACATCTTAAAATAGCTGGTCATAAATTTTTGTATTTAAAGAAATGGAAAAGAAGTCAAGCCTGCTCACAAGATTTGTACAGCTGCTTCTGTCTGTAGTTTCAGTGTGATATTTATCTCCACCTCTCTCCTTGTTATTTTAATCACAATAATGACTTGCTTTTCCTTGGGGCCAAACCCTCCCATGCTCATTCTGAGAGGTTATTAGTTTCATATGTTATATTTGGAATAAAATTAGCATTCTGAGTAGTTTGAAACTTGAAGCCCCATCACCTTCTATCTTAAGATACCCTTTGACTTTTTTTTTTTAAGAGGGAAAAAAAAGACAAACCTAAACACAAGGGGTTTTTTGTCATAAAATGTGAGCATGTTTACTATGAGCATTCTTTAATACAATTTGTATTCTCACTTGTCTTGAACAACAATTGTTTTTCCTTACTTCTAAGAACAAGAAGTTTCCTAAGTTAACCAGCCTCGCTTTTGGATCATGACAATTTTAACATGATGTCAAAATGGAACTTTTTCATGTATAAAATTTTTAGATATAGTTGCCAAACACCAAAAATGTTACAAATCATAAATGATGCTTTGTAAGCATTCGCCTTGCTAGGTAATGAACACTTTAAACCCTCTCGCATTCCACAGAAGATGACGAGTGTCAGATCACTAAGAATCTGTGGATTAAGAGAGTTGCTTTGCCATCAGGAGAGCCTGTGCTCTGTGTATTTAACAACATTATTTAACTCTGTACTTTACAACAATATCCTTGTTAAGAATATGATTTTTAAAGGTCATAAAAATATTTTACCTAATTAGGCAATCAGTTTTCCTGTTAAGGGGAGACATGTGGTACGTATAAAGCATTCTTGGCGAGGTTGTCCTGCCTGTTGCGCCAAGTGTGGTTAATGCACAAGCAAGAAAGAGACTGCTGGCTGCTATCAAACTGCTTGTGACTGTTGGTCTTAGAATTGCAGGGCTGGCTTTGGTGGGTGAGGAGCAAGCTGAGTAACTGTGTCTGTCCCTTTATCACTGTGAAAAATCACAGCTTATTTTGCTCCAAGCTGATCCCTGCTCACAAGAGAATGAACTATTGTGAGAAACAGGCTGGATTAACAATTATAGCTTTTGCTGGAGAGATGTTGTACTGCGTCTGCGTAGCAAGGTTTTAATAGTGGGGTTGCTACAAGGGTGTCTTCTGTGAGAAGCTGCTGAAGCTTCCTGCCTGGCTGATAGAATCAGTGCCAGCCAGCTCCAAGACAGACCCACCCCTGGCCAAGGCTGAGCTCATCATTGACAGTGGTAGCACCTCTGGGATATTATATTTAAGAATGGGGGGAAAAACTCTGCACCACAGCAGTTGCAGCCTGAGAAGAAAGGTCTGAGAATATACAAGGGAAAGATCTCTGAAGACAAGGTCAGTAGAGAAGGAAGGACTAGAGGTGCTCCAGGTGCTGGAGCAGAGATTTGCATGCAGCCCGAGGTGAAAACCATGGTGAGGCAGCTGTGCCCCTCCAGCCAATGGAAGACCTCAGTAGAAGACATATCCACATGCAGTCCCCAGAGGACCCCATGCCAGATCATGTGGATGACCAAAAAAAGCAGGCTGTGGCCCCATGGAAATCCCAGGCTGGAGCAGGCACCTCGCAGGATATGTGGCCCTATGGAGAGAGGAGAACACCTGGAGCAGGTTTGCTGGCAGCACTTGTGACCCCATAGGGAACTCACACCAGGGCAGTCTGTTCTGAAGGATTGTCTCGTATGGGAGGTGCACCATTCTGGAGCAGGGGAGGAATGTGAGGGCTCTTCCCCATGAGGAAGAAGGAGCATCAGAGACAGCATGTGATGGTCTGACCACAGCCCCATTCCCCTGTGTCTCTGGGTGCAAGAGATAGAGAAATGTGAGAGTAAACTTGAGTCCAGGAAGAGGGGAGGGATGGGGGAAGGTGTTGAAGCATCTGTTTTTATTTTTCATTATTCTACTCTGATTTGATTAGTAATAGATTAAACAAGTTCCCACAAGTGGAGTCTGTTTTGCAGTAAGTGATGAGTGATCTCTCCCTGTCCTTGTCTTGCCCCATGAGACTTTTGTTTTATTTTCTCTCCCCTGCCCTCCTGAGGAAGGGAGTGATAGAAGGGGTTTGGTGGGTAGGGTCAGCTCACCACAAACGTTGAGATAATTTGTTTGATATTTTGTGCCTTTGAAAATACTGGTTGCCTTTTTGTCATGCTAAACTGAGGTATTTCAGAGGAGGATTTGCAGCCATCAGATGCAGGCTCAAGTTGTCAGAGTTCTGCTGTTTTCCTGTGTTTCACCATGACTGTCTTCAGTGACTGCTTTCCTGTGTTACAGTTCCTGGACCTTGTGATCCTGAAGACTTAATTGATGGAATCATTTTTGCTGCCAATTACCTTGGTTCTACTCAACTCCTTTCTGATAAAACTCCTTCCAAGAATGTGAGAATGATGCAGGCTCAGGAAGCTGTCAGCAGGATCAAGGTGAGGAATAATTCCTGCTGCTTTTTGTATGGCTGCTTTATGGTTGTGAGTATGAACTTGTTACTTATATAGTAATTTTTTCATATGGGGTTATCTGTAGTTTCAGAAGGAAAAGTGCCTCAACTTAACTTTCTGCAAAATAAATCATATCTTTAATGCTGCCCTTGCAACAAGTCTGGTAAGGGCAAGTTGCCAGGTCTTTTTAATTCCCTATGGTAATTCTTGTACCATGTACACTAAACCAGAATCTGAAGTGAGTGGTGGTCAAATTTATATATAAATCTCAATGTGGAGGGAAAACAGGTTAAGGGTATAACTAGTAAGTATTGCAGCTGCTTCTGGCTTGGCACTCAAGGGAACTGCTACTGTGGTAATGACTGCAGTTATTTTTGATGCTGCTGAGGATACTTGTTTCTCCACACATAACAGCTGTGAGCTGATTTTTTAAAAAAACAACCTGTAGTGGTACAGAGATATATGGAAAAAGTAATTTGTCCTGGAATCTGAAAAATTTTGTTTAGAAAAACAGAAATGCCAACTGATTTCTGTACAGGCCATGCCAAACAATGGGAATGCTGCTGTATTGTAAGTTCCAATTATGACATTGTCAGTTGAAATTAAGGTGTGTGGATGAAGTATTGCATGGTTCTACAGGATGCTGCAACGTTCACACTACCCATACATGACTGGCTAGTAGGCACACAGCTTCATCTTCTGCTGATTCAGCTAATCAACACAACCTCCTCTGGTAATTTTTCTTAGTTTAATACCTGTGTGTTCTTCTTTTGTATAGTTTATTTTGGGTTCCAGCTCAGATTTAGTGTGCAATTGTGTAAAAGGGAGAGGAAGAGAAGGTTATCAGCAAGGCCAATAATATTGTCTGCTAAGGTCAGCTGGTGCTTCCTACTCTTGTTATTCCTTCCAGTGTTTTCCATGACAGGTGTTCAGTTTAGTCTGTGTATGTAACTTTGGCGTAGAAGCTCCAACTAGAACCATTGAGACACTTCCAAAAATTGTCATTTTACTTGTGTTCAAATGCATAAGTTCTTGTAGCCTTGTCTCTAAAAATTATTGACACTCAACATTTTAGAAGAGGCAGGCATGTAGCCTTCCTGTTAGAGATTATGCTCCACCATCTCTGCAGAAGTCTTCACTAACTTAAACTACTGAACCTTTTGCTAAAGAGTGATTTATCTTTGTTCTGTGGAGACTCTTGGTTCAGTGACATTCTTTAAAAATACGTTTCAAACAGCTTTTTCAACCATGGTAGATCTTGGTGGATTCTCCCCAAACCTGCAGTGAAGAGTTTGCCTTACAGAGTCTGTATTTTTCCTGCTCTGGGCAAATAAGGCTGTGCCCTTCTCTTTAGTAGTCCCTTTGTGTTCTTTCCTGGTGCTTGGCTGTGAGTTAGAACACTTGTCTCATTTGAATTGGCAAGAAACTAGAAGTAAGGAAGAGAAGGGAGAGAAACAAGGGCTTTAGTGTGGCTGGATCTAGGAGGGACACATCACTGGAGGGTGAAAGGAAAGATTAGCATGAGCTATCATAAGAAACAGGTATCAGGACTGGAACTTGAACCTGGGGCCGTGCAGTGAGTTTGCACCTAGAAGGTGAAGCTTGTGTAAGAATACACACTAGAAAAAGATTGAAGGGATATGGTAGAGAAAAATAAAACAGAATTGATTCAAACTGGACCTATGAGATGTGAGTGTAGAATCTTTTTCTGATACTAAACACATTTTGTAGAAGTTCATTAGCAAAATACCGTTCTTCCAGAGGATTGTTATGCCTAAGCACTTCTGTACTTCAGAACAGAAGAAATCTATTTTAATGCATTTCACTCATAAACCACATGATTCATGCATCTATATAAATCAGCAGGCATGCATATCCTTGCTTATAGTATATTTGTCTCAGGCTTGAGGCCCAAGTAATTGGACTGTTGACCTGGTAAAACCCTAGCTGATATGTTTAATTTTCTGAAACTCCGTATATTTTAGAAAATTATTGGCTTGTATTGTATTGTATACAATACCTTTGAACACTTACTGGACATTTACTGCTTTTTGCTTCTAAATGAAGCTCAGGCAACCTCCCTGCATTTTAGAGTCTGTGGCTTATTAGGGGTTGGCTTGGGCTAGTTTTGTTGCTGGTTGCCATTAAAGCTAAATGTTTGCAGAGAGAAATTCATTATGACAGATGGAGTTCCTGCTGCCAGATTCATCACTGCACCAGATACCCTTTATCCCAGATGTGTAAATTATGGCTTGCAGTGACCTATGTAGGTTGTGCCCTACTCATGTTTGTTTACAGAGTGCCATAACTTGTTCCATGTCAGCCATTTCTCCATAGTTAAAGAAAACAAAGCTTATGAATTAAGGATGAGCTTTTAAAATATGCACACTTGAAGCTGAATATTAAAAAGGAATGAAGAGCTTTGTTTAAGCCTTGCTACGTACACATACCTTCACATAAGTGTATACCTTTTGAATTTAATAATCTCTATAGTGCTTCCTTTTAGCAGAGCCTTCAGACCACATATTCATTCATTTAGAATATGAACAGAGTTTGAAAACAATTCTCCATGCTTCTTCTTTAGAGAAGAATCTTTTCAATTAAAAGTCCAAGAGTTGGATGTTTTCTTGCTTGGGCTTTCATCTCTGTGAAGCCCAGGTAACTTAAAACAGATACAGTGCTTTGAAGGTATTCATCAAGCATAGTTAGGAATATTTCACTAGGAGGCACTTTAGCTTGCTGTGTGGCAAGTTTGAACATTTCTAGATAACACCTGGCTTAATTTCCGAGTGTAATTTAAGATAAAACCCATATGTGGAAATAGTTTAGTATGTCACACATTTTCATACTCTCAGTGTCCTTCCTCTCAATGCTCACTGAGTTGCAGTACATTTTTTGTAGAAGCTAAATGGATTGAATAAACTTAAGACGTCTCTGTAGCAAAAGCAGAAGCGTGTTGGGTTTTAATGTTCTATAATTTTGGAAATTGCATCTGTAGAAATAATTACATTTCATTTACCTTAAATAAAAATCCTGAATTCTGTATGTTTTTTAAAAAAATGTGTAGATTAGGTATTTTCTGGTTTTTTTTTTAATTTTAGGAGTACGGAAAGAATCTTTGATTTGAGTTAGCAAAATAATGTGGTAATAAAGAGGATTTTTCAAATAAAGTATCTTGCATAGAATTATCCTAATTTTTTTGTTGTTCATGGACCATAACTTTGTTTGTGACGTTTCTGTGCAGTGTTACATCACTTATTAAAAGTGCTTGTACCATGTCATTGCCTTCCTTTTATGAAATTTTTGAAAGTCGTTCTTCATTATGCTTCCATTTGAAGAACAGAATTTTTAATGAATTGAATCATAATGTATTTTGATAAATTGTTGTTCTACATTGTAAAGCTGTAGATCAAAGATTTTTTCCCCCCTTTTTCCTTCTTTTTGGCCTGTGCTTTTCTTCTTTTGGGAGGTCCATCACTCTAAAGTTTTAGGAAGGTGAGGAAAAAAAAGCTTGATTTTGGAAAGCAGTTTAAATGCTCTATCTCAGGAGTGTCTCCTCCTTGCCCAGTGTATGACAGCCAGCTGTTATTCAAGATAAGTATATTATTTCTGAGTATTAATTTAAATAAAGAGTAATGTAATGAGGAGCCTGCCATGTAAGACAGTTTTAATTTCTTTTGCAATAGTTTGCAATCACCAGGCTATAAAACACTTCTTAGTTTGAAAAAGATGACTAAAAGCTAGTGTGAGAATGTTTCTATTTGTAAATAAGCAGCATGGCCTAAAGTTGAAGTAGCTGCTTTCAGATTTGTTTAGACAAAACCTGTCTGATTTAAGTTGTGAGCATCAGTACAAAATGTTTGATGTGTTTTTGTGATTCAGGCCTCCTGTTTGCTCTCCATAAAAGTAGTTAGTGCTGAATCTGTATGGAGCTCGTAACAATAAGCCTCCTCTCCACCACAAGCACACCTGTAAATTTAATTAGCAAAGAGGCTCTTATTTTTGGAAGTAAAGGGATGACTGCTAGCCTGGTGAGTATTGCATTCCTTCAGTGAGCAGATCTGTAAGTTCAGTTCACCATTGGTTTGAGTTCATGACTGCAAGACTGTAAAAATTATATTTGTTTGGGTTGTTAGTAGAAACCTCTTTTAAGGTGTTTCTGGAGCTGAAATACATGCTCCTCTGCTTCCTTGAAAAAATGTGCTAGTGTAGACGTATCTTTTTGTAGGTGTCACAGGAAAATTTGTTGACCAGAGACACAGAGTGAACATTGGTATGGATTTATTTGCTCAGAAGGTGGAGAAAATCAAGATGACAGTTACCTTCTGTCATTTTATTTTTACAGGAAAAAGTAGCATAGTGTTAGGGAGGTTATTTTTTGTGGTCTATTGAAGTATGAGATCTGAAAAACCTGGAATAATAAGGCTTAAAATTTTTCTCTCACCTTTTACATTGGTGTGCCTTCTAAAGAAATAACCTCATGGTTTACACTGTAAGTGAGGGATAGCTCTGTTCTGTTTCTTAAAAAACCCCCAGAAACCTCAAAAACAAATGCACATAAAATAACCTTGTTTGTTGCAAGTAACATTTTAAGTGAAAAAACCCCTCCTTTTGTGTTCTACCTGACTCTTTTGGTGCTGTTTCTTTTCTTTTCTGAAGTTAATTGTGCTCAACATGAAATTTTAATATAATTTTTTAAGCTGAAAAGAAAAGGAGGAAATTAACCTAAGCAGGGACTAATTTAGACCAGTCTGTGAGCCCTGACATTAGTATGTAGATTCCTGCTTGACTTGGAGTCTCTGTAAGTTCTTCTCTAACTGTTCTCCTGTCTCTGTTTGTTCCATGCTAAGCAGATGGCCCAGAAATTAGCCAAAAGCAGGAAGAAGGTGCAGTACAAACTCCATCAGCTTGATGTTATGCTTGTTCTTTTGTTTTCTGGGAGGGTTTTTTCCTTTCTTTTTATTTTGTGGTTTTGTTTTCTGCATCCAGCAAGGTCTTTTCAGATTTATTTCTGAGCCATCATACAAGTTGACATATCTCAGAAACCAGTTGCCCGATTGGCCATTTTTTGTTGCTTATCATTAGCCATTTCATGTCAGACATAGAATAAAGATTGGATTCATCAAATGATTACAGGCAGTACCCAAAATGCATATTAAAGAATCAGGACTTGCATGGCAAAGGTTTTAACTTTGTAAAATGATGGATTGAAATAAAGTGTGGTTTTGGTTTTTATATTTTTTTTTATTTTATCTTTCTGTAAGAGTGCTTTGTTTGACTCACAGAGGTGTCAAATTGCTGGATGCAAAAAAGAAAAAAGTTTATGTCTTATAGTAATATATTAAGATTGACTCATCTTGTAATAAGTTTTGTTTGTGGAGCTTTCAGTTATCTTCTAACAAATGTAATTTCAAAAATATTACAAATTTTTTCTTTCTATTAACAAAATATGACTCCTAAAGTGGGTTACTGCTTGAATAGTATGTTGTCTGGCTGTGAAGATCTTACCAGAACTGCATCATGAATAGCTCAAAAAGTACCCACCTGTGGTACAGGTTTTTCCATTGGACTTGGCAGCCACTGTTAGCCCATATAGAAATTGCTCAGGCAAGAGATGCTGGTAGGCCTTTCTATGGCTTGTACAAAAACCTTCTTTGAAGAGGGATTCATAGTGTGCAGAAAATGGTAGAATCATATGCTTTTCAAGGAGTTGATATAGTTCACGTTGCAGTCAGGTGTAATTTTTACTGCCTCAGGAAAAATATCAGTCAGGCTTTTATGAGGTTAACTCTTTTTTCAAACAATACCCAAATCACTTTCACATATATGATACAGTTTCCACATCTTTGTGTTTATCTTTTGCTTCTGCAGTCTAATACTCTATCCTGCATTGCTGTTCTGGTGACTGTGTCTTAGTGCACCCCTGTTTGTAAACTAACATCATTATTAGTAAGTATGTTACCTAATGTGTTTGTTTGACTCTAATGCATTTATTTGCAGGCTCCAGAGGGTGAATCTCAACCCATGACTGAAGTGGACCTCTTCATTTCTACACAGAGAATAAAAGTGCTGAATGCAGACACACAGGTATAGACATCTTTGTCAATATTGTTGGAGCAGACTACTGGAATAGACTTTCACCTACAAGTTAAAATTTGTCTTCAAAATGTGCTGGCTCTTGTATTTCCCTCTAGCCAGAAATCCATGGTCCAGAACCATGTCATACAGGCAATTGTATGACATGGTTGTGTCTGACTGTAGAAATAATTGTTCTATTTGTGGCTAAGATAATTGCAGTCATCTCATGTCTTATGAGCCATGATGCATTGTTTGTGCCCAGAGTAGCCCAAAATTTGTTCATAGTCCTTTACACATACATGTCCAGCACATGCAGATTCTGCAATTGAGGTGTTTATGTGCTTTTCCACAGAAAAAAATAATTGTAGAACCTTCTCTTTATTTTATTTTTGGGAAACGAAAGTCTTGGTTTCTATTAGTATCTCCCTTCATGCATGACAGGTGTTACAGACTTCACATAGCAGAAGTCTTATGACTATTTGTGTGTTTTGATAATACTAGGTATGCTATAAAAACATAGTTGAAGCAGCTGCTTATGTTGGTTTTCTTATTCCCCAGGAAACCATGATGGATCATCCCCTGCGGACCATTTCTTACATTGCTGATATAGGAAATATAGTTGTTTTGATGGCTCGTAGGCGAATGCCACGCTCTAACTCCCAGGATAATGTGGAAGCATCTCACCCTTCTCAAGACGGAAAGAGGCAGTACAAAATGATTTGTCATGTCTTTGAGTCTGAGGATGTAAGCAATTACACTGTCTTGTCATTTTCTAGGAGTGGAAAAGTAAGCACGTTTTGATAGGCCCAAAGTCAATTGTGAGCGGTCCTGTTTGCTTTTTGACTGCAATCAATATTTCATCTAAGCAGAGGAACTTGTCTGCTGTTTATGTTTGGACCTGAAATGTCACAGGAAATTGGTGTTCATAGAAGTGCTTACCATTTTTAAGCTTCTTGAGTGCCTTCCATTAACAGTGATAGGAGTGTCCAGTTGCTGGAGGTTTCAAATATCAGCTCAGATTCTGTGTAGGAGAGGGAAAGTCTGTCGGATGTACTTATTTTCCTAGGGAAGTTGTATCCCAAGTCTTTCATTGACAGTCAATCACTGATACATACCAGAAAGGTGGGTTTTGTTTTTCGGGAGGTTTGTTTTGGGGGTGTAGTTGCTATCATATCAAAAAACCGGTACAGAAAGTTGGTCGTTTCAGAAATCCCAAAAGATGCTGAATAGAGACATAAATGACTAAATTTTAACCTGCTGTTCAGGTTTCTATGTTACTTTACACAGGACGTGATATCCTGTCTTCACAACCAATGTGCATAACTTGCTGATTTTATGCACTTTTTAAAAACTCAGTAACTGAAAGGTAAAATCAACAGGTTGAAGTGGTTAGACACATAGTTTTCAGGGTCATAGTCAAGTTAGCCCTAATTATTTGGGAAAATAAAATACTCAGGAGAAGTAAGTGAAAATACTGGTTTTTTATAAAATACTCACATGTTTTCCAGTCTACACTATAACAGCAAGGAGTTTGGGATGGGAAGGTTATCTTGAATAAGGAGCTGATTTTCTGTAATGATGAATCTGTTCTAAACAAATGTCTGAATATATTATCTGATTGCAGAACACACTGCTGAAGTTAAAAAGGACGAGCACTGGTAGAAGTAATCCTGTACCAAAACTGACAGAGTATAAAAATTGTGGATTTTTCCCACAAAATAACATGTAAACCTGTTTTGCAAAGCCTTTTAAGAATCTGGTGTGAAATAGAGTAGCTAATGTATTTTTTGCTTAATATAATTTGATATGCTGCCTGTTTTGAGGCTGCTGTTCCTGTATCTCTAGTCACAAGTTTGGACACTGCTTGCTCTTTTACTGGCCAGTTGAAAAAGCAAAAATCAAACTGTCAGGTGTCAGAGGTTGGGGCTATTTTTACTTCACTGTGTGGTGGTCTGACCTCTTGGATGATCCATACTTCCTGGGTCTGCTCCCTGGGCTGCTATTAATACTTTGGCTAGCTAAAATTTGAGCTTCCCAATCCATGATTTGCTTGGATCAGCTACTGTTTGTGTCATATGTGATCCTCTCTATGCCACTAGACATTGGCCTGTAAAATGCCTGTAGATCCAGTAAAAGCATTGCTTATTGATGGGGAAAATATGCTGAGAAACTGCAGATTATATCAACTCTTCTTAGTAATGGTATATAGCTCACAGATAGCTTGCAAGATTTATCTCAAATACCCAAGTGACTAACAGTCAGAATAGAAGCATCTTGTTAGCAGCAAGGAAATGGCAGCTTCAAAGATTTTTTTCCTCCTGTGAAGTAATGCAGCCTGTTTATATTGTAAAACTTGTCTTTTTTTCTTCTGGAACAGCTGGGTACTTGACAGAATCTCCACAGTAAGTGAAACAGAAGCTATAAACCTGCAAGTGGGTGTTGGCCAGAACATGTCTCTGCTCGGATGAGTCTTTGTCTAAGGAAGACAGCACCAGATTTTCATCTGTATTTAGAGCAGTACCTTTAAAGGAGTTGAACCTTGATGTATCCAAATGCTGGGTGTCTAAATGGGAGCTGATCTCTTCCTGGTGTGAAGATACATGTATATGAATGTAAAGCCTGCACTCCTCACTTACATTATTGAGTTACGGAGGTGCAGTTTTCCCATTTTCTTGCTGTCTTGTTCTTGCTGTCAGAATTAGGTTGATCTGAGCTTTGGTAATATACTGCCACTCTATATATTGGTCTTTTCAGCACTAGCAATCATACTTTTCTCATCAGCAGGTTTAGTGCTAGTTTGAGCTTTTTAAGATACATTAAAAGTCTTATTTTGGGGTTAGGAATCTTTCCTTTATTAGGGAGCAAACTAGACTTTAAATATGACTAGCAGACTATATAAAAGTACACCTGAGCAGCATTCATTACCAGCACTCTGCCAGGCCTCCCTTGTCAGCTGTGGAACTCTCTGTTTCTTCCCTGCCTTTACCACAGCCAGAGCTGTTTCAGTGCACATCATAGTCACGTGCACTACACAATGCTCACTGCACAAATCTCTCCAGCTATACACAGCAGTACTCTGCACCATGCTGTGCTTTCCTCTGCTGCCCATTACTTGTCTAACCATGATTACTGTCTCAAAGGCAGGCATCGGTCCAGTCTTGCTTGGCACAGAGCTTTTCCCGTGTCTGCCTGCTGCCCATTTTCTCTCCCACAGCTGCAGAAGTAAAATATCTCAGGGTGGGAGCAATGCCAGTGTAGTAAGTGGTGCATTTGGTGGCTTTGGGTGCAGAGAAGACTGTGGGAAGCTGCAGGGGCAAGAAGGTGCCTACAAAGGACAAAATGAGTAGGAAAGAGGCAGAGAACTGGCAGGATCATGCAAGTTGGAAGGAGGGGAAAAAAGGGTAGGGGAGAGAGGCTGGCAATAGTAGTGGGGTGAAGAAAGAGATGCAAATGACCATTTCCAGTTACTTCAAGGGCTTGATGTGGTCACTAGTTGCTGCCTTTTTCCCTTTTTGTCTGAGGCTGATGTAGGAGTCACTGTCAATGTGATGGTTCTAAAGGATGGTAAGAAAAGTTGGAAGTATCCTTTTAAATGTGGTAGTGTGTTTTCTAGTAGACATTTTCATTTTCTCTGCTGGCTTGTCAGAGAATGACATTGCCTCTGCTGGAAGGGAGAGCCATCTGGGAGCTGTATTTATTGTAGGTGCAACCCACAGTTGCTGCAGTGACTATACCTTTACACTTATATTAGTAGTTCTTACCTGAGAAAGGATGACTTTCTTTTTCACATTTGTAGTTTATAATTGCTTACCAAGCTAGATTCATGGCAGAGGTGAATGAGTTGACATTTTGTGGGACTTTTAAATTAATTTGTAAAACGCAAATATTTTTTAGACTGGATTGTGGTAACTTGTAGGTTTGTCAACATGATGATCCATTTTACAGTGTGATTGTAACAGAGAAGGTGTCTGACATGATCATCAGAATGTTTCACGTTTTTCTTTTCTTTTCCCTTCTCTGGAAACTGCTACAGGCACAGCTGATTGCACAGTCCATAGGTCAAGCATTTAGTGTGGCCTACCAAGAATTTCTGAGGGCAAATGGAATCAACCCAGAAGACCTTAGCCAGAAGGAATACAGTGACTTGCTCAATACCCAGGACATGTACAATGATGATCTGATTCACTTCTCCAAATCTGAAAACTGCAAAGATGTATGTCTCTTTTTTTTTTTTCTTCCATTACACTGTTAAGCTGCTCTTCATCAGTTGCAGGCCTATGTTGGCAGAAATCAAAAAGCCATTAATACTTCCTGTAAATTACCTCAATTAGTCTAAAATATCCTCCCTAATAGGACACCCTGTTGTTAGTTCTGTTTCAAAGGCAAACAGTGAGCCCCAAATTTATCAGCAGTCAACTGATTTGCCATCTGGTTGCGTTCTTTTCACCAAACAATTTTCAGACAAGTTTGAAAGTGAATTTAAAGCAGATTAACAGATTAATACAATTTAAGAGATTACAGTAAACAACATAAAATTAATAGAGGCACAGGTGTTTATGAAAGTGACTGATTCCAGGTTTTAAATAATTGTATGTGTCAGAAGGCTTTGCAGCTTGCTTAATAAAAATGAACCAGTGTGCAGCTGGAACACACAGGTAATGGTTTTCCAGTCCACAGTCATGAACTCTTGCAGTCTCCTCCTATTTAGCTTTGTCCGCCAAAGCCCATGGCGCCAGAGTTTCTTTCACTGCAACTTTTTCTGCTTATATACAGAAATTACTTTTGAGGGCTGTTGTGCGCTAAGTAAAGTCTATACTGTGTAGGGTTCATCATTTAATGTTTGAAAACAAATGAAAGGTGTTAAAACCTGTACCGTATTTTGTTTTGCCTTTGAATGAGGAAGGCAGGTTGCAGACAAGGAGGGGTATGTTTGTGGGTTTTTTGAATGTTTGGAGAAGGGTGTTATCAATCAGTTCCATTGGTGTGAAAGAAAGTCGTTTTTTCTTAACAGTTTTCCTTATTATACAGGTTTACATTGAAAAGCAAAAGGGAGAAATCCTAGGTGTGGTGATTGTGGAGTCTGGCTGGGGATCCATTTTGCCTACAGTCATCATAGCCAACATGATGCATGGAGGACCAGCAGAGAAGTCTGGGAAGCTGAACATAGGGGACCAGATCATGTCAATCAATGGGACCAGTTTGGTTGGTTTACCACTGTCAACATGTCAGAGCATTATAAAGGTAGGGAACATGTTTCTAGTAGCTATGCACTTTGAAAGGGTGACATAATTGAAGCACAGGAAGTACAAAACTCTTAAATAAATTCTTACCAAATGTTTACATAGCATTTTCCATTTCATGATCATAAAATACAGTGTGAATTATGCTACATCAATCTTCTGACTCCACAAAGAACCATAGAATGGGTAAGATTGGAAGGGACCACCGGAGGTCAACTAATCCAACCTCCCTGCTCCAGCAGGGTTCCCTAGAGCATGTTACTCAGGATTGTGTATCGATGGTTTTTGAATATCTTCAGAGAAGGGGGCTCTAAACCGTCTTTGAAAATCTGCTCCTATGCTCAGTTACTCTCACAGGAAAGAAATTCTTTCTAATGTTCAGTGGAACTTCTTGTGTTCTAGTGTCTGCCCTTTGCTTTTCATCCTATTGCTCTGCAGCCTGACTGTATCTTCCTGACATCCTCCCCTGCAATACTTACATACATTGAGGAGGTTCCCTCTCAGTCGTCTCTTCTTGACGCTGAACAGGACCAGCTCCCTCAGCCTTCCACAGAATTGTGGAATTTTTTGGTTTGGAAAAGACTTCTAAAATAATTAAGTCCAAGTGCTAACCTTTTCCTCATAAATGAAGTGCTCCAATCCCCTAATCATATTCGTAGCTGTCCACAGGACCTGCTTGCTCCAGGAGTTCCATGTCTCTCTTGGCCTGAGGAGCCCAGAACTGTACACATATGCCCCACCATGGCTGAGCAGAGGGGCAGGATCACCTCTCTAGACCTGCTGACAATGCTCTTGCTGATGCACTCCAGGATACTCAGGGCCTTCTTGGCTACAAGGACACTGCTGGACATCTTGTGCAGGGGCCTGGGGTTATTCCTCCTGAGATGCAGGATCCTGTATTTGCTCTTGTTGAATTTCAGAAGGTTCCTGTCTGCCCATCTGCCCTTGTCAAGGTCCTTTTGAAGGGCTGCACAGCACCTGGGGTATCAGCCACTCTTCCCAGCTTTGTGTCATCAGTAAACTTGCTAGGAAGCACTCCTTCCCCGATGATAGGTTAAATAAAATTGGGCCCAGTACTGAACCTTGGGCGACATGCTAGTTACAGGCCTCCAAACAGACCCTGTGCCACTGATCCAGGCCTCTGAGCTCTGCTGTTGGGCTGGTTCTCAGTCCACCTCAGTTCATGGTTATGAGGATATCATGAGAGACGGCATCAAAAGTCTTGATGAAGTCCAGACTGATGGCATCCAGTGCCATTCCAGAGTGCTGGGCTATTTACTTGTGTAGACAAGGGCTCTGTGCACAATATTTTGTTCAGAAGGAAGATATTGCTAGATACAGACTTGAAATTTTGTGTCACAAATGGAGGCACAGATGCCTAATACTGTCGTAGGCCTTATTAGCTGTTAAATACCTCTTAGTATTTGGATGAAATAGAATAAATGCTTTTTTGTTTGTTTATACCTGTTTTTAAGGCTTTAAAACTTTGGCTTAAAGACATACCCTCTGTGGCATCTTTGCCCAAGTTATTTGAAAGTGTGATGCTTCTCTTCACTTGGAGAAATGAGATACTTTAATTGGAAGAGCATTCTTCTAGTTGTCAGCAAAGTATGTGACTGTGAAAAGTTTGCAGGTGATCTGGAACTGAACAGTGTCTGGCGCAGCTGCAGCATAAAAAGGAATAAGTATTTGAACATCAGAGCTTAAAGAATAGGAAAGGTATATCTCTAGTGAGTGTTTGAGACAAAGCTGTATGAAATTAGTTGTTTATTGAAATGGTCTTGCCTAGCTCTGCAGATCATCACATGCAGACACATAATGTAATGCTGATGGTACATTATACAGACATTCTTCTCTGATTTTTAGGAATATATATGTTAGACTTACTTATTAATTTAGACAACTTTTGGTAACAAGTTGTACTATGTAACTTCTTTTTTCTTTTTACATTTTCTTTTTTTTTAAAATTGCAAAATAAATTTTCCATTTACAAGGTAAATTTGCCAAGTTAAAAAAAGAACAAAGTAATTTTTTTTTTTTCCTTCATGGATTATTTCTTAATACTTGAACTAATATGTTTGTTATAAAGACTTCCCATTCAGGTTTCTCAAAATGTTAATATTGAGTTCTGATAAGTAATAGATGCATAAATCACTGAACCAGTCGTTTTGGATTCAGTGAGTAGAAATGATAGCCTATAAGTGTGACATACTGAAAATATGGCAAAAACAGTCTTACATCTGTAAAGAAAGGAAGAAGAAGAAATCATATGAAATATCTTTGTGCCAGCATCATCGAAACAAAACTCTCTGCAAATTTAGGCTCTTCATGATTGTTTCCTATCCCACATCAGTTTTATTTCTCAAACTGTGGTAAGTTACACTTCACTTATTCAGATGGAGTTTTTGTTGTGCTCATCAGTACTTTCTCAATACAGAACCAACCAGCTTTGATGTTTCCAGCTTCTGCAGACCTTTCTGTTCTTTGCTGATACTTACCACAGTTTCCACAGAAACTGCTAACCTTTTTTTTTGTTTTTCTAAAGATAAAGTTGTATGTTTGCAGTTCTTCATAACCACACATCTGTAGTTGTTCATATAGCACTTTTGGAAACAAGTATATATGAAACAAGTATATATGTGAATGATCTAAGTGCAGATCATTAAATGTGGTAGAAATATCCCAGATTTCAGATTTCCTTAGCGTGCTGTAAGGACTCCTATGAAAAGATGATAATGTTATGTGGATAAACATATGTCACAAGCACTTCAAACTAGGTAATTCAGTATTACGGTTGTAATCTCTGTTCCTAATTTACCATAAACCAATTGCAAACTGACAGAGCTTGGAAGAAGCTTTCCATGTGTTGTGGCTATTCCCTAATAGAATTATGCTGCTTGTATCCTTTTCAGAAGCATCTGATGCTGGCTACTATCAGAAACATACTCAGAAACTAGATAAACAAGTAAAGGTGGTCAAAATATG
The DNA here is from genome assembly GCA_013397935.1 of Dasyornis broadbenti. Classification (NCBI taxonomy): domain Eukaryota; kingdom Metazoa; phylum Chordata; class Aves; order Passeriformes; family Dasyornithidae; genus Dasyornis; species Dasyornis broadbenti. Next base: position 79,209 of record VZRN01002337.1, read on the forward strand.
CAATTGTTTTGTTTCTGACCTGTTTATATTACCAGTCTGCATACTACTGAAAATTAGCCACTTCTGGAATACATGTACTTTCTGTTAAATTAAAAGGATTTTTGTTAGGGACCACATTAGTTTTTTCCCCCCCCAAGGAATACGTATAAGTAACTTGCATCAAGGATTCATCAGGGAAGTAAAACCACAATAACATCAAGTCCCTTCAGGGCATGTACCCTCAATGAACTCAGATGACAGAAGTTAGACACTTAAATTCCTCATGGAAATGGGCATCCCCAATACTCTGCATGACTCCTACCCTTCAGGATTTGAATACTGAGGCAAAAGACTCTCAGACTTTTCCATAAACATCCTACCCACAGCATAGTTCAGGTTCATAAGTCCTTGTCCTCTACAGTGTACGTTGTTGTCAATACCTGCCTGTAGAAAGTGAATGGCCCTTGAGCAGGTGAGGTGTGCTGCTAATTCCTCGCCAGATTGGAGGAGTCCATAGTCATGGAAGAAGTGGAGTTCAGACCTTCTTTCTTCTGAGAGTGGAGTACAGGCAGTTCCCACAGCCATGAGCTTTGTCATTTTGTGTTCAGACAGCCATTCATTCTCTTGGAGCCACTTTCAAGAGTGAGCCAAGCTGAGCTCAGCACTGTGTGGAAGTGAGGGCAGCTGTTTTCACCCAGTGTTGATTGCACCCAGTTTAAAGCACTGACAAGAAAATGGACTTTAAGGTAGTTCATCCTGCCAGGATGCCAGTTTAGTTATTCAAGTCCCTGCTGAATCTGAAACTCAGCTCAACACAATCAGCATCAGTGGTATGTAGAGACTTCAGTGTATAATCCTAGCTATAGTAGGAATTATTTTTCAGAATTAATCATTTGAAGTCAGTGTCTGACACCTTGATTGCAGTGGGACCTAGATTATAATTGTACATATAAAAGGAATTCAGAAGCAAATACTGGAACTGGCATTTAATTAAGCAAGCTGAAAGTTGTTGTATTTTTTAGAAAGCATTTCATTCTTTATGTGGATTTTATTTATGTGTGGATTTTTGGTTAATACTTGTGTGAATGAAGCATTTCAAAAATCTCTATACAATTTCCAAGAGCTCTGAATATTTAAAGTTGTACAGGGGGTCAGATTGCAATTATTTGTGGTTTATTACGTTTGTATTTTCAGGGAGCCATATGAACACAATCTCAGAGTCTGGCAGTCACACCTGTAGCTGGTCTAGATCAACACTTTGGTTCAAATTAGAGCAGGCTTCTTTGGGCTGTGTCCACCAGGATTTAAATAACCCCAAGACTGGATACACCACAGCCTGTCTGGGTAATGTGTTTTATCACCCTAACAGTAAAAATAAATTTTTCTCCTTCAATTTTCTTCTGATAGCAAGGAGTTTATGATGAATGTGATATAACTTGTCTAGAAGGGAGGAAGAATACTTGGAATATATCGATCTCTGTTTTGGGGGTAAATGATGAGTGAGTAGAGAGGTTATGGGTTAGGATAAAAGGGCAGACTGGTAAGAGTGGCAGTGTTGTGGGGAGGATGTGGATGAGGCCTTCTACAGGCAGCTCAAAGCAGCCTCAAAGTCACAGGCCCTGGTTCTTGTGGGGAACTTTAACTACCCTGACATCTTCTGGCAAAGCTACAGAGCAAAGCACAAACAATCCAGGAGGTTCCTGGAAAGCACGGATATAAACTTCTTGTCACAAGTGTTGGAGGATCCCACCAGGAATGGTGTGCTGCTCGACCTCATCCTTACAAACAGGAAAGGTCTTGTTGGAGATGTGAAGACTGGGGGCAGCTCATGAGCAAGTAAGATGGTTAACCATGGGCTTCAGGGGAATAATTTTAGCCTCTTTAGGGATCTTCTTGACAGAATCCCATGGACAGAGGTCCTGCAGGGAAGGTTGATATTCAAGGATCACTTTCTCCAGGCACAAGAACGATGAATCCCAATAAGCAAGAAATCAGACAGAGGGGTCAAGAGATCTGCATCGATGAATGAAGAACTCCTGTCATTACTCAAGCATAAGCAGGAAATACACAGGAGATGGAAGCAGGGTCAGGTCTCTTGGAATTAATACAGAGAGGCTGTCAGAGTAAGGAGAGATGAGACAAGGAAGACCAGGGCCCATCTGGAATTAAATATGACCAAGAATGTCAAGGGCAAGAAGATGGGCTTCTTCAAATACATCAATAAGAAAGGAAAACAAAGGATAATGTGGACCCGTTACTACTAAATGGAGGGGGCACCTTGGTAACAGAGGACACAGTCAAGGCATAGTTGCTGAACACTGCCTTTGGATTGGTGTTCGGTGTCAAGACCAGCCCTCTGGAATCTCTGACTCAGGAGATCAGGGTAAAGGAATGTTGGAAGGAATATTTTCCGTTGGTCAAAGAGGATTGGGTTAGAGAACACCTAGGCAAACTCAACATCCGCACATCCATGGGCCCTGATATGATGCGTCCATGAGTCCTGAGAGAGCTGGCAGACACCACCATAAGGGTGCTGATCATGTTTGAAAGGTCATGGCAATCCAGAGATTTGCCTGAGGACTGGAGGAAAGCAAATGTCACCTTGGTCCTCAAAAAGGGCAAGAAAGAGAACCAGAGAACTACTGTCTAGTCAGCCTCACCTCAGTCCCTGGAAAGGTGATGGGACACTTCATTCTAGAAGCTATCTCTATCCACATGGATGACAACGTAATCAGCAATAGTCAGCATAGATTCACTAAGGTAAATCATGCTTGACCAAACTAATTGCCTTCTACAATAAAAAAACTACCTGAATAGATGAGGGCAGAGCAGTGGCTGTGGTCTAATTCAACTTCTGCAAGGTTTTTCACACTGTCTTTCACAGCATCCTCATAGGCAAACTCAGGGAGTGTGGACTGGGGTAGTGGACAGAGAGGTGGCTTGAGAACTGGCTGAATGTCAGATCCCAGAGGGTCATAATCAGTGGCATAGAGTCTAGGTGGAGGCCTGTAGCTAGTAGTGTACCTCAAGGTTCAATATTGGTCCAGTATTTTTTAGCTTATTCATCAGTGTCTTCAGTGAAGGGGCAGATGCCTCCTCATGAAGCTCACTGATGGCTCTGAGCTGGCAGGAGTGGCCCAGCTGGAAGGCTGTGCAGCCCTTCAGAGGGACTTCAACAGGCAGGAGAGATGGGCAGAGAGCAGCCTTCTGAAATTCAGCAAGGGCAAATGCAGGATCCTGTACCTGGGCAGGAGCAGCTCCATGCACCAGGACAGGCTGGGGACTGACCTTCTGGACAGCAGCTCTGTGCAGAAAGATCTGGAGTCCTGGTGGACAACAAGCTGTCCATGAGCCAGCAATGTGTCCTTGTGGCCAAGAGAGCCAGTGCTGTCCTGGGTGCATCAGGATGAGCATTGCCAGCAGGTCGAGGGAGGTGATGCTGCCACTCTGCTCAGCCCTGGTGGGGCACATCTGGAGTGTTTTGTCCAGTTCTGGGCTCCTCAGGATGAGAGAGACATGGAGCTTCTGGAGTTAGCAGGTCCAGGGAGGGCTACGAAGATGATGATGAGACAGGGGGATCTCTTTATGAGGAAAGGCTGAGGGAGCTGGGCCTGTTTGGCTTCAGGAAGAGACAACTGAGAGGGGCCTTATCAGTGTCAGTAAGTATCTGAAGGGAGGATGCCAGGAGGATGGAGCCAGGCTCTGCTTGATGGTGCCGAGCAGTAGGACAAGAGGCAATGGGCAGAAACTGATGCATAGGAAGTTCTGTGTAAACATAAAAGGATAACTTGTGTAGGTGACCGTGCACTGGAACAGATTGCCCAGAGAGGCTGTGGAGTTTCCCTCACTGGAGATGCTTAAAAAACATCTGGACACAATCCTCTGCTATGTGCTCTGGGATGATTCTGCTTGAGCAGGGAGGTTGGACCAAATGACTCAATGTGGTCCCTTCCAAGCTGATCCATTTTGTGATTCTGTGAATAATGGAAATAATGAACACTGCTTATACAAGAATTATACAACAGCAGGACCTGCTGTTTGCTTGACAGAATTCAACATATTTCATTAGAGAGGCAACTTTTTTGTAACCATCTTAACATTGGCTTTTTTGGTGTGCTGCATACACCTGTTTAATATTCCTTTTATGCAGGATTTCTGTTATCAAATGAAGAAACTGCCAACAGGAATCTCGTTTTCCTAAAACAACTGTGCCAGCTTTTTGACAAGAAAAATTTGATGTTCTATCGCTCATTTCACTGTATATTCTGATGCTTCTGTCTGGCATTCACTGATCAGATTCTGCTAAAATGCATACAAAGATCTGTTTATTCAGGGTTGCTCCCATGTCAATGTTTTAACGCTTTGTTTTGTTTTAGGTTTGGGTTTGTTTGTTTTTTTTTTTTTTGTTGTTGGTTGGTTTTATGCAGTGCTTATGTTAAGTGTTTAACTCCCAATTTGCTATTTTTTTCAGGGTTTGAAAAACCAGGCCCGGGTTAAACTGAACATAGTTAGATGTCCTCCTGTAACCACAGTCTTGATCAGAAGACCAGACCTCAGATATCAGTTGGGCTTCAGTGTGCAGAATGGGATTGTAAGTAGCCTCCTCGCTTTCTGATCAAGCTTTAACATACATAAAACTTCCTCTCTATTTGTGGGTAAGTTTCAGCGTGGAAAGAGGGAAGCTACTATTTTCTCTTACAGCAAGCAGGATTTTGCAAGTGTTAAGTCTAAGATATAGAAGTTGGATTTATAAGAGTTATTTTTTGTCTTTGATTCTACTTATTTCACAACTTGAGAGTCAGCCAGAAGAACAAAAAAGTTGTTTCAGCTTAAAAAACCAAAAAAGTGTGGAAGAGTCTGCTTTCAGCATGCATCATACATGCCTTTAATCAATCTATTGCATAATTTCAAAAGAAAAAGCCTGTTCTTGATCCTTTTTGTCGTAAGGCACCTGCCTCATCAGCATCATTAAACTGAGGTCCTTCATACCCTCATAAATTTCCAAACCATAAGACATATAATGTACAACACAAACAGCCTTTTCTGACACTGTGTTCTGCTCTTCAGTGAGAATATCCTTTAGTTACTTGTCACTAACAAATTTTACTTTGAGTCAGAGATTGATTGCATTTTAGAATGTCTCTGTGTTTAAATGTTGATTCAAAGCTTGCAGGCAAAAATGGGTAATCAGAAGTCTCTGTTCATTATCCAGCCCATGATAAATTTGTCCTTTCCGTTCCAGATCTGTAGCCTTATGAGAGGAGGCATAGCAGAGCGGGGAGGTGTGCGTGTTGGCCATCGGATCATTGAAATCAATGGGCAGAGCGTTGTAGCAACACCCCATGAGAAAATTGTTCACATCCTCTCCAATGCTGTTGGTGAGGTAAGAAGCAGCAATATGTCTAGGCAATATAGCACAGTTCATTGCTGTTACCAATAACAACCAGTGGAAACCAGTAACAAGCAGTATCCTCCAAGGGACCGCACTGGGATCAATACTTTGTCATGTCTTTCTCAGTGACATAGACAGTAGGATTGAGTTGCACTCTCAGCAGGTTTGAAGGTGACATTGAGCTCAGTGGTGCTTAAGGAAAGGGATGCCGTTAGAGGGACTTGAACAGGCTAGAAAAGTGGTCCGTGTAACCTTGTGAAGTTCAACAAGACCAAGAACAGGGTCCTACATCTGGTCTGGGCAATCTCCAACAGCAATAAAGACTGGGGGTGAAGCGATTGAGAACAGCGCTGCAGAGAGGAACTTGGTGGAAGAAAAGTTGGGCATGAGCCAGGAATGGGCACTTGCAGCCCAAAAAGCCACCTATATCCTGGGGTATATCAAAAACAGTGTCACCAGCAGGGCAAGCGAGGTGATTTTCTCTCTTGATTCTGCTCTTGTGAGACGCCACCTGGAGTGCTGTGTACCATTCTGGGGTCCTTAACATAAACAAGGCATGAACCTGCTTGAATAGGTGCAGATGAATGCCATGAAAAGAGTCAGAGGGGCTGGAGCACCTCTCCTATGAGAAAAGGCTGAGAGAGGTTAAGTTGTTCAGCCTCGAGAACAGAAGGCTCCGGGAGACCTGACTTCCAAGAACAATGGAGAGATACTTTTTACCAGGGTCTCCAGCACAGAACAATAGGCAATGGTTTTAAACTGAAAGAGGGTAGATTTAGACCGGGCATAGGAAGAAATCCTTCACCGTAAGGGTGATGAGGCACTGGAACAGATTGCCCAGAGAAGCTGTGAATGCCTCATCCCTGGAAGTGTTCAAGGTCAGGTTGGATGGGGCTCTGAGCATTCTGGTGTAACGAAAAATGTCGATGCCTGCAACAGGGCTGTTTGGACCAGGTCCCTTCCAATTCAAACTGTTCCATAATTCTGTGGTTCTAATTCTATTGGCCAGTTGTTAATCAAATCCAAAAAGCAGAAGTGAGAGCAGGCCTGCACAGTCTTTCATTATTTGCTCATAGTTCTACGGTGTAGGGAAGAACCCTACGAAGTGTCGTTGAAAATATGAAGTGTCCACAACTTTAGATGGTTCATCAGTTCTAAACATACTGTTTCATAAAATCATCACCTGCAATACTTCAATAAGGGTATGAAAACTCTCAAGTCTTACCTTTCTTTCTGCCTTGTATGACCTTATCTGGGTCCTTTACATGAGATATGCATATTTAAGAACATAGATTAACTTGGCTTGTTTCCTCTAGATTCATATGAAGACGATGCCAGCTGCCATGTACAGACTGTTGACTGCACAAGAGCAACCAGTTTACATCTGAAGCTGACACTTCACCACCACAGTGTGCATGGAAGATGTTTTTTTCTCATTAGTGCTTGTCTCTCTAGTGCTGCATTTCCGTGTCTGCAGAGACATTTCTTTCTCTCCCCCCTTCACAGACACAAATACACCATTGCTCTCTCCTCCATCCCTTTTTCCTTTTCTTCCACCATTTTCCTGCATTTTGGTAAGGGGCAAAATATATCTATGGAACTATTTTGGTTGCATCTTTTTAGAAGTAAAATTTCATATAGTTCCACACACAAAATAGAAAAATAACAACAGCATAGTTTACAGCAGTATTCACAGATGGCTCTATTTTATGCTACATAATCAGTTTTATTTTTGTGGCTGTAATTTTACAAACTGAGTAAATTAAATGTTGCTGAATGAAAGATGTCTTTACCACATGGATAGAAGTGTAGGGTACAAAGTGTTCTCTTGGATATCCTGCATGTGACTTTGCCTTTCTTGCCCTATTTTCCCACAGGCACTAACCTCAGTACTAAAGGTTTGTGTCTGTGGAGAAAGTAGAATACCAAAAGGATTGTTTTGCCCTCAGGAAAAATTGCCTGCTTATGAAGACTCAGTAAATGCTGCTGTTGTAAAATGAATTGTCCAAATACACACCTTTTAATTCCCTTCTGTCACCAGTTCTTCATGACAGTAGGACCCAAAAAAATACTCCATGAGTTGCTGGAACATGTTATACTTGCATTACTTACACTAAGAAATTTGGGAGACATTTTTTACAGCTGCCTCCCCCTCTTTGCCCCCAGGTTTCTAACTCCTAGTTTTCTTCTGCTTTGTCTTTTATAGTCCCTTCCTGATTTTAGAAGTTAGGCTAGGGGGGAGGATCTTTAAATATCCACAAGAGAAATAGTGAGGGGATTTGCTGAATAGCTACACTTTTTCTAGGCTCTTAATTCCGATTTTGGTGCACATAGCCATGTGTGCCAGTGTATATAGAGATTTTTAAAATTGTGCTTCCTATTTATGAAGTTTGAATATAAGACATCTGCAGACTGTTTTAGTAATTTTGTTCTCTGAGCCAGTTCTAACATATATTTTCGTCCAAAGACCTGTCTAATTTTATTGACTTCTTCTTTAGTTCATGATATAGGTAGTGGAAGGGATGAGGCAGGAACAAACTTATTTATTTTCTTATATAATTTAGCTTGTGATTTTTTTCCCATATGTATGGCACTTACAAGAGATACGTGTGTACTATATGCACTTGTATGAAGATGATAAACTGTAGGGATGTATGAAATCTTGTATTTGATTAGCCTCTAAGTTGCATGCTAGAGACAAAATGGGGAAAGGGGGCTGGGTTGGGTTCTTTGGTTTTTTTAAGAGGGTTAAAAATAAAAAAGAAGCAAGTGGCTTTTCTTCCTAGTGAGAGTGTATTCTACATTCTCTGTAGTTACCTTTTTTTCAGGACTCTATACTAGTGTTTATACTGAAGTTGAACCATGCGTTTAGTCCAGGCTTGTATGTTGATTTCTTTTAAATAAACAGTTTGTGCTGTGTTTTACTGCAGTGGAAAGGCTCAGTGAGATGAAAATAAGCAGACAACACACAGCCACACACCACTTCTGCTTTGCAAATGCGGTGTTGTTCATAGTCACTTGCTTCTCACTTGTTGTGATGTGAGCTGTGCAATGTAAGCGTTGCTTGCAGTCCAGTGGTGATCCTAGACATTGCTATGGGGATTCATGGAAGTTGGTGTGTGCATGGGCACTTGTTTGCAAACACTGCTGAGAACCACTGAGCACTCTTGTCAGAGGTCCTTTCTTTGGCTTTCTAAAATCATGGATAACCATGGCCTGATTAGAGTTAGAGGATAAACTCTATTTCTGTGGAAAGCTGATATTTAAGGGACACAATGAAGTGGTGCATAAACTGTTGCAGTATGGGGATATGTTTTAGTGTTGAGATTAATGTACAATGACTTGATTTTACTGCATTTCTTGTTGTTATATAATTTAATCCAAGGCTCCAGAATAGCAGATTGCACAAGAGAATGGTGTTAGTTAGTATTCCAGGTTAGTACTTAACTCTGCTGCCTGACTGATGCAACAAGATAATTAATGGCTTGTGAGTATATTGTTTAACTGTAGACATATGGTTTATGGTAATTTGAACCCTTTTTTCTAAACTTTCCATATATATAGTAATAAATGTAAATATGGTATATAACCATGTACAATTTAGAAGATTATATACAGTGCAGCCTTTCCATACATTGCCTGAGGAAACTTAGTGAACTCTTGAACACACAGATATCATGCTCCTGGTTCCTGTTATGTGTATGCCCTCCACTTCACTTGTTTCTGTGGTTCTGTCTAGCTCACGTGGTGAAATCTTTAACTCACTTCACTGGGAAACAATGAATATCTGAACAAGCAAATGTATTTAGAGAAGAAACAACTGTTTCTTTGGAAATCTTGCAGCCAGGAGTCTGTGAAGTAACTGTTCATCCTAAATAGGTGCTTAACATTAAGCAAATGAGTGCTTGCAGAACCAGAGTTTAGCAAAAAAATCTCATTTTTCCGATTACAGTATGCGCATAAGATTTCTAAACTGAGAGGTCTATAGTGTGTGCACACGTCTGAGAACAGCCTTGTAAACAATCCCGTTTTACTCTGTAAACTGAAAGAGTTTCAAGAAAATGGAACTCAAAAGGGAAAGCTGGCTGTTCTCTAGACTGTTGCAGCAGTTTGATAGATCAGATATGGGGATTTTTAACAGATGCAAAGGAACATTCCTTCAAAGGTTTACATTCCTTCTTCAGTGACAGACCTGAATTCTTTTTCTTTCATCCTTGCTGCTTCGTACAGTCTAATTAACTCTTCAGTGTTTACATTAAGGATGAAACATCCCTTGTATTTTTATTTTGGAGAAGTTTCACCCATTTGTTTTGAATCCTGTTTGAGTCTCAGTTTGGATTTCCAAGTTTGCTAGCTTTCCTTTTCTAAAATGTATTTCTCAAGACAGCAACATGGTTTAGATCTCTTGTATATATTTAGCGCAGTACCTAGACTATGAAGTTGTACTATTGTTCTGTAAAGAGGATGAATAGAAATTATTGTAAAGCGTTGGGAAAAGCATAGTATTGTATTTGTAACAATATTGTTCTTTGTAAACATTTAATGATCTCTCTATATATAAATATAAATATATATATAAATATATGTGAGCCTGGAATGTTGATGTTGCACATCTACTGAATGTAATTACTCTGATGTTTTCTGCCACCGGTCTCTGACCTCTCTAATGAAGTTGTGCTGGTTTGATTTGGGGGAGAGACAGAGGGGAGAAGGGTGGGCGTTTTGCTTTGGATGGGACAGGGTAGGGGGTTTCTGGCCAGTTATTTTGTTGTGATGTATTTACTGTGCTACATTCCTTTATTTAACAGAGCGCTAATGTCTGTAAGATTTGCAACAATAAACTACAAAACAAAAATACCTCAGACAAGGCTGAGAATTTGCTCATACTGACCTAGAGGCTGACTTGCCAATGCTGAATGGATACACTGTTGGAAGATGTCTGAACTTCTTTTTTGCCACTTAGTCTGGAGTAATACTATATGTGTTTCTGCAGGTGTGAAGCAATGCTGTTAACTTTATTTTTAAAACAATATTCTTTTCAAGTAATTCATGACACTAGTGCTCCTAAACAAAGCTGATTCCTAATCTAAGGTGGCATCCCAGTTTCTACTGTGTGAAATGTCACTGTGATTGTGACAGAAATACTATTTCATTGACTAAATAACTTTAATTAGCCTTTTTTCATAAATGGGGCTTTGATAAAAATTCTTCACACTTAGTATAATTTCTGAAATTACTGGTTTCCTTCAAATGTCATTAGCATGGTTTATTATTAAAGACCTGATAGCATTTGAATAAATAAAAAGTAGAATTATAATATGTCTGTCCTTAGAATTAATCCTGGAACGGCCTGTGCTAAGGTTAAAAATATTTAATGAGAGATTGGTTATGAAAAATATTATTCTATTTCAAAATCAACCAAAAAGTCATCATGGGAGTGTTTCTTTTCATGAGGCTTCTTATGATTTTCTGTGCCTCACAGGTTGTCATGAGTACTTTGAAACTGCAGAAATGAAAATATACACCGCAGCTGATTCAGAAGAAAACTAAACATGGGCCTTCAGCCACATAGTGGCTGTTCATAACATGAAATACAAATACCATCAACATGAGAGAATTAAGTATTTCACGTTATTTGCATATAGACTGAAGAAATTGTGAAGTCTCTCATAAAGAGTGCAGTAGACAAGCTGAGCTTGCTTTCTTTGCTTCCCTGTGTGCCACCCTCCATTAGCTCTACATACCAATTTCTGTATAACAAACTTCTGCATTTCAGTGGATAAACATAAGCCTTTACTTCAGCTGTACAGGTACAAATTTCAGGTTTGCTGTATTCACAGCAAATGTTTCTTGCCCTCACCTTCAGTGTTTTAATGGTTTGGGTCCACAGAGGACAAGAAGTCCCCACTCCAGTTTCCAGCACTGTTTAGTGCCTTGCAGGCTGCAGAGGTGCTGCTGGTGACCTGTGGGGACTGACAGTGTCAGTGATAGGGCTGGGTTCAGTGCAGAAACATATGGAGCAATCCTGACCTGTAAACATGGTACATGAAGAATCGATGATCCATGTGCCTGTACCTGAGTAGGGCCAGGCCTGTGCTGTGCTGCTTTGTGCTGCTTCTACAGATGGACCTCCAGGGATGCCCCTTGGCCACAGGATAAATTTAGATTGTTGATTATAAGAAAGGAGCCTGCAGGCAGCTCCAGTGGTAGTCAAAATGGCAGATGCCACCCAGCAGTACATGTGTGTCTATGTCTTTGTCTAGAAGTGCGGCAGTAAGGTTGCCATGTGAACATCCCTTTTGTTTGACAGTTGAAGTAGAGTTGTTTTCTTCTAAGAAAAAATTTAATTAGTTCAAATTACCTAAATGGGGTAAAATGGATGGGATATGCACAACTTCTTGTGCCCTGTTTGATGCAGCACAATCTGGGGTTCCCAGCACCTGAAGAAATATAAAATTAGGTATAGTAGCTTCTTTCATCACAGCATCTGCTCTAATAACATTTTAAATGAGGTTATACAGATAGTACCTTTCTTCCTGGGATGGTAACAAGCCAAGAGCTCCTGTTGCAGAACACCGTGCTTTTGGTTCCAGCATTAAGACAAAAGTAACATTCTACCATTAAGTGAGAAGTTCACTGAGCCAAAAGAACACTTTTTTTATTTTTAGTGCAGTTTACAAGTTAACAGCCTTCTTTTATAATTTTAGAATTCCAAACACCATTTTTTTACTAACTTACTTTGTATGTGAAGGTCTGCATTTTATGACAGGAGATTTTAATTTAAACCAAAGTACTGATATCTTGCAAAGTTCTTCAATACTGCTTTAGACAACTCCTTCCACAAGGATGAATTATCATCATACCCCACAACTACATGTTACCAAACTCCACAGCAATGCAGGACAGTAATGTATCACGAACAGATGAGTTGCAACTGAGAGCCCAACAAAGGTCAGCTTGCAATCTGCTTAATAGTCTTTGTAGAATGATCTTCCCCTTTGGAGTCTGTGCTTGAGAGTATTAGAAAAAAAAGGTGATTGTTGACAAACTCATCCACCCAATTGCCAGAGAAAATTTTCCTCTGCAGTATGTGTATGTCAGACAGAAGTGCTCTGCTGAGGAATAACCAAAAAGCCAGCTCAAAGTACAGTTTCCCTGAAGACAACACCAATAAGACTGTGAGGCCGTTCATGCTCTCCTTTTAGGATTCTCCTCTCTGGTAGCTGTTCTCCCTCTGTGGTGAAAGTACTCAGGTCACCACAGCTTTCCAGGTACAGCAATCCAGAACGCAATCTAAAAGGCAACACACGGGCTCTCAATGACATGGCTTGCTGGGCAGGTGCCATCGCCTTTAAAAATAAAAAAAATTTAAATCAGTTTTGGCTTTAGGCTCTAGTTCACTAAAATAGTCTTTTACCCAACTAGGAACAAGCTAGTTGTTAGTGCTGTCTGTTAGGTTTAAAAAATAATTTTAAAAGCTACAAAACCCTGGCATTTGCCAAGAAAGCATGGGAAAAGCAATCCTAGTTGGGAAAAGGAGTGGTGTAGTTTTTTGTTTTGTTGTTGTTTGGTTGTTTTGGTTTCGCCCTCAAAGGTGCACAGGAATTCTCACTCCAACCTATGGCATGTCTGGTATTGTTTAGAAAGAACCACAATGTTGCTTCCTTGCAGAAGCCAGCAAACTGTAATAACCTTCAGGCCAGTGCGATAAATTAAATTCTCATAAGGAATCTTTTTTCCCCTGCTGTTTCTGTCAAAGTTGACAAGGCTTTTGTTGCCTGAAGGCTGCAGTGGGAAATCCCACTTTATTTGCAGAGCCTAAATGACACTGATGGGTTTTGCATGAGAATCCAAGCTAAAACCAGTTGTCATTGCAAATCACTTGTGCTATACATGAATCAATTCATCTACCCAAATGGTCTGTAGGTTACCAAAACACTTGTTTGATGAAGTCTGCAGTATCTGAAACTTCTGAATATTCATTCCATTAATGCAAGCATGTATTTTCTATTTTCTGCTTTTCCTTCTTTAGTACTAACTAAGTCTTATTTTTATCCTGGAAGCCAATCATAAAAAAGTTGCTTCTAGTGAGTTTACATAAAAATTTCCATGTCAGCCTCCATTCCTTCTGGTTTGTAATAGCAAATGCTTATTTATAACATCTTCTCCCTCTCCCCTGCCACACTCGGTATAAAATGCTGTCATGTTATTTACAGTTCATGATTCCAGCACAGAAGACTGACTCAGTTTTTAAATACACACATATTCAGTGTTCTGGCTGGCAGAGCAAGAAACGTCACAGCCTCTCACACACTCCCTACATCAAACTAAAGCACTGAAGGAAGGCACTTTGATCCAAAATCTTTGACACACGGAGTGGCAAATGTAAATACTCCCAAACCACGGGCAGTGGGTTTCCACATCACCTGATAAATACAAGTAGTACAACTACCTGCTCAAGGAAAGTGGCACTGGTGACAGCTTCTGCCATATGTTTCTCATCTGATTTTAAAACAGATTTGATATTTTCCACCAAGTCACGTATGTCTGGGCTCATGCTGCAGGGGGACTGCTCAAGGATCCATGCCACACGCCGTTTAGTGTCCATATATGACTTATAGTCTATCAGAGATTGGGGTCTTCCCCTCAAAGCTTTTGCTCTTGAACTTTTCCGCAAGGTGACAGCGTTCAGTTGATTTGCATCGCGTGTCGCAGTTTCACAATTGAGCACCGTCCCTGAAGACAAAGATGAAACAAAGCAAATAATCCACATGGCTCACAGTATCCCCTGAGATTTCACTCCTGATTCAATAAGGATGCAGTGCACAGTTTAACCATGTAAAACTTAACAGTCTGGCACGGTCAGGGTGGAATGGAAGGTTCATTCTATTGTATTTACACAAAATGCCTGTAAAATAGTCATATATAGCTATGGTTGAGTGCTTATCACATGTAAAAGGCTTTGGAGGGACTCTTCCCCTTTGGAAAGCTCCTTGTCATTTTGTGCACATTGGTTCCTTTCTTGTTTCTGATCTGAAGAGACCTGAAATCTGCACTGAGTGTTCATGTAAACATACAGTTACACAAAGCAGGTTACACAGTTAGAAGGCTTTTATGATCTCTCCTAAACTCTTTGTAACTTTTAGTTATTAGCAGTCAAGAGGACAAGTTATAATACCTGAAAATAACTACTTCTCAAGCTGAAAGCTAGTAATACTACAAAGTGGAAATTCAGTGGAAAAAAACCCCACATCAAAACATTCAAAACTACCTTGCAAGGACTAGACAAAGGCCAAGACGGAATCAATTTCACTGCCTTTCGTCCAAATAAAAATCCACTGCCTTTGGTGTAAACAGGTTATCAATTTTTGACCCCATTAAAAGGGGGGAAAAAGAAAAAAAAAAAGCACTTTAACATTGGCTTCACACCAAAATTGCCAGGAGGAGATGCAAAACTACCCAGCAAGAAGAGCACTAACTTGAAGCAACTTCCATTGCAGTGAATTCCCTTTCTGTAGCACTCATGACTAACTCTCAGATCTACTGCTGAACAGACCTAACCTCAGTAACATGGAGCCTCTCTACAGCTGAAACACTCTGCTTTCACAGCTATGAATAGGCTCTGTGTCATGTAACTATTGCTTCAGCAGCAGATTCTCTGGGCTGCTGTGATGGAAGCTGATAGGAGGAAAAGCACATGATACAGCAAAGGCATGAAAACATTCCACAAAAACAGCAAGTGTAATCCAGATAGGCATGCTCCCAATATCCAAAATAAATGGCTGTTACTAACATGGCCCATTGGCACTCACATTTTGAGTGCTAATATAGATCAGCAGCTACTGTGGGGATTCCAATATCCTTTGGTAAAAACTGCAGGACTCCTAAGTGGTGTGTTTTTCAAGACTGTCAGCAGTATCACGGACTTTGTAGTCACATTAGCAGTTTTCCCACAGGAACAGAATTATATCAGTTACACCAGAGCAGTTTCATCAGCTCTCCACCGTGGGTTGTATGGGGTTTTTTGGGGTTGTTTCGATGGTATGAGGATCAAGGAAGTGGGAGCAAATCTACAGGCTAAGACCAAATCGCAAAGCCAGGTCTGCTTCAAATTGCTTACTGACAACTGCATTTGTAAGATTTTAGCTATCAGTGTACTGAGAAATCCTGTGTGCTCTCCTTCCTCATCTTCTACCACCCCTCCCTCCCTCCCTCCCTCCTACCCAGGCTAGCAACCCAGACCCTGCTACAGACCCTGTTCCTAGATGTGAAAACCTAAAGAGCAGCAAGACTAAGGAGTTAGGTGTGGAAGGTCTGGCAGAACACAAACTACTGTAATGTAGATCCTCTGTTGGGAGACAGTAGCTGATTTCTGCAGGTACTAGGTTCAAGGTACCAAACTTCTGAAATATGTTCTTTTAAAGAGCCATTACACAATCACTGATACAGAAAACAGAGTCACCTTGAGGCAACTGGCAGTGCAAAAGCACAGGGTCACTTTTAGATCGTTTCCGCAAAGGCTTGAAGGTACTCCTGTTCACTCCTGCTGGCATGCAACCTGCCTTAGAAGGGGAAAGGCTCACTCTGCTGGAAGGCTCCTGAATTCCTTCAGCTGAATAACCAGGAACAGAAAAGTAAAAACAGTCAAAATAAAGCAAATCTGTAGAAGCCATTATTAGAGACTATTACTGATTTTTTTGCCATTCCAGCTGCAAATCTGTAACCACTGGACACAAAAGTCTAGAGGCACATGTATATGTGCATAGGCCCACAGCTGCTCAACAGTAACACTGGTCTAAAGCCTATTTAAACATTTGCAAAAACCTGTTCAGCCTTATGCAACTGGAGTAGCAAAAAACTACAGTCTGGTACAAACATCACCTTAAACCACTTGATCAGAGAGAAGCGAGCTATAGCTTTATTGGAGAAAAACTAAATCTCACAGAGCCCCAAATCCTCCTGCTTATAAGCAGTTGTACCAAGATATGACAGCATAAGGTCAGAAAGGTCAATCATCTTTTGCAATTACGTAGCTTGTAAATCAGTCACCATTCCTTACAAAGGAATTACAATTTTGTTTCATGAGGTTCTTTGCCTAGATATTCTCCTGGATTCTTGTGATATGTTGTATCCTTCCCAATCCTCCTTTTCCTTAGAGTGAAATTATATACTGCAATTTAATGAACAGGACAGGATGAGTCTATTTCTCATTAAGCTTGGTTCTGTACCTCCATCTGGTGGCCCTTGGCATATTACAGAAAACAATTTTCTTGCTCATGCAGAAGTTTAAAAGTT
The DNA here is from genome assembly GCA_013397935.1 of Dasyornis broadbenti. Lineage (NCBI taxonomy): Eukaryota > Metazoa > Chordata > Aves > Passeriformes > Dasyornithidae > Dasyornis > Dasyornis broadbenti. Next base: position 95,875 of record VZRN01002337.1, read on the forward strand.
TGTAGTGGGCTGACTCTGGCTGGTTGCCAGGTATCCACCACAGCCACTTCGTCACTCCCCTCTGCAACTGGACAGAGAGGACAAAAATAAAATGAAAGGCTCATGATTTGAAATAAATATAGGAAGAGATCACTCATCAGTTACCATCACGAGCAAAACAGACTCAGCTCAGGGATATCAGATGAATTTATCAAAAATCAAACTGTGAGCAGGATAAATGAGAAGTAAAACAAATCTTAGATACACCTTCCCCCAACTCTCCCCCAGGCTGCCCTGCAGCAGCGCAGGGAATGTAGATTATGGTCAGTTCATCACACATTGTTTCTGCTGCTGCTCAGGGACAGGATTCTTTACCCTGCTCCAGTGTGGGGTTCCTCCCACAGGACATAGTACTCCATTTCTCCAAGGTGAGTCCATTCCATAGGCAACGGTTCTACATAAAATGCTGCAGTGTGAGTCACTCTTCCACTTGTCCTTCAAAGATAGGCTGCTCCAGCATGCGTCCTCCAAAGGGTCACAAGTCCTACCAGGAAACCTGCTCCAGCATGGGCTCCTGTCTCCACAGGTGTGCAGGTCCCTGCCAGGAGCCTGCTTCAGCACGGGCCTCCCATGGGTTCACACCCTTTTTGCACACACCCACCTACTCCAGTAGGGTTCTCCACAGGCTGCAGGTGGATCTCTGCATCTCCATGGACCTCCAAGGCCTGCAGGGACACAGCTGCTTCACCAAGGGCTGCTCCAAGGGCTGCAGGGGAATCTCAGCTCCAGTGCCTGGAGCTCCTCCTGCCCCTCCTTCTCCACTGACCTTGGTGTTTGCAGGGTTGTTCCTCTCACATTCTCACTTCACTCTTCTCTGAGCACTGTTACATCTGCATAGCAGCTTTTTTTCCTTCTTAAATACGTTGTCACAGAGGTGTTACTGTAATTTCAAATTGGCCCAGCCTTAACCTGCAGCAGGTCTGTCTTTGGAGCTCTGCCAGATATAAAGGAAGCTTCAAAACTTCCAGCAGCTTCCCTGCCACTACCAAAATGTGGCCATGCAAATCCATCACAAAAACAAATGCATGTAAACAGGCTTTTATTCAAACATGGCAAAAATCTGTGGTGTCACTCTAACAGGTATGTGCCAGTGACAGGAGCATTCAAGAAAATTCAGGCTTGGATGATATGTACTTGTTGAGCACAGCACCTTATCTCCTACACGAATTTAACCTAGACTCTCTAAAGAGAAGAAAGAGTGACACAACCTACATAAAGAAAATACCAGCCTGGAAAATCAGAAGGTAAGGCCCAACAACAAAACATGGCAGACCAAGAATCATGCTGGATTAAAGAATCCATCACCAATATAAACTTTTCAACACCAGTGGTGTTCTGTTAGCAGTAAGTCCTGGAGCTACAATGCTGCTGTTACTTTGGAGAAGTTGTTTGGCGGTTTTTATAAAATTCTGAACAGATTAATGAATCAATTTCATGATCTTATGATAATAATGTTTCAGATATCATTATTCTTAATAATGTTAATGTTTCAGAGAGATAATTGTCTTAAGGCAGTATGTACTGGAAATGCATACACCTGGGATGTGATGGCATAGAGCAGCTACCATGCATGTCCTGCCACCAGCAGAAGGTTGCATGCTTGCCTAATACAGTCAGCAGCCATTCTGCTTGACAGGAGTGATTATGAAGCCAGTAAAACAATTTTAGCTGGCATAGAAAAGCTTAGAGCTCCTCCTGCAGCCGGCAGCCAGGATTCCCCTTACTCAGCTGGCAGAGTAGCGCACAGCTTTAACTTCCATGGGGAGCTATGCTCAGTTGATCAGCCCTTACGATGCCAAGAGAATCACAGCATCGTACACAAATGCCCTGGCATGACAGCCTGCCAGCATAAACTGAAAGTTCAGGGTTTATTTATAGACTGTTCCACTGCATTGGCTGAGACAGCCCATAGACTTCCTCTGCCACAATTCCAACATAAGCCCCCATTTCATATTTCCCTGCTGCTGCTGTTTAACCCCAGCAGGCTGCTCAGTCCCTCACAGTCACTCACTCATTCTTCCCCAGTGATATGGGGAGAAGAACTGGAAAGACAGAAGTGCCAGAAGTCATGGGCTGAGATAAGGACAGCTGGAGAGAAGTGGGGAGAAAAAACCCCAACAAACTCAGAAGAAAAAAAGTGATCCAAAAGCAGTCACTCACCACTAGCTGACTGATGTCCAGCCAGTCCCTGAACAATGACAATGCTTGAAAACTCCCCCCAGGTCACAAATCCAAACCAGCACAATAGGCTGCAATGCAGAAAATTAACTCCATTCCAGCCAGATGCAGCAAACCTCCCCAAATATAAATAAAGGAAGAGATACTGCTCTGTGTGTTTCTTCCCCTTAAATTCTACAAAGCCTTGACACCTAGAAGAAGCAGTGTTAGTTTTCTTTCTTAAGATGCTTACTTTTTAAATCTGAATTTAACAGGCAGGCTGATAATTAAACATCTCTTTACCTGATAATTAAAGATCTCTTCATTAAAAAAAAATACTGGATACACCAGTTAAGACACTGGAGAAGAGTGTACACTTTGCCATATATGCTCAGGTATCTACTTCTTCTTGCAAATGAAGTTTTTAAATACACATGCCTCAAGAAATGTTCATCAGAGCCTTTTTTTTAAACAAAACAAAAGTGCAACTTTCCTGACTGTTCTTCACCGCAGGTGCATTTTCTGTGATATTTTCTTTTCCTGTTTCCCATTCTCACAACTTTAAGCAAGTCACTGTGTAGCCTTGTGTTTGTAAACCTGTTTTTGTTGGGAGTTCAAGAAGCTCAGAGAACACAACAGCAGTTTTACCAGTAAGAAAATTTTGTGAAAGAAATCCAGAGGAGCTACAGCAAAAGGTTTTATTCTGCTTATCGCAGCTGATATGACCAGAAGCATCCAAGTGCTTGTTTTCAGAGGTTTCAGGCACAGTGTCAGAGTTTAAGGAGACTTTGACAGAACTGACATTTGACTAAAGTATGATTTTATGCACACTTTTTTTCCCCTTGACTCCATATAATAGGAACAATTTCAACTGATATAGTTCAAACCAAAGATTTTTTATAATTTGATAAGCACATTGGGAGAAGACAGGCCACAATCAAATAAAAGATTTGAGGCTTCCCCCCGTCCCAGTCTTTAATCTCTTGTGTGAATATTGCACACAAGACAATCTTGCCATGTTGACAAGTTCAAAAGTTGGAACACATTTTCACGGACAGTACTGGAAAAGCTGGAAGCCTAGTAATGTTAAACCACAAGCATATATTGCAACAAAGATTAGGATAAAAAAAACTTGGAACCATTGGCATGATTTTCTAAAACAGCAGCTTATGCGGTCTCTAAGAGTAGTTTAGCTATGTCCTGTACCAGGATGCAGAAACAATTCAGTAATTCTTCCAGTTCAGGCTGGATAATGGAGTAATTCCCAGTTTAGCTCCACACAGTACAGGTATTCTATCCTTTTCCTACTTTTACCAGCAACAAAATGTTAACAGGTACCATCACATACACTAAACACAGGGACGCAATGGAGTTGGACATCATTTCTTGCAACATATGGAAATAATGTTAAAAACTAGCTTGTAGATTACTAAAAAGGAAATACATATATCCTTCTTTTTGTATCTGTATTTTGTTGTGAAAACAACTTTTTATGCATATAAACATTTTAAATATTAATCCTTGTTCTCACCACCCAAAACAATAATGATTCTGTATCTCTGGCTTGCAGTATGGTGGCTGTCTTTCAAAGAACTAATAAAGCTGCTGCTATATTAAGTGGTATGTGTTGGATAGAACATCCTAGAACAAACCTTAAAGTGGACTTTTTACCTTGAGAGGACTGCCTGTCACTTACTTCCCCTGAATCAACATCTTCCATGCCATTTACTCGAAGTGCACCTCCCTGGAATAAAACGCAGAAGTTGAAAACTCACGAGTCACCTTCTTTCTCTGGCACTTCCTAAGAACTGCAACATCCACCTTAAAAATGGAACTCTCTTTCTTAACTGCACATAGACCGTGTGATAGAAATTTAATTCCACAGCAATATCAAGGCCAGTGAATGTTTAATATTCATGTTCATCATTCAGTCAGCCAATTTTATCCTATCCAGGGAAAAAGCACCTGGTCCTTTGAAAACAGCACTGAAAATGGATCACCAAAGACGGCAAAACCTTGACCCAGTCCCTTATGGGAGGAATGCAGGTACATAAGTGAAGTAAAGCAAGGAGGTGTTTTAGAATAACCAGCAACAGGTGTGTTCCACATTGTTTTTTGCACCTCTTATGCCTGGGTAGAGTTTTTCAACTGGAGAAAACTTTTCAGCTCTAGAAGTTATTAATTAAAATCTTTGGTGAAATCTACATACGTAATGAAATGTATCCTCCTGACTTAAATTTACCCATGCTTCAGTGCAACCTCCCCCTTACAGTGAAAAAACCAAGTCAGCCTTTTAATGCCTGTGGCCCGAACCTGCTCAGAGCTGTTTGAGCTCCACACAGCTTCATAAGGTGGAGGTGGATCCAGACGGCAGAACACTTCAACCCCTTTGATTCGCTTTCCATAAATATAGGGCAGTGAAATCACATCAGAAACAAGTGTCCTGCAATAAATAACACAGAGCAAATCTGTCAGTATGGCTTTCCAGCCGCAGAAAAACATCATCTGCTACCAAACTCCACTGGTTTTCCTGTGCCAGCTCAGATTTTGGGATCTAAATCAACAGATAATGAACTCACCAAGATCTGCAAGACATTGTCTCAGAAGACTGCACCTTAGGAGGTGCCTCTCCAGTGTGTTCCCCAGAACTTCAAACATCTTTGGGCAGTACTGTGCCTAGGAACCCACTTCACTTTTTACTTCAGAGATTCAGTTTTGTTACAAAAGATTAAAGTACAAGTTGTCACTCAAACTGTGATAGCCTAGCTCTGAGTTTTGTGAACTACTTAGTTCTTCATTATAACTGAAATTCAAGATACTTCTGATCTTGTGTTTTATGTTCAGATACAGCTGCACAGAAAAAGCCAAATTCAAACTAAAGGCTGTTTTTGTGATAATGCAAGAGTATTATGGTTGGTTGATTCACAAAGGCTTTTATGAGGCAAATGCACCTCATGGCTAACCTTACTCCTTCGTTTCCAAAGAGCTCTCTAAAACCCTAAACACAGCAGAAATCGAAAAGACCTTTTGCTGCAAAATCTTTCTCTTAGGGAGGTAGCTCTGAGAGGAAAGAAAACAGAACAATGCCTGGAGAAACCTTTATTTTGATAAACATACATGTACATTACCCCAGGAACACTGTAACAAAGTGATGATCAACAACAGAGGTGCCAAGAAGACTTTCCCCACACAATCCTCAGTGCTGTGATTCAAAGCATCTCAATTCTTCTCTTTTTTTTTTTTTTTTTAACATTTTAGTTGCTGATTTGGTGCTGAGCAGGAACCTCAAGCAACACGCAGAAACCCACATTTTGATCTCTGGACTTTGGCTGGGTTTACAGATATCTCTAGTGGATGCAACTGTCTACAAAGCAAGTCCTTCCTCCCAGAATTTAGGGCTTCTCTAGACACTCGCTGGAGGGAACAAAGATGACTGGGAAATTTTTTCCTTGCAAGCTCAGAGGAAAAGGCAGAGAGATGGAAATGCCTATGGAAGACTGCTTGCACAGACAGGAAAATAATAAAACTTTAAAAATGAGAAGCTGGAAGTCCTCTTATGAAAGGCTCCTGTGAAGGCAATGAAGATAATGCATGAAGAAATTTGAGGAAAGCAGATATTCTGATAGCTGGTCATTGGCTTTTTTAGTCTTAAAAATGGCGAAAATACATCTTAAATTAGTTTTTAATTTCAGTTTATTTCATCTATTCCAAAAATGCTTCAGAGTAATTTCAGAGTACAATGGAGATGGATGCTCCATTGACATTACTTCTTCACATTTTCCTAGTATGTTCATGCTGAACCTACACTCAATACATGCCACAAAATCATATACATTTTGAATCTTGGTTTTGTTTTTAAATATGCCTGATCTGGCCTACCCAGCTCAGTCACATCTTGAAAATTAATGCTATGTCCAACAAATGTATCACGTTAAAACTTATTACAGAACATGCAACTAGAAAAGTATTCCCCTGAGTCCCTTAAATATTGAAGTAATTTCCAGGCCCCAAACAATACTTTAAACTGAACTAAGGCAGCTTTCTAGGCCCCAGGCAATCGGTTTGCTGCCGCACGTGCATTGCCTCTTCCCTTAAATTCTCATGTCTTGTGACACTTTTGTAGAATCATATTCTATCCTGAGTTGGACGGGACATACAAGGACCAAAGTCCAACTCCTGGCCAACTCTGTATTTTGTTTTTCACCTGGAAACTCAGCTGTAACTGTTTCTGTTGTGCCAAAACCCTGAAAAATAATGTAATTGCTATTTTTTTAACGTATGAAATAACAAGAGCAGAGCTAGGAATTGAGCAGTCACTTGTAGTGCTACTTCACTTTTTGCCTTCCATTAAATAAGACAAATGCAAAAGTTGCCCAAGAACAAGTAAGCAAACCAATTGGCTTTGATAGCTGGGCCTTTGACTTTTCAATTTTAAGAGTGGTAGAGAATGGCTACCCATTCCAAGCATGTCCTTAGCACAAGTTTCCATGACTGTGATGTTTTCCTTTTCAGGGGATATATCTGACTTGGAATAGCCCCAGGTGGAGCCTGCAGATAGGGGCTCACCTCCCAGCATGTGGTTCCCGTCACACCCCCCGCACACAAAGGTTTGGGATGCATGGACCATGGCAGCTCAGCACACAAAGCCAGGGCACAGGTGCTACACCAAGTTCAGCGTACAGTCTGGGAGGAAGAAGTGTGAGGAGGCTGACTGAGAAATGGCCATGTCCCATCTCGGCCACTCTGCGGGATCCAGCCTGGGCTGAGTCATAATTACTCATCTTCCAAATTAAGCCTGTCTGTTGCTTTAACTTCTGCGCTGCTGCATAACTACCCAGAACACCCTGAAACAAGTAGCCTAACTTCAGAAAGAGGTCATCATCACTTAAATGTTACTATCAACAAGTTTTAACAAAGTCACAGGCAAGGTTGCTACTCAATTTCAGATCACAGAAGCCTTAAATACTGTTCAGCAGTCCCCTCCCACGCTAAAAAAAAATAATAAAAGAAGAAGAAGAAGAAAAGAAGAAGAAGAAGAAGAAGAAGAAGAAGAAGAAGAAGAAGAAGAAGAAGAAGAAGAAGAAGAAGAAAAGAAGAAGAAGAAGAAGAAAAGAAGAAAAAGAAGAAGAAGAAGAAAAAGAAGAAGAAGAAAAAAAAGAAGAAGAAGAAAAGAAGGAGAAGAAGAAAAGAAGGAGAAGGAGAAGGAGAAGGAGACGGAGAAGGAGAAGGAGAAGGAGAAGGAGAAATAATATTGCTGCTGGGAAAGAGAGAACCATCTATAATGATATGGCAGACAAAGAACAACTGGTCCATTTTAAAGCAGGGGAACTCTGAAAAGCATGTTTCTCTAAATAATTATTCCTCCAAAGAGATCAAGACACCTACCATTCTATTTTCATACGCAGCCTGAACCAAGACTTACATAGGAGGTTTTTAGTAGTATTTTGAATTCAACTCCATCCTTGGTGTTTCAGAGGACTTGTTCATTCTAAAACCTATTGCTGTGCCACGTTATCATTTTCCAGACAATCCCAGGATCTGTAATTACCTCTGCCAGGAACACATCGTCTTGAAAGTTATGAATGCTACTCCTGATGAAACAGTGAAATAAACTAAACAGTCCTGCACACTGCAATTGGAATTTTGAACAAAAGTAGAGTCATACAGTCTGCTTGAGCATCATAGTATTTTGTGTATAAATACTGTATGTTCAGAACAGAATAATGCAGGCCCACCTGAGCCATAAACTAATAAAGCCAACCTGCAAGTTACTTTGAAGAGAACAAAACCACCTGCAGGCTAAGGGATTACTTAGCTACTCAGTGCAGTCAAAACATACCCTTCAGTCAGCCCTAACAGCCTAAGAGGGAGCAGAGGAATCACTCTGGCAGGAAGGTCTCTGGGGGAACACTATTCAGGGTCTCTGGCTTGCCAAGTGGTTGTGTCTGGCTTCCCATCGTAGCCCTGACCTGCTCCTAACAGCATGATGTAAGCTTCCAGCTGTCTCAAACAGCAGCATTTCTCTTACCCAGAAACAGTTCCTACAGAATCTAAACTCAAACCCACAAAATTTTATCTCTTACCCACATTGTATTTATGCTGTCTCCAACTAATGGGTTTTTTTCTTCTTCTTTTCTTTTTTTTTTTAAATCCCCCTAAAATTACAAACCTTTTTCAGTCAATAAGAGAGAAAACAGACTTAAAAAGATTAGGCTGTGTTTTGAAAGACACTAAAAGAAAGGAAGAGAGTGTACAGTTTTACCTGTGACTTGTTTGTGGAGTACAAGAATTAAAAGCTGCAAAATAGGAAGGAGGTGGGACAGGTGGGATAAAATCATCAGGATCCAGAATGTGATCTTGGTCTTCAATGTGAGATTCATCCTAATCAAACAAAACTTCTGTTAAAACCTTCCTGAGCTATAAATATTGCTGAACTGTGTAATCTAATAATACTGTTAGTACCACTCTTTATGAGGCAATGCATTGTGCTCACTTACTATGCAGGATCTTCTTGATGCAAATATCTGTAAGTAATGGAGGGCAGCTGCTATCAAGCACACTGTAGCGGTGACAGCATTCAGGGCACTAAGAGCTAAGAGAACTTTCTGAAGAACATGAAGATTATTGAAATTAAAAAATTAAATCATGGTCTTTGTAAATGTCAAAACAACAATAATAATAGTAGTAGCAGTAGTAGTAATAACAACAATAATAATAAACCAAATCATAGAAAACACGGGGATGACTATGGCAATTACTTCTAAGAAATGTATGGTTTGAAGTCTTCAGCACAATCTCCAATACTGGAGTAATTTGCAAAAGCTTGGTTTATACTGTTTATTGCCCTGACAGATCCAGGAGGGTTTAATACAGCTCAGATGTGATTTACCCATCTATTCATCCTCATAACTGTTCTGTGGGATATCCAGATTTAAGATGATCCCCATTAAAGCTTTGTCAAAGCTTTTCTACATTTGAAGACTGTGTTGGCTGGGAGTTTTATTTTAGCAGTCTGTAAGCCAAGAAAGGCTGAGAAGTGCGTAAGACCAACGAACACATCAAATCATTAACTAAAGTTTACATCATATTTACCCCCGCAAACTTCTCTGGATTCAACTGTAGTTTTGGTTGCACTAAACACAAAAAAGGGGCAAGAACTGCTTATTGGCTTAGCAATGCACCAGTCAAAACCCAGACACGAAAAAGAAACCTCCACGTTACAGAACCATGAAGAGCTTCCGACTAGAGTGGAAGACCAGAAAAATAACAGAATTTTTCCCTGTAAACACAGCAATCACTTCAGCACTGCACTGCTGCATGAGTATGGACATCACAAAAGCAGTCCTACTGATCTGTGTGCAGGGTACCTTGAGAAGCAGGTGCGCAGCACTGCATGACTTCACATGGTATAGCTTCAGTAAAGCCTCTACTTCTGTGCATTTAGTTAGATGAAGTTCTTCACAGCAGAAACAAATCTTGTTTTCATCCATATCCATCTTTAAGAAACAAAACTCTACTTTTTAATTTTTTCATGCAATATTTTTACCTGCATAATATAGAACCTATGTCTTAAAACTAAACCTGTGACTACACAGCAGACTGGAAATACAAGATCATATAACTGAACAGTTTGGTATGTCAATGATTCCTGCATTATAAAGCTGTATTTCTTATTTGAGAGAAAACATTACGGCTAATGCATTAACACATTTAAATACAACCTAGCCATAATCAAAGCTGCACTGATTACTAAGCAATTTTATTATCTATGCTCCTTCCAATGCATAGCAGCCCAGAAATTATTTCTCTGACTGTAAACTACTCTATATGAACTGTACACATTTTCTTTGGTTTGTGAATGTATCTTGAATTCCTATGGATGGAATGAAACCCACAAGTACAATTTCAACCCAGTCAAATTATAACCATAACTGTACACCACTGTTCTTTGTAACTTTCACTTTCATATTAGTCATATTAGTTTTCAAAGTAGAAATTCAATGTTTCCATATCTAGAAATAATTGGGTTTTTAGCTGTCAAACCCAGGAGTCACAATGTTGACACTCTTCCACCTATAGAAGCCACCCTACAAAATAATTAATGATTTCAGAAATGTCTTTTTGCTGTACCCTATACTTCCAACCACAGACAGCTCAGAAACTCCTGCAACATTTGACCACCTCATCTGGAATAACATTATTAATTCTCAGTGTGGCTTTGGTACAGTGATACTTGGGTGAATCTAGACTGCCAACAGTTTATAATTTTGGACTCTTACTGCAATACACCTACTGGCATGTCAAGGAACCAGTAATAGTTTTCCTGAAGCAACAGAAGAATGAAATTAGATATTCAAAGATCTGTCCATTAATCCACAAAGTCCTTCAAGCTTTTACACGCAATCATCTTCATCGCCAAGTGACCCTGTATTGTATCCTTAAATTTCAATAATTCCACAGTTTCTGGTTCATAAATAGTGATTCTTCTATTTCTCATGACAGTCTCTTGAGAAAAATCTTTTACATTCTGTCCTGTCTTGTACAGATTGCTTCTTCCTCAAGTAGAGGTGTTATGAAAAGCTAGTATGATTTGATCTACCTTACTTTTTTCCTCACAGCTTCTGCTGTAAGGTATCAACACAAATGGTCCTCACCAGGGAGGCAAAATAGGAAGAATAATCCCACCCACAGACTATAACAGACTGAACATTTTGTAGGCAGCTCACCATTACCCACACTCAGGCTTTCTTCTACATTTTATATTTGTTACATTACTTCAAAAATCCTTTATGCTAGTTCTTAAACTACTTGCAACTCTACATTAGGACATTTTGTGATCTCAACACAGCAAGCTAGTATGCCATAATGAGAAGAAATCAGTGTAAATCAGTATGTGTGCTCACCAAATTGCATCTGGGTACCCTGGACACAAACTGAATGCCTTGACATCCTAATATTAATCCAGTCAAGTTCAGCAGAACACAGATCACAGACAGCAGAGTGAACAGGTTAACCTGAAACAGCAAAACAAAATTAACTGCAGTAGGTACAGGAACACAACTTAAGGAACCTATGAAGTGCAAATTCTATTCACGACTAGAAGCTGGGAATGACACTTTTATTCTTTTTCAAAACTGCCTATGACTTCAGTGCCCCAAGGAGTCTTAACCTATTCTCAAAAACCTTTGTCTTCTCTCCCCTTATACTGCACTAGTTATGCAGAAATAAAATATATGCAGCTATTGAAAATGTCAGTAATAATAGTACAAGCAACTAAAGGTTTTCCTGGAGTGCAAAGTATGATCTGCAAGCCGCCCAACTTTCACTGTGTGTCACGCTCTTCCACCAAGTTTAGCTCACAACACATTCAGAACAGTAAAGCCACCCGAAAAGAAAGAATTATCTTAAGCCAATATTCATTCCGCACAGGACTTCCAGAATTATTTTGCCGCACAAATAAATGAAAAATACTTTTCCTAGTACAGTGAGGATACAGACACTTAAGAGACTTTAGTTAAACGATTTTATTTCCTCCTGGCTACTAAACCCAGAACATTTGTAAATCAGATAATACTTTCAGATTTATAAACCAGTGGAAAACAAGCCATGGCAAGAGTAATAAAATACTTGCAAAAAGGACAAGCAGTGGATAAAATGATGACTTGCTTTCATCTATGCCCTTACAATCTGTGCTTACATGTCTTGAGATATGGATTTTGAGCATATGAATGAACTGCCCCTGTCCCTATTCATACAGGCAAAATCTTTCTGTACTTCAGGAGGAAGTACTATGGGTAAGACTACTACTTTAAAGAGAAATAAAAATAAGATTCCTCCTTTAAGCATTCAATCCTACAAAGCAACTATTAGATTCTTAATGTCCTAAAGAATCCTTGTCAGTAACAATCTGCTCACTCAGATTTCTTTGTATGAAAATGGTCCAAAGTACAAAGGCAGGACATGACAAAAAATAACAAGGAAGAGATGGACACTATGAGGGACATGAGTTCAGTTCTGCTTCAGATAGCTTTACAGGAGATCCAGCAAAAAGGACTTCCTAAACATGCACAAAGAACACCACTTCCATATAAATTTAGCTGATGTACCATGGTCTGCTACCTGGAATCTGAACCAGAAACAGGTTAACAGCTGTTGCACAAATTATGTTCCCATTTTCTGAGATTCAGGGAAACAATCACCCATGAATGGATAAGAGCCAAAGAGCTTTACTGTGCAAGTTAAATTCTTCAATTAAATCACTAACAGTCATACAGTCATTACTAGTTTGACCATAACATTATCCTGTAAGGTGGATTTTAAACCTGAAAACCCCAATAACTGAAGTAGTTATTAGTAAATCTCTGAAGAGGACTGGGACTACTTTGTGTCAGACATACTAAGAACAAAATAATTCATAAATTATTAAGAGGAACAGTACTTTGTCCTAGCTTTGTACTAATTACAAAACCACAGATAAGAGGGGTTTAGTTCTAGAGAGCACTCTGAGTGTCATTTGTTTTTCCATACAAACAGAGAATCTAATGATTTGTTTTAAATTAATTCACTACTCAGCACAGAAATGAATCAAACCCATTTCTAATCCGTTTATCTAAATTATCTCAGTTACTCTTTTGACAAAAACTACTTTGAGAAAAAGAAAATTGATACACAAGAGGTATTTAATATAAAGAAAATTTTTCAACTAGGTTCAACACAGGGCACTGACAATTAGGAATTAGCCAGTTTTGCAAGTTAAATAGAAGATATTTCAACATAAAACATCTTTATAGCACAAATCTCATGAAATTATATTAAGAAAAACAAGAGGTATATTTGTCCTCTTTCAGCTGATGAAGAAATGAAGAAAGAAGTTATGTGACCAAAGTAAAGAAAGATTAAAAAAACAAAAGGCAGCAAATTCATATTTAAGTTGTCTCCTTTGGTACAGAAGCTGCAACAGAAACAATAATGTCTATAGCGTACAAATTGTTAAAATCCAGACTTCCAATCCAAAATGTTGAAAAAAAACCCTACAAATATTTTTCTGAAGAAACATTTTAGAAATTCAAGATCAAAGAGGAAGAAAAGAAACATTATTATAAATAGATGAAACAAGGATGATAATTTCTGGATTTATGTTCTAATACATTCTACCATGAGTAAGTATAATCTTCATCTGTTTTTTATTATATGTATAGTGTATTTTTTACTGAATAATCTAATACGCAGAAAATTTGGCCAAATAAGCAGAAGGTAACAATAATTCTTCTACATGCAGCCTAAAACACTACCATGATCTGAACCATAACCATAAAATTCTCAACTACATATCCTGACAGTGGACAATACACAGTATATGACTGCCATGAGAAAAAATCCTTTTCCTTTCTGTTCCTTCACTGGTTAGCATTTTTTTACACAATCACTGAGACTGGAAGCGCCCTCTTGAGACCACCTAAATCCAATCTCCTGCTGAAGCAGTTGTTACAACAGGGGGTTGGAACTGTAAAGTCACTTCCAACCCAAACCATTCTATGATTTTATGACCTACAGCAGGCTGTCAAATATAATGTCCATTTGGTTTTGACTGTCTCTATAGGTAACCTACACCAGTTTTTGACCATCGTAACAGTAAAAAAAGTCGTCTTTTGTGTTCAGATGGAATTTCGTGTTTCCTTCACTGTGCTCATAGCCTCTTGTCCTGTCAGCGAGCACCACTGAGAAAGGTCCAGCTCCCTATTCTTCATTCCCTCCCATCAGCTATTTATAGAGATGCAGAAGATTCTCATTGAGCCTTCTCCAGGTTGAACAGCCACAGCTCTCACACCTCTCCAGGGGCGGCAAAAAACACATCCCCTGACCTTTAGGCAAGTCTCTGCCTAATTCAGCCCAGGACACCAGCAGTCTTCTTTGTCACAAGAGCATTTTGCTGTCCCTTGGACAGCTTGTTGTCAGCCAGGATCCCCAGGCTTTTCTCTGCAGAGCAGCTTTCCACCAAGCTGTTCCCTGTTGTGTACGAGGGTAATTTCCCCGCACAGACAGGACTTTGCATTCCTTTGTTGAACTTCAGGAGATTCCTCTCAGTGCATTTCTTCAGCCTGTCCAGGTCCTTCTAAATGGCAATATTTGGTGTATCAGCCATTCCTCCCAGTTTTGCATCACCTGTGAACTTGGTGAGAGTGCACTTGGATCCACTGTGCAGACCACTAATTTAAGTAGCACTGGCCACAGTTTCCACCCCTGGGCTCAACACTGCTGACTGGCCCTTAGCTGGCTTGGCTTTTGACACTGATCACAACCCTCTGCGTCCACCTACTCAGTCACTGACTGACCAATCTAACGTGCATTCTATCAGCTTATTTTGTCACTTACATTCTCCTGCAGATGCAAATTTAAACATCTCCATCACTACTCACCTGCAAGTAAAAACACGTGTTACCCTTTATCCCAGTGACAGAAGATCCTACCCAGAGAAGAACTTCTCAATTTAGAAAAAAAACAGAGAAAGGCCAACATGGTATTTCAAAAGCCAAAATAGAGGTAACTGGTCTTAATTGGAGTTATAAAAACGGAAACAACTCAAGTTATGGCTTTACTTTGGCTCACAGCTTCATCTTCAGAGCATTAGTTTCACCCGGACTGTGAACAGCTGCAGAAAGTCACAAGGAACCTTCATATGAATTAAACAACATGAAAGTGAAGTGTATTCTATTCATATTTACTAATGTCTTGCATGGATAATCTCTTCCAGGTAAAAAAGTATCATCATGCCCTTTGAGGACTCCAAGGAAGAATAAATTTGCACAGTAAAGTTCTGACACTATCTTTCATTCTACCTGGTGAAGCTGTTTCTTGTCCTGCTGCTGTTGCCATTGAAGTGAATATCTAATGCCAGAGATATGCTTTCACTTGAATATGCACACACAGGACTGATTGCCCAAGCAGCCATTTAAATGAAAGAAAAAACAGTTGTTTCACAATCATCAACTCTTATGCCCATCATCAACTCTTATATCTGTTTAAAGCCTACATATATACTTTACAAACATCCTGTAGAAAAAAGTAAGTCAGTTTATTGATTGTCCATATGCACAGCAGCAATAGCAATAATTGGGACCTTACTAGATTTTAGTCAGTTGTGAGAGCTATTTATTGTACCATATGGAGACCCACAACACAATTGTCAACAAAGAAAAGCCCCATTAGACAAATTAATTCATTTAATTTAAAAAATCACATATTTCAAATGCAGCACTAAAACTCTCCATGTACGAAAGAAGAGCTTTAGAAGCATAAAAATTGCTATAAGCCTCTAACGACTTTTCATACTCTCATACTTAAAAACAGATTTCTATTGACTTATTCTGACTTTAAAACCTTTGCATAATTACCACTTCTTGACTTAATGCTGAAGTCCTGCATGTCAGCAGAGAGGTTAACACTGAGCTATTTTACTTCTAAAATCCAGGGAAAAAAAATACTACTACAATAATTCTCACAAGTCAAATGACTTATTATAAAGTATATGTTTTTCAGAGTTAGAGACATGATATGCAGCTTCTGTTCACAATGCTTTACACTGTTACTAGTAGAGCTAAAATTAAAGAACATCACCGGAACTAAGTATCTTGGTTTATATATTAAATTTTGGTTAAATTAATGAAAATCTGTCAAGGTGCAGATATCATAGCAGTAGTCAGCCCTAAGAAATCTTTATTTAAAGTCTTCTGGAACATATTTTTCTTTGGATAAAAATTTTCAGTTAAATAGAAGGTTTACCACAAATAAATTTTTCAAAAATTTTCAAGGCTATAAATAAAGGCTTAATTCCATAAAATTTTCTTTTTTCAAAGCAAGATCTGTAAATAGCTGTCACAAACCAAAAATATTAGCATTTAAATTAAAAAGGAATTAAAAGGTTTCTAATAAAAATCTCAAATCCTTATGCTACCACACTCTAGAACATGAGAAGAACCCAGACGGAACGACTCATGCTGCACATGTGACTCTGACTTTTCTGTCAAACCCCTCAAAGCTTTACATGAAAACAGATGACATGTGTGAACACAAAACCTGCCACGCTAGCAAACAGAAGCATACAGCACTTGATGTAGCTGAAAGCCAGAGTCACATTCAAGCAGCCTGCATGTGTTCTGTAGGCTTCTTGATGACATGCATTTTGCAGGTACCAAACCACTCCAGTAACTTGCAGCTACAGCAGTTAAACTCTACACAGCATAAGACTGGTGTCTTGTTGGATGCTGGTACTTCTTTCCCTGTCATTCAATCACAGCTGAGTCTCCTCTTTAGCAGCAGAACCCAAGCACCAAGCAGACACCAAAGAGATGCTTAACTTGAAGTCTGTTTCAGCTGGTGAATAAAAAACCAAAACCAGAAACAAACACAACCAGAGAATCACCTAAAAAGTATTCTACAGGACTGCAACTAATTTGTACGTGACTGAAAGGAAATCATGTTACATTAGCTAAGGGCTTCTGCATTCAGCAAAGCATGTACGGCTCCTGGCAATTGCTGGGAATGCAACTTAAACTCAAATTAGTCCAAACCAGCATACAAGGACACAGAGGCTATAACAGCAAGCATGACCTGTCAAAGATGTGAGCTGCCCTCAAAACATACATGGTCAAACTAACAATGGAGAACTGATGTACTTTCTGAAAGAATTTAGGTGCCTTCAGTTAAAAATAAGATTTAAAGCTGTGTGAAAGGAAGGACCTTAGGAGGAGAGAGGAAGGAACCAGATTCTATGCATTGAAGGTAACACTGAGCCCAGAATGGTTCAGAGTCAGCACCCAAGCAACTAGGAGGGGTAGGTGGTGGTGGTAGTGGTGGTGGCAGGTTTCTCTTTCCCTGTTAAATATATTTGGACAGTCCTGAAGAACAAGAAACACAGGATCATTAAGATCTCCAAGATCATCAATTCTAGTGTTAACCCAGCACCACCTCAAAGAAAAATCAGCTTCAAAGCACAAGTGTTGCAAGCTGACTTCCAAAGCTGATTGACAACTGATACCCAGAACAGAAATTCCTCAAACACCTAAAATCAAGGAAGGATTTCAGAGTCCAGACTTCTCAGCAGCTGTAGTGCTCAAGGCTAAGCCTCCCTTGCAAAAATGTCCTTCAAAAGATATGACTGTAGCTTAATTATGCTTTGCAGTACCCTGTCTGACAGATATATTATTTATCTAGTATCGTCCCACACTGTTAATACAGTGCAGGTGGCAAAACCCAAATATGGCTCTCCATTTTATTTACTAACAGGTCTTATAACAGCCATCCCTCTTCATGGCTATTTTTTTACAGATGGTGCTACTAAAGGCCCTCATCTGCAACCAATGTGTTTCTCTTCCTTTCTCCCCTCCAAGGGAAAAACATGAGTGGCTGAAACACCACAGCTACTCCCCAACTCCTTTCTAACAGCATTGCAGCCCTGTGCTTTCTGCAAGCATCAGTAGGACTAGAATCTTGCTGTCACAGATAAAAACCAACAGTCTGGTGGTTTTGCTCCAGTACCAAGGCCTTGGATTCAAGTGGCAGCCATAGGGCAGCCTGATCCTTCACAAAAACCCAAACACTGATAGAAAGAAACCATCACTGGGAGTGCTAAGGCCTTACATAAGGAGTTAAAAGTGGAGGACAGTCATAACTGAAAAAATGATACATTTTAATTCTGAATGAGTTTTACGGTCTTACTTATGAATGTCACAATTCTAAGCCATGACTGTGTAATGATTCTCATTGCTGAGAATTTATGAAGCTTGTTTTTACAACTCATGTAATTATGCATTCTTCCTAACTCCCTAGAGAAAATGTTGAAGTTACTAGAGAGTAGACATAATAGATACTTAACCCAACATAAATATGCTCACAGAAACTAACAATCTGTCCTTGACAGACTGCAGCTATTTTAAGGCATGATTTTCCTTACCCTAATAAGAGAGTTTAATGTTAAGTTCCTTTTTCTTTTTCATTTTTTATTTCCTCCATAGAATAGAGTTATTTCAGTTGGAAGGGACTTATAACAATCATGTAGTTCAACTGTCTGACCACTTCAGGGCCCACCAAAAATCAAAGCCCAGTGTCAAGTGCATTGTCCAAATGCCTCTTAAACACTGACAGCTTGGGGCATCAACCACCTCTCCAGGAGCCTGTTCCAGGGTTTGACTGCTCTTTCAGCAGAAATGCTTCCCAGTGTCAAGGCTGATCTAATCTGGCTATCAAAAACCAAACCTCTATACAACACACATACAAATAAGAAAAAAAACCCTAACAGTTTCATAGAATCATATAATCATAGAATAACTGTGGCTGTAAGAGAACTCAGGAAGACTCCTGTGTATTCTCCTGCTCAAAAGCAGGGTCAGCTATAAAATCATGCCAGGCTGCTCACAGCTTTAATCAACTTCACATCAGAAACTTTCCCATCTGCTGCACAATATCCCAGGGCAATCTCCTTCAGCATGTGACCATCCTAAAGATAATCTGATAGAAAAGAAAGAATCAAGAAGAGTTTGGTGCTTTCTCTTTACGTAAAATTAAGAAAGGAAAATAAGGTTTATACAAAGGAGAATATTAAAGGGTCAAAGAGCAACAACAGACAAAAGGAAAGTACAGCAACAATATGCTAAAGAAACAGCACAGAACACAGGCAATACAGCCACAGGAGTACTGTGCAAGCCTTAGGCAGTTTGAGACTGACAGCTTGTACATTTATCTTAATGAAAATATGGCCCTTCCACATTGGGGGCCTCTAACACTGGGCTCCTCTCTATACCCACAAAACTCCTAAAAAATTAGCCAATGCACACTGAGAAATAACAACGCATGTTGGGGGTGCTGGTGGACAGCCAGCTGAACATGAGCCAGCAGTGTGCCCAGATGGCCACAAAGACCAATGGCATCCTGGCCTGTACCAAGAACAGCGTGGCCAGCAGGACCAGGGCAGTGATCGTACCCCTGCACTGGGCACTGGTGAGGCCACACCTCAAGTCTGTGTTCTGTTCTAGGCCCCTCACTTTAAAAAGGACATTGAGGGGCTGGAGCGTGTCCAGTAAAGGGCAGCAAGGCTCATGAAATGACTCAAGAACATCTCTCATGAGGGACAGCTGAGGGAGCTGGGGTTGTTTAGTCTCGAGAAGAGGAGGCTCAGGGGGCACTTCATCGCTTTTTGCAACTCCCTGAGAGGAGGCTGTGGTGAGGTGGGGGCCAGTGTCTGCTGCTGTGCCTGCCGTGAGAGGACAAGAGGAAATGGCCTTAAGCTGAGACAAGGGAGATTCAGAGTAGATACTAGAAAAAGCTTTTTCTCTGTTAGGATGCTCATGCACAGGAATAGGTTGCCCAGGGAGATGGTGGAGTCACCATCGCTGGAAGTCTTCAAGAGGCATCTGGATCTGGCATTGGGTGATGTAGTTTAAGGGTTTAGGGCAGTGCTGGGTTGAAACTTGGACTGGATGACCTCAGATCTCTCTTCAAACCTTGGGGAATCTATGATTCTACGATTCTATCCACAGCTCACACATCTAATCCTTGGTGCTCCTCACTGATAGCCATGTGGGTCCCAAAGAAGTGCTATATAAAAATGAAAGAACTGCTCTGGCCTGCAAAAGTCTTCAGAAGCAACAGTAAGGCAAAAAATTCCAAAGAAATAAACAAAAAACCCGCAATCAATCAACCAAACTAAAGAACTCCCTAAACTCACACACAAACAAAAGTAACTCCCAAACCTTTTTTTCAAATCCCAACTGTAAGACATTAAGAGCCACACAGCTTCAGATTTCACTTACAAGTGGAAACAGCTTACACATCCAGCACATCAATCTCCTTCTCTCACAGCAATGCAACGTCAACTGTATATGAAACTAGCACTGGATCCCACTGTAAAGTGTTAGCTCTCAAACCCATTGCCAAAAACTAAAACACTACAACTAAGCTAAGATTTAAAACCACCTCCTTTGCTTCAGTTTAAGCTGCACTGCCTCAGAGAACGAAATTATTTACTCTAAGCCAGCACTTTCTTATACATACAAAAACATAAAATGTGCTCTTTAAATAACATTGACAATTCTTCCAGACATAGTCCATGCTTGTCTTTACTGGAGACTTCACCCCTCCAGAAAAGAATATGGCCTTTCACGGTCTTTGACTCCTCTTTCAACAATCAGGATTCTACAATTTGAAAAGAAAGACCCAACTAATTTTTTTTTTTTTTTTTTTTTTGTAAAGAAGAAAGGAGTGATTAATTTTTTACCAATGACTATTAAATTAGGATCATTTTGTTATAATTTCCTTACTTACCATAATCCTTACTTCCTTAATCCATACTTACCAAAAGCATCATTGGCCTCTTCCATGTTGTTAACCCTAAGATGCCACATAAGATTGCCTACAACATCAAAAAACACAGTGTCACCAAGAAGCAAACAACTGTTCATAAAATGCCGTTTACATGTTTTTTATTACTGTTCTGATACGTGGTACTTTGGAACAGTACAGTAATGCTGGAAAGATATGAAGATGCTCTTTAAAGCAGAGAATACCTGTGCTGATGAGGTTCTTCGGTCCTAAGAGCATCCTGTGAAATAACAACCAAATTTAAATCTGCTCTTTTCTTATTTTTTCCTCCCAGCAAACATGCACGGGGACAATAGTCAGCAACTCCAACCTCCATGTTTGCCTTAAATAATTGCTTTCAGCCAATTGAGTACTTGTTCTGTGCAACATGGCTAAGCAAATCTAAAACTGTCTCTCTCCTCCCCTCCCTCGATCACCATCTCAGCACTTCATTAAGTACCTATTTCTTTCTTCCCTTTTACTGACTTGTGATCAGTTCTGATTTCTGAACTAAAACCCAGAGCATGAACCCTACCAGAATCAATAAAGAGCACCAGCACTACCTCCCTGAATTTTTTTGCTATTTAATCAGATGAATGGCAGTATCAGCAAGAGAAAAGAAGTCAAAATAAAAGCACATCCTTCTGCAACAGCTGTTGTTAGACTAAACTTGCTGAATCACAGAACCGAACCATTTGATTCTTTATCTTGCCAGGCAAAACAAGATAAAGAATTATCTTAAAGAATTGCTGTAGAACTGAAGCAAACAGCAGACCCAAATACTTTCTCACAGAAGAACTGGAACCCTATAAAGAAAGGCAAAGCAGTTTCTCAGCAAGACCCGTCGATATACTTTTAACTCATTGGACTTTGCGACAAAGCCTTTGTGACTCCAAGCTCCTACCCTAAAAAGAAACAGGGAGACTGGCACAAGCAGGAAGTCATTCACTAGTATTTTTAATAAATCCCTTCTGTAACTTCATTCACTTGACATGATCAATCTAATCTAGCGTAACATGCATATATGACTTGGCCAAAACACCTACTGATATCATCACTGGTGTTGCAAAACCACATACATAACTGCAGTTTCATAACAAAGTATTTTTTGAATTCTCTGACTGCAAAATGGACACATGATTTTATAACAAAGCTTATCAATGCTGATGTAAATTGCCGTTTTTTCCTTAAGGACAACAAATTTATTTCATTACATCTGTTAAAGTTTAAGATATGAAAGGAAGGTCTTCCTCAAAGTTTTCCTGACTTGCCCCTTACAGCTTAGTATGTTGCATCCATAATGAAAAGAAAACCAAACCAAAAACACCCAACCAGACACATCAATGCCAACTTTTAATAGCATCTACTTTTCCAGGTTGCTTCTGGGCTAAATTCTTCACTTATATTTTTACACCCAAAAGGTATTTTGGTAACTTCCCTGAGAGTACTATTGTTTCAGAAAAACAATTTAAAAACCCCAAACAAAACCAACACCCTTCTGGATTAATAAAGATACTGAATACCTCTATCTTACATGTGCAATTTTAAAGAATTTTAAAAGCATAAGTATGGTTCTGCCTGCAGAATTCAAAGAAAGTCCATAGGTTACATATATTTAAACTTCTTTCAACCTAGAGTAAGAAAGAAAAAAAAAAAAAAAAGATGAAAGATCACAAGAGAGATATCAATCACAGACATTTGGATGGTCGGGATTCCCCCTCACCCCCCAAGGACTCTGTACTTTCAGGGATGCACACTGCATTATACACATAAACAGGAACCATTTGATCCCCAAACTACTGCATTGAGCACATTTCCACAGGTGGTGAACAACACTCGCAATTTAATTTAAATGTTTAAAGCGAGGGATATGTTGATGCTGTTGACACAGGCAGCACGAGCTGAGCGTTCCAGCCCAGAACACGACTTGCTGACGGATGGAGGGCCCACAAACGGGGACCAATCAGTCCGACTCTCGTACACTTACTAACTTCTGCTTACTACTGCCTAGCTTCTGCAATACAAATTCTCGTATACATTCCGTATTTATAAAGCTGTGGTTTAAAGCAGGGCCCAAGAGGAGATGGAATAACTTCTCTCAGTACTCTTTACAAAACTAAGTCCATCCTTTTTTTTTCCCCAGGAACATTGCTGATTTATCTCTACTTTATTCCTACGGGTAAAGGCTCAAAGCACAAAAGCAACATGCAACATCAACATACACAACCACTTTTGAAAATCCTGTTTCTGATAGCGCAACATAACCAAGTACCTTGGGATTTTTTTTTTTTGCACATCAGGAAATAAATCCCCGACTTGTTTGTCTCTATGTTTGTTATCCCGTTAGAGTCCTGCACACATCTTACAAAACTGTCAGCAAAAAGCCGCTACTCGCAGCCTGTTTCCAAGCGATCGCGGAGGAGCGCGATCACGCATCCTTCGCGTACAGCCAACCTCGCAGGTCCCGCGCACGCACGGCCGGACCCCAGCACGGCGTGTCCCGGCCCGCGGCCGTCACTTACCGAGGAGCCGGCCCAGAGGGGACAAGCGTTCTTCACCTGCGGGGCGCTGCTCAACCACAGCGCCCCGAAGCTCAGCGCCATCACGGCGCAGCCCAGGCCGGTCTGCAGCAGCCCCAGCCCGAGCAGCGGGCGGGCGGGCAGCGAGACCGGGGAGCACGGACGGCGGCGTGGCGGTGCGCCCCGGCGGAGAGGCGGCGGCGAGAGGTCAGCGGCCGCGGAAGATAGCGAGCTCGCCGCCGCCTGGGGCAGTGGGACGAGTCCCTGGAGGGGGCAGCAGGAGCCCGGCAGCACCATCGGCGGCGACTCGGGGAGCGCCGCCGGCGGCTCTCGGTGAGCGGCGGCTGCGGAC